>WNYA01000045.1:0-491671 GCA_019512145.1 Engystomops pustulosus
ATGAAAACATCCAAAATTCTGCCTGACACAGCTCGTTTGATAAGGGGACCATGTAGGAGGCAGTGAACTAGTAGTAGATTAAAGGTGCTGCAGTTAAAACTATGTTAGTTGGACCTTGGCATGGAGCTGGCGCTCCGCTGCCAGGCAGCTTTCGCCAATCCAAGCCCCTGTCTCTAGGCTACTCCCCCAAACGCACTTCTAAGAACCTTTTGTATAAGATCAAGTGTAGTACGTTCTTATAAGTTTGGGATATGGCGGGTGAGGGGAATGTAAACAGATGCGCAAGAAGCGCATGATGCGCATGGAGCTGGCGCTCCGCTGCCAGGCGAGCTTTCGCCAATCCAAGCCCCTGTCTCTAGGCTACTCCCCAAACAGCACTTCTAAGAACCTTTTGTATAAGATCAAGTGTAGTAGCGTTCTTATAAGTTGGGATATGGCGGGTGAGGGGAATGTAAACAGATGCGCAAGAAGCGCATGATGCGCATGGAGCGGCGCTCCGCTGCCAGGCGAGCTTTCGCCAATCAAGCCCCTGTCTCTAGGCTACTCCCCAAACAGCAATTTTAGAAACCTTTTGTATAAGATCAAGTGTAGTAGCGTTCTTATAAGTTTGGGATATGGGGGTGAGGGGAATGTAACAAGCAGCGCAAGAAGCGCTGAAATAATATCGGTAATGATAAAAGTTTGCCAGTATATTTGTGGATTACACAGCAGGGTGGCGACAAAGTTAACAAGTTTGATGTGGAATGCCCTGTAATAGCTCTGGGCGGGTGTGCCTTTATCGCCTAGGCTCAGCAGTTTGAGCACCGCCTGCTGTCGCTTAGCGACGGCACTGGCTGCTGGCCTAGAGCTACCGACTGATGGCGCCATGCCCACGGATGGTAATTCGGAGGAGGAGGAGGAGGTGGAGGAGGGTGGGAGGAGGAAGAGGTATAGTAGGCCCTTTTTTAGACTGGACCGGGTAGGCCCCGCAATCCTCTGCGTCGGCAGTATATGACCAGCCCCAGGGTCAGACTCGGTCCCAGCCTGCACCAAGTTAAGTGTAGTAGCGTTCTTATAAGTTTGGGATATGGCGGGTGAAGGGAATGTAAAAAGATGCGCAAGAAGCGCATGATGCGCATGGACTGGCGCTCGCGGCCAGGCGAGCTTTCGCCAATCCAAGCCCCTGTCTCTAGGCTACTCCCCAAACAGCACTTCTAAGAGAACCTTTGTATAAGATCAAGTGTAGTAGCGTTCTTATAAGTTTAGGATATGGCGGGTGAGGGGAATGTAAACAGATGCGCAAGAAGCGCTGAAATAAATCCGTAAATGGTAAAAGTTTGCCAGTGTATTTTGTGGATAAACAGCAGCAGGGTGCCGACAAGTTAACAACTTTGTTAGTGGAATCCATGAAAACAACCCAAATTTCGGCCTGACACACCTCGTTTGATAAAGGACATGTATGGAGGCAGCTATATAAACATGATTTGGAGGTAGCAATGGAGACAACGTGTGGAGGCTGCTATGGAGACAATTCAATTTGGATAGTGCCTGTATGTGGCAGTCCAAAAAAGTTTTCAAACCAGAGGAGCAGTAGGTGGGCCCTCCATAAAAATGGAATGATTGAGTGCCTGTATGTGCAGTCCAAAAATTTTCACACCAGAGGAGCAGGTAGGTGGCCCTCAGAAAAATGGAATAGTTGAGTGCCTGTATGTGGCAGTCCAAAAAAGTTTTCAAACCAGAGGAGCAGGTAGGTGGCCCTCCAGAAAATTGAATAGATTGAGTGCCTGTATGTGGCACTCCCAAAAATTGTTTAAAACAGAGGACGGGTCGGTGGCCCTCCATAAAAATAAATGCATAAAGTACTATAGCTAGAGCCAGTGGGCCCTGTCAAAAAATAGCCAGTTTCCTCTGCTTTACTGTACAAAGAGGAGGAGAAGGAGGAAAATGAGGAGGAGGAGGAGTGGATAAATTATTCAGGTTGAGCTTCCTTCACCTGGTGGAGATTGGAAATTAGGAGAAATCCAGGCTTTATTCATCTTGATAAGCGTAGCTGTCAGCGCTGTCAGTCGACAGGCGTGTACGCTTATCGGTGATGATGCCACCAGCTGCACTGAAAACCCGCTCGGACAAGACGCTAGCGGCAGGGCAGCAAGAACCTCCAAGGCGTACAGCAGTTCGTGCCACATGCCAGCTTTGAAACCCAGTAGTTGTAGGGAGCTGTGTGATCATTTAGGACGATGGTATGGTCAGCTACGTACTCCCTCACCATCTTCTGTAAAGATCAGCCCTACTCTGCCGAGACTGGGGACAGGTGACAGTGTCTTGCTGGGGTGACATAAAGCTGGCAAAAGCCTTGTAAAGCGTACCCTTGCCAGTGCTGGACAGCTGCCTGCTCGCCTACTCTCCCTCGCAACTTTGTCCCGCAGAACTACGCACTCTGCCGCTAGCGCTGTCAGAAGGGAATACTGTTTCAGCTTGTGCACCAGGGCCTGCTGGTATTCATGCATTCTCACACTACTTTCCTCTCCAGGGATGAGAGTGGAAAGATTTGTTTGTACCGTGGGTCCAGGAGAGTGAACACCCCAATCGGTGCTGGAATAAATTCTTTGAACGCGAGGGTCACGGGATATGCAGCCTAGCATGAAATCTGCCATATGCGCCAGAGTACCAACGCGTAAGAATTCACTCCCCTCACTGGCCTGACTGTCCATTTCCTCCTCCTCAACTCCTCCAACCCTCTCTTCTGCCCATACACGCTCACAGTGAAGGACTCAACAATGTCCCCTCTTGTGTCTCGCCAACATTCTCCTCCTCTTCCTCCTCATCCTCCTCCACCTCCACCTCCTCCGATATGCGCTGAGAAACAGACCTAAGGGTGCTTTGGCTATCAACAAGGGAATCTTCTTCCCCCGTCTCTTGTGAGGAGCGCAAATCTTCCGACTTCATGCTGACCAGAGAGTTTTTCAACAGGCCAAGCAGCGGGATGGTGAGGCTGATGATGGCGGCATCGCCACTGACCATCTGTGTTGACTCCTCAAGTTACTCAGCACCTGACAGATATCAGACATCCACGTCCACTCCTCATTGTAGACTTGAGGAAGCTGACGTACCTGACTACCAGTTCTGGTGGAAGTTGACATCTGGCAGTTACAATCGCTCGGCGTGCTTGTAAACTCTGGATAACATGGTCAGTGTGAATTCCACCTCGTAGGCACGTCGCCACAACAGTCGGTGAGGGGCAGTTGGAGGCGGCGCTGCGCTGCCCTGAGAGTGGCAGCATCTGTGCTGGACTTCCCGAAATGCGCACAGATGCGGCGCACCTTCGTGAGCAAATCAGACAGATTGGGGTATGTCTTGAGGAAACGCTGAACTATCAGATTTAACACATGGGCCAGCATGGCACATGTGTCAGTCGCCGAGTTGCAGAGCCGCCACCAGGTTACGGCCGTTGTCACACACAACCATGCCTGGCTTCAGGTTCAGCGGTGCCAGCCACAGATCGTCTGCGCCGTGATGCCCTGTAATAGTTCTTGGGCGGTGGCCTTTTATCGCCTAGGCTCAGCAGTTTCAGCACCGCCTGCTGTCGTTAGCGACGGCACTGCTGCTGTGCCTAGAGCTACCGACTGATGGCGCCATGCCCACGGATGTCGTTCGGAGGAGGAGGTGGAGGAGGGGTGGGAGGAGGAGGAGCATAGTAGGCCTGAAACACTGGACTGAGGTAGCCCCGCAATCCTCGGCGTGGCAGTATATGACCAGCCGCAGGGTCCACTCGGTCCCAGCCTCCACCAAGTTAACCCAATGTGCCGTCAGCGATATATGTGGCCCTGCCCGGCAGCACTCATCCACATGTCCGTGGTCAGGTGGACCTTGTCAGAAACGGCGTTGGTCAGGCACGGATTATGTTGTCTGACACGTGCTGGTGCAGGGCTGGGACGGCACATCGGGAAAAGTAGTGGCGGCTGGGGACCGAATACCGAGGGGCGGCCGCCGCCATGAGGCTGCGAAAGGCCTCGGTCTCTACTAGCCTATAGGGCAGCATCTCCAGGCTTAGCAATCTGGAGATGTGCACATTAAGGGCTTGGGCGTGCGGGGGGTTGGGTTGCACTATATTTGCGTTTCGCCCACGTCTGGGGTATGGAGAGCTGAACGTTGGTGATGCTGTGGAGGATCGTGGAGGCGACGATGGGGTTTTTGTGCCAGGGTCCTGGGCAGGGGGCTGACTATCAGCTGACACAGGGGAAGGAGCAGTGGTGTGTCACGGCCGGAGGGGAACGCGTTGTTGCCACTGAGTGGGGGTGTAGCATTCATATGCTGCGCATACTGGTGGTAGTTAAGCTATTAGTGGTGGAACCCCTGCTGATCCTGGTTTGGCAAACGTGGCACACACACGTCCGTCGGTCATCGGTGTTTCCTTAAAAGAACCTCCAGACTTCTGAAAATCTAGCCCTCGCCGCAGGAGCCCTCGCCACGGGAGCTTCACTAGTTGACACATTTGGCGCTGATGACACCAGCTCTGGCCCTGCCTCTCGTCTGGCCCCACCACTGCCTCCTCCAACCTGTTCTGGTCGAGGACTCTCCTCCGTCTCAGAAGCACGTGGTTCACCCGGCCTCTCAACCCAGCTTGGGTCTGTCACCTCATATCCTCCGATCCCTCAGTCTGCTCCCCCCTCGGACTTCTGCCCTGACAACAACTTCACCACTGTCTGACACCGTGTTCCTCATCGTCGGACACCTCTTTACACACTTCTTCCACTACGTCAACAAGGTCATCATCACCCACAGACTGCGACTGGGGAAAACCTGGGCATCGGAAAAATTGCTCATCAGCAACCGGACAAGTGGTTTGTGACTGTGGGAAGGGTCCAGAAAACAGTTCCTCAGAGTATGCCGGTTCAAATGGCAAATTTTGCTGGGAGGGGGCAGAACTGGGGGGGAGGAGGCTGAGGGAGGAGCTGAGGAGTGCCGATTTCGGTGACATGGTGGATGCGTGGAAGACTGACTGGTGGACAAATTGCTCGAAGCATTGTCGGCAATCCACGACATCACCTGTTCGCACTGTTTTGGCCTCAAACGTGCTCTACCACGAGTCCCAGTAACTTCAGACAGAACCTAGGAGTGTAGCTCTGCAGCGTTCCCCTGCTCCCTATCAGCAGGTGGTGTCTCACCCCGCCCAGGACCACGGCCTCTGACCCCTGCAGTAGTTGGACGCCACGTCCCCGCCCTCGTCCTCTACCCCTAGCCCTGGTTAAACATTTTGAAAATGAGAGTTATAACTTTATTTTTTTTTAACGTTTTTTTTGTGTTTTTTTTTTTTTGTGTGTTTTTTAGTTTTAAAACCAAACATGCTATCCTATTGCTATGGCTATTTTCTAGCCAAGTATGAAAGCACACTGTACTATGCCAGATGAGATGAACTGAGTATTAAAAAAATAAAGTAAAATAAAAAGAAATGGCAGACTGTGCCTAATTAAATCCAACCCCGGGCCCTAATAAATTTTCCCACTTCGGTCGTTTGGATGGATATGGCGTCACTAAGCGCAAAACACAGTGGTCGCAAGTCTCACTCTCAAAATGCTCACAATTGCTAGTAGATGCACTGCAGCAACTACAGCCACCAGCAGATACCAGAAATCAAATATATATAACGCTACTGTAGGCGTAACTAAGCCGTTTGGATTCTCCTATGGCTATTTTCTAGCCAAGTATTAAAGCACATACTGAAGCCAGATGAGATGACGCTGAGTTAATAAAAAAATAACGAAATAAAAAAGGAAAAATGGCAGACTGTGCCTAATTGAAATACAACCCCGGGCCCTAATAATTTTCCCACTCGGTCTTTGGATTGGATATGTGCTCACTAAGCGCAAAACAACGGGTCGCAAGTCTCCACTCCAAATTGCTGAATTTGCTAGTAGATGCACTGCAACAACTCCAGCCACCAGCAGATCAACCGAATCAAATATATATAACGCTACTGTAGCGTAACTAAGCCGTTTGGATTCTCCTATGGCTATTTTCTAGCCAAGTATTAAAGCACACTACTATGCCAGATGAGATGACGCTGAGTTATTAAAAAAAAACGAAAATAAAAAAGGAAATGGCAGACTGTGCCTAATTGAAATACAACCCGGGCCCTAATAAATTTTCCCACTTCTGGTCTTTGCGATGGATATGTGCGTCACTAAGCGCAAAAACACAGTGGTCGCAGTCTCACTCCAAATTGCTGAAATTTGCTAGTAGATGCACTGCAAACAACTACAGCCACAGCAGATCAACCGAAGAAATCAAATAATATAACGCAATGTAGGCGTAAGTAAGCCGTTTGGATTCTCCTATGCTATTTTCTAGCACAAGTATTAAAGCAACACTACTATGCCAGATGAGATTGACGCTGAGTTATGAAAAAAATAAACGTAAAATAAAAAGGAAATGGCAGACTGTGCCTAATGAAATACAACCCCGGGCCCTAATAATTTTCCCTTCGTGTCTTTGCGATGGATATGTGCGTCAAAGCGCAAAACACACAGTGGTCGCAAGTCTCACTCCAAATTGCTCACAATTTGCTAGTAGATGCACTGCACAAACTACACGTCCACAGCAGATCAACCAGAAATCAAAATATATATAACGCTACTGTAGGCTAAGTAAGCCGTTTGTATTCTCTATGGCTATTTTCTAGCCAAGTTATTAAAGCACACTATACTATGCAAGATGAGATGACACTGAGTTATTAAAAAAATAAACGTAAAATAAAAAGAAACTGGCAGACTGTGCCTAATTGAAATCAAACCCCTAATAAATTTCCCACTTTGGTGGTTTTGGGTGGATATGTGTGTCACTAAGAGCTAAACCAACGGTAGCAAGTCCCCCTGCTAATTCCTAACAATATGGTACTAGCTGCACTACTAGTGCCAGCAAGCCAGCCCACAAGCAATAAAAAAAAAAAAGGATAACTTATTGTAGCCCTAAGAAGGGCTGTTGGGTTGTTGTAGAATCATCCGCCTAACAGTAAAGCTAATAGAACACCCTAACGGCTTCCCGCCAGCAGCAGCTCTCTTCCTAGCGGCATCCAGACAGAGAATGATCCGAGCAGCGCGGGCAGGCTAGTCTATCCCAGGTGTCACCTGATCTGGCCAGCCCAACCATGCTATCGGACGTGTAAGGGTACCACGTCATGCTGGGTGGAGTGCAGAGTCTCTGGCTTGTGATTGGCTTGTTTCTGGCCGCCAAAAAGCAAAACGGCGGGAGCTGCCATTTTCTCGAGCGGGCGAATACTCGTCCGAGAACGAGCAGTTACGAGTACGTAAGGTCTATCGAGCATTCAAGCCGGACGAGATAGTTCGCTCATCTCTAAACAGCAACCCATCGAAACGAAACAAAGACAGGATCAGGATCGATAAATAACTATATCTATACAGATCTTAAAACCCTAAGTACTATCAATCCCACCAAAAAGTAGAAGACCATTGTGGAAACTTTTTATGCATTGGTGTCCTCCGGACCTGAGGACACTAGATATATCCACAAAAAAACCATCAAACGTAATTCAGAAAGAAAAGAAAAGCATTGAAAGAAATATAAGGCCGACCCCCGAATTGTGATTTAAACCGGCCCGATAAGGGGGGAGGCACAGTGATTTGAACAAGGTTATACACTCCAGGATCCATGAAGATCCTGTCCGATAAGGATACTATCTACCCCCTAGAATCCAACCCTCAACAAAATCTGGTGGAGGCCCCACTGAGTGCAGCGTGCATACATGTCCTCCTGCTCACTATCCACTATCCCTCAGTAAACAGCTACATTACAGCCGCCCTCGTCCCCAGTAACGCCGACGCTACATACAGCTGCCTCACTCCCAGTAACACAGCTACATACAGCCTGCTACCCCCAGTAACACAGTACATACAGCCGCCTCACCCCCGTAACACAGCTACATACCATGCCTCATCCCCAGTAACACCACTACATACAGCCACCTCACCCCCAGTAACCACGCTACATACAAGCCGCCTCGCTCCCGATACACAGCTACATACAGCCGCTTCGCCCCCAGTACCACAGCTATAACAGCCGCTCATCCCCAGTAACACAGATACATACAGCCCGCTCATCCCAGTAACACAGCACATACAGCCGCCTCATCCCCAGTAACACCACTACATACAGCCGCCTCACCACCAGTAACACAGCTCTACTACAGCCGCCCTCACCTCCAGTAACACAGCTACACACAGCCGCCTCACCTCCAGTAACACAGCTACACACAGCCGCCTCACCCCCAGTAACACAGCTACATACAGCCACCATAGTGCATATACACAATAACAATATATACACAGTATATACAAATATACAGCTATATATACACAGTAGAATCCAATATACACAGTATTAAATATTATAGACAGTAGATGAATATATACACAGTATATACATATATACATATATAACATATACACAGGATATACAGATATACACAGATTACACATGTATATACATATATACACAGATACACAGTATATACATATATACACACAATATACATCATATATACACACAGATAAATAATATGTAATGTTCTATACTACCCTTTTAGGGTGGTCGGCTGTCCCAATCAGGGGGTGTTCGGGCGGGGGAGCTGAGGATGGCTGCTTGTTCTAGCTGGCATCGGGGCCTTTGCGAAGATGACTGCTTGTTCGGGGTGAACGGAATGCGGCTTCTTGCCCCGGTCGGCGGCGCGGGGGGGTGTTTCTTCAGGGCTGGACGCGTTGTCAAACAGCTGTCCACGCCTGAGGCGAAGTTCGCGGGGCTCGGGCGGGGCAGGAGCGGGGGGTTGGCACGGAAGAGTGGAGGCGGTCTGAATGCTCAGCGGGGGGGGGGGGGGGAATGGGCTGGTACTGGAGGACTGATGAGTTGGTCCCGACGGGTCAGGTGGGGGGTGGATGGGTTGGGAGCAGGAGAGAGACCGCGAATGTTGCAGTAGGGGGGGGGGGCGGTGAGCGGAGGACGGCTGGATTGTTTGCTCGACGGGGAGGGGGGGCGGGAGGAGGGAGCGGAAGGACGTCTGAAGGTTCCGGCGGGGGGTGGGCGCGGGACGCGGAGGATGGTGAATGTTCGACGGACGGGTGGCGGAGGACCGGCGCTGAATGTTCCGCGCGGGGGGGGAGCGATTGGAGCGGGAGGGACGGCGTGAATGTTCAGACGGGGAGGAGAGGAGACGAGGATGAGTGACTGTGGGGATTTGCGGAGTGGGGGTGGTGGGAAGGGGGGGGGATTGAAGGAGGTTTAAGGCGGGGAGAGGCGGGCAGGGGGACGGATTGGGGCTTGCACATGCAGAGGAGGGCGGGGAAGGCGGTAGAACTGGTTGCCGGGGGGCGGACAGGGGGGAGGGAAAAGCAATGCAAGGGCATATCGATGGAGGTGGAGACGTGTGCTGGGAGCAGGGTCCTGGGGGAGCGATCTGGTGGGGGAAGGGCCCCTGGGGGCAAGATGGGGGGGCACCCGGGGCTGAGCAACCGGAGCCCCGCGCATGAGACGGCATGTGAACATGCGTAAGGAAGCCCTGAATCAGGCAACGTAGCAAGAAGAATATCAGTACAATTGCCCAAAAAAATCAAAGAAAGGCCATTATTCCAGTATATCTAGGAGATAATATAGGGACCCTCTACTCCCACGGATGACCTCTATTATCTCGGGGATCAATTTCGCTGACACCAATCTGTGAGGAATATGTAGACACCTCTCAAGATAGTTAAAAAAGCTCCCGACCTATCTAAAAGACTATCACACAACTTATCTAGTCACTAAAAAACTTTGAGTGGGAAACCATCGTTCATCCTGGCACCATGGATGTCAGCGCTGTATTCAATAATCTCATACCTTGGTATTCCAGTCAGTCCTCTGAAGTCCTAAGAGAGACCCGAAATATGCCCAGCTCAGAGTCAACTTTAGTCTGAACAAAGCATATCAGGTCATCTTGGCTCAAAGTCTTGTGATTCGAATTCTTCCTATACACCAAAACAAGAGGTACCGCATGGGCGACAAGATATCCCCAAGGTAGTGCTAACTTGGTGAGGTGGAGGGAATTTGAGAGTTCTATAAGGAGATAGTCACAGTACGGAAAGGATCCTACTTTTTAAAACGGGTACATATGATGACAGATTCTTCATATGGGCGGCACGAACAGTCCGAAGTGAAAGCATTTTTGGGGATCCAGCGCACGATGCCAATACGTGGGGGCATTAATCTCACCCTGAATCCTCTCCATTATCAAGCATTGGTTCGTCGACCGTCCTCAATAGGGTTACTCACAGGAACGTAAACCCTCACGGAAGACATATGCAAGACGTGGACGTCACAGTTTTGGAGGTTTATCGAGCTCATCACAAAAATATGGAAAGAACATCTATAGCCAATTATAAGAGGAATCGGAAAAACTGTACCAATACAACAACATACAAAACCCAGTCAATGACTTTGAAGAACAGGATCCTTCAAAAAGGATATCCAAGGAAGGTGATAGAGATGCGTTCCACGGACCAACACCCTCACCAGGATGGATGCCTCAGACCATCTCAAAACCCCCCCCCACACAAGATTGGATAGAAAATCTACATTATCACCAGACTCTTCCGATCACGAGAATATTAAGAGGAAAGTATTCCTAACAAAGCAACGGGCCCATACTTCGAAAGGACCCCTAATTGAGAAAAATACTCTCGAAGAAACCCCATGCTGACCTACAGTGAGCCCTCATTAAAAACCTTTTGGCCCACACTAGATGCGCCAAAACAGACACTAAGACAAAACAGTACATCGGCCACCAACCAGCTGAGTATTGTTCCTGTACTGAAGGACACCTATAGGTAAAACAGCCAGAGATGCCTAACCTGTGAAGTGATTAACATAGGAAAACATCATTTATCATTATATCACCACCGGGAATCCTTCCAGCTTCCATCATTCAAGAATGTACCGAGGAATTATGTGTATACTCTCGAGTGCCCCCTGCCCAACGCAATACGTGGGCAGAACGATTGAACAACCATTCAGAGGAAAGGGTAATACCCACCGCAATAAGGTAAAACAGGATTTAGCAGCTTAGTCCTAACCAAATCACTAAACACCACGATGCAATTTAAATCGCAAGGTTCGTCATAGAACAGATTCCAAGTAGCCACCAAAGACCGACTAAATCAATTAATCAGAAGAGAAACTTCTGGATTAACAACTGAATACCATGTGCCCTATGGGACTCAATGAAAACATTGGAAAACGTCTGAAGGATGCCGCTAAATATCCAGATACCGCTTACCCTATGTATCATGAAGAAGAAAAACACCCCTCATCAGCATCTCATATAATGAATTATTCCCCACCCCCATAACTGAATACACCTCAGGCCCCCTGTGATGAATAAACCCATCCCTATATCAACAGGACCCAAACTGTATCCTGCATGTATATATTAGACCCATCAACTCATCAAGTTTACCGTCTCGTACCTGTATTCCCTCTCATCACTGCCTTCCCACGGCTTGATGAAGAGCCCACCACGTCGGAGACCTGCAGACAACACGATTCATCCGGTCCCTACTGCGCAAGACGCGCCAGCATCCTTGTTTGCGCCGCCGCGGCTCGCAACTACACATTGACTCTGTGAAGTCCTTCTGCTCGGCATGTCTCCGAGCAGCACCAGACCAACTCAACGCCACGCGCTCTAAGATCTCCTTTTCAGAATACTACCAAACTAGGGTAGAATCCAGTACGAGCTACGACTATGGTACGGAAGGAACCCTAGGATAAGGTCAGCCCACTTACATCCACAGTGATGCCAATCTTTTGGGAATACATAATTTCCCCATTAACTATTCAGTGCTATCTTATAATCCAAACAGCCTCTCACAATTTAACAGCATTCCCGCCCTTCGAGTCCGCAACATAGACTGAGACAGCGTCAGTATTTCCATTTTCATACAGTAGCACTATACGAATTGGACATACAAACTTAATTCTCAAAAGGCATTGTAATTCGTTGTTTACGTTATTACAAGTACGGGACCTGATGAAGGGGTAATTCTCCCAGAAAGCGTTGTCCCAATAAAGAAGAGGACTATCATTCATTGTATTATATTTTAAGCACTGTCAAATAAATAGGTTATATATAATACATATGTGCCGCTCTTTATGTATATGTAAGTACAGCAATCTCTGTGATTATTCATCACATGCGAGTATGACACTTTGAACTAGCAGCGCGACCAAAAAAATACTGGCTTCCGTATCAGAAAAAGAGAAAGGGCGGGAAAGAAACCAGCTCCACCCAGCACCCAACCATGGAGCGACCCCCACGCTGGGAACGCCACCCTGACCAGCTCCCCCACAACTTGCAATGATCTTCAAACACGTACCAAAAAAACCACGTCCCACTCTATCGTCTCCCTGGACCCTTATAAGTGGCTATCTGTATAAGGTTGCTGACTAAAATTCCCTCCTTCATGACTCCCTCAGCACCCCAACCGGATTCAACGCCATTACTCTGACTTACCCGGCCGTCATCGCGTTCCAAGCGTGGGCGTCTTCTCTGCGGTGGAATGTCGGGGTCCCTCGGCCGGGACTTCATAACCAGGCAAGTTCCTCCGCCGTCCACCAGGTGGCGCTGCGCTGCGTGAAGAGGCATCGGAACCCACTGGCAATACACCGTAGCCACGCGAACTCCGAGTGAAGGTAAGTGAAAGCTTCGCGACACATTTTTCAGTTTTTTAAATGCGGCTGGTTTTTGGTTTTTCCGAATCCGTGGATTTTCGTTTCGGCCACGCCCCCGATTTACGCCGCGGGCATGCCGGCACTGATGCGGCCCACATCCATCGCTCGCGTGCGCCATAAATCCCGGGGGCAATACAGGAAAAATCGTCCGAAAACGGAAATATTCGGGTAACACGTCGGGAAAAACGCGAATAGGGCGCAATCGGGGACCTAGTAAATGACCCCATTTATATCAGGATTTATTCCTGCACACCCAGTAGTCTGCAGCTCAGCTCTTGGAAACACTATCGCGCGTCCCTGCCAAATCTCCTCTACACATGCATGCTTTTGGCCACGGTTTTGTACACACACCACACTACCATGCTCTTGAGTAGTAGAGTCAGACAGCTCATCCACCTGCGTGGTTCCTCGGCGCTGACACGGAGGGTGGCTGACAGGGTGTTTGGAAACACAGAGCCAGGTGGGGGCAGAGTCAGTCCGGACTTGCCAGTCATTCCAGACGCTGCTCCTGAACGAATTCAGCAAGGAGCACGGTTTTGTTGCGAGGAGGCTGTGCCGCCAGAGTCGTTCCTCTCCTAGAGGGGGGGTATAGCCCCACAGGGCTTTCCTGAAAAGAAGACTAATCATGGAAAGCCACCTGAGCCAATTCTGTGGGAAAGTGAGGGCTGATCAGTGATTTGTTAAGAACACTGGGTCATTGCCACAGCCCCTGCAATGATTTGGCCTTATACACAACATAAATGGCGGGCATGGAAAGACAAGCTGGGTTGCAGACAGTTATACGTCAATGCAGCATAGGTATTGGGACGGGCCGGGGGGTACCGAGGGTCTTGGTACGGATGCTGGTAGTCAACCAATGTGCAGGAAGTGGGTAAGTGTTGTCCTCAGTTGCTGTGCCTTACGTGCCAATCTGCTGAGACGGCTGACCAGCACATGGGGTAAGATCAGCCAGTTAAGGGGGTGAAACCTTGGCGGGATTCCATGGGCGGATGTTATGCGCAGGGGAACAGGGGGTAGTGGAACACTGGACCAACCGTGGTGATGACGAAAGCCGACACTTGGAAGCAGAGTCTAAGTAGTACCTGTTTTTAAACAGAGCCGCCCGCAAAGGGTTGGACTACCTAGGTTGTTCATGGCGCGGCGGCCATAGGCGTAGGAGAGAATAGTAAGCAAAACCGTGGCTGACGGGGACAGGAGAAGGAAGGCCGAGAAAGAGCAGCAAACAAATCAGACTCGGGGACGTCGTAGCAGAAGACGGCAAGAATCACAGGTCAGAAATGAGCTATTGGGGTCAGACAACAGAAATCACACAGGCATTAGGAAATCAGAGGCATAGGAGCACAACAAAGATCCGCAGGGGACACAGAAAGAAGTTGGCCGAACGATGTAACAGTGAATGGGCGACGCCGATCCTTCAGCGTCAACTATAGGTCGTTGCGCGGAAAGCCATCACTGGATTGTGGCAAGGTAATCCACAGAGAAAGGTGGGGGTCCCAGAGAACAGAGAGGGCAAAGGACATGGGTGGCAGGGCTCAACAACAACACATGTGACCACTGAACACATGATCATTTAAGCCTGTGCTCGTGATTAGATATAGCAATGGCTTCCCCTTAACACAGGTAGGTGAAGTAAAATATCTGATTTGAAGAGCCACATTGGGTTACGGAAGAATGAAAGATGTGAAATATCAGATAGTGGGTCTCCTGGTCTGCGTCTGAGTCATAGGTAATGATGATGAAGAGATAATTCCCAGTTGGACGATAAGCGTTTGCCGGCATGGATGAAGAATGCTTGCCTGGAGGGGGAAGCAAGGATTGATGTTCTGGAGCCTGTAAAAAAAAAAATTCAAAGGAAACATAGAGATCTGTTTTTGGAAATCACTTTTAGGAATTAACAAGGAATAAGGCACAGTGAAAATATGCTAATTTCCTTCACATACCCCTTAGTAATTCACTGGGACCGACCAGTGTAAACCTGCCCACAGGTAAAGTAAGAAATGTGAACAATAGCTTAAAGAATCACTTTTAATAATCCTAATATAAAAGATAGCGGAACCACCAGACTGGATGAGCCCAATAAAATGACAACAACGAGAGAAGGAGGAGAATGGAAGGATTCAATGGGAACCCACCAGGGTCGAGGAACCGTATCAGCACTGCCCCTTAGTCGTCCCCTTGTATACAATGTCCTTAATCCCCAAGAACTAGCTCCTGCCCAACAAGGACAGTCCCAGGGTGGTGGGCCATAATGAGGAGCCTAGGATGGCCAAGGAAGTTGATCTGATGAGGTTTCCAAGTCCAGATTAATGGCTTTTCATCAGGAGTGGTAATATAGTACAAAACAGATAGTCGCAACTGGTGTGCGGTGGTGTGAGAGCGGGCACTGCTCTGCCCAACGATCATTCCTTCTCCTCCTGTGTAGGTTTTGATGTGAGTCCTGTAAGAACCTTAACAATTAGCTACTATTATTTATGGTGATAGTATTTACATCGAAACATTTTTTTTTTCTCAGTAAGTGTGATTATTATGTGTATACCACTAGCTTCTTCTATTGGGATTAATAATTCGTCTTAATAACGACATTGGTCACCTTTTCTAGTCTGCACTTTTAGGGATAGTTTCTGCACGTCACATTGGCCATGACAGAGTGACCGAATGAGGCTAGATAGCATCTAAAACATCCAATAATTGACCCTGACACTATAGGGGATGGCATGCAGAGGCAGCGGCAGCAGCGGCAGGCTAGAGAGTGTCATGGCAACATACCCTAAATGGACTCAGGCTTCAAACCAATGGGTGGCAGAGAGGAACCAAAGGAGGTGAGCAAGAAGCGCTCAAATAATATCGGTACATGATAAAAGTTTGCCAGTATATTTTGTGGATTACACAGCAGGGTGGCGACAAAGTTAACATGGAAGCCATGAAAACAATCCAAAATTCTGCCTGACACAGCTCGTTTGATAAGGGGACCATGTATGGAGGCAGTGAACTAGTAGTAGATTAAAGGTGCTGCAGTTAAAACTATGTTAGTTGGAATGGAGGCTGGGTACGGAGGACTTGATGAGTGGTCCCGACGGGAGGTTGGGGGGATGGGGGGAGCGGAGAGAGACCGGCGAATGTTGCAGTAGGGGGGGGGGGCGGTGAGCGGAGGACGGCTGGATGTGCTCCGACGGGGAGGGGGGGGCGAGGGAGCGGAAGGACTGTCTGAATGTTCCGGCGGGGGGTGGGCGCGGGACGCGGAGGAATGGTGAATGTCGGACGGACGGGGGCGGAGGACCGGCGCTGAATGTTCCGGGCGGGGGGGGAGCGTTGGAGCGGGAGGACGGACTGTGAATGTTCACGACGGGGAGGAGAGGGAGATGCGAGGAGAGGAGTGGGAGATGGAGGAGTCGGGGTGGTGGGAAGGCGGGGAGGATGAGGGGGTTAAGGCGGGGGAGGGTGACGGGCAGGGGGAGGAGGTGGCTTGCACATGCAGAGGAGGGCGGGGAAGGCGGTAGAAACTGGTTGCCGGGGGGCGGACAGGTGGGGGGAAGCATGGCAAGGGCATATGCTGGAGGTGGAGACGTGTGACTAGGAGCAGGGCCCTGGGGGAGCGATCTGGTGGGGGAGGGTCCCTGGGGGGCAAGATGGGGGGGCCCGGGGCTAGAGACCGCCGGAGCCCCGCGATGAAGGGCATTGAAAAGTGCGTAAGGAAGCCCGTTGAATCAGGCAACTAGCAAGAAGTAAATATCAGTACAATTGCCCATAAAAAATCAAAGAAAGGCCATTATTCCAGCTTTCAAGAGATTAATAGGACCACTCTACATCACCACGGATGACCTCATATTTATCGGGGATCAATTTCGCGACATCCAATCTTGAAGGAATATGTAGGAACCCTCTCCAAGATACGTTTAAAAAGCTCACCGACCTATCTAAAAGACTTCACACACTATCTAGTCACTAAAAAACTTGAGGGGAAACCATCGTTCATCCTGGCACCATGGGATGGTCAGCGCTGTATTCCAATAATCTCATACCTTGGTAGCATCCAGTCAGTCTCTTGAAGTCTTAAGAGAGACCCGAAAATGCCCAGTCTCAGGATCAACTTTATCTGATACAAAGCAGTACTAGGTCATCTTGGCATATAAGGGTCTTGCATTCGAATCTTACCTATACACCAAACAAGAGGTACAGCATGGGCGACAAGATAGCCCCAAGGTTAGTGCTAATTGGTGATGTGGGGGAATTTGAGAAGTTTTAAGGAGATAAGTCCCAGTCGGCAATAGGATCGATTACTTTTTAAACACGGGTACATAGGATGACTAGATTCTTCTTGGGGGCACGGCATCCGAAAGAAAGATTTTGGGATCCAGCCATCATGCCAATACTGGGGGCATAATCTCACCCTGAATCCTCTCCATTATAAGCTTGAGTTCGTCGACCTCCTCCATAGCAGGTTAGCTCACAGAACGTAAACTCACGAGACATACTCAAGACTGTGGACGTCACAGTTCTTTGGATTATCGAGTCTCATCACAAAAATATGGTTAAAGGAACATCCCTATAGCCAATTATAAGAGGAATCGGAAAAACTGTACCAATACAACAACATACAAAACCCAGTCAATGACTTTGAAGAACAGGATCCTTCAAAAAGGATATCCAAGGAAGGTGATAGAGATGCGTTCCACGGACCAACACCCTCACCAGGATGGATGCCTCAGACCATCTCAAAACCCCCCCCCACACAAGATTGGATAGAAAATCTACATTATCACCAGACTCTTCCGATCACGAGAATATTAAGAGGAAAGTATTCCTAACAAAGCAACGGGCCCATACTTCGAAAGGACCCCTAATTGAGAAAAATACTCTCGAAGAAACCCCATGCTGACCTACAGTGAGCCCTCATTAAAAACCTTTTGGCCCACACTAGATGCGCCAAAACAGACACTAAGACAAAACAGTACATCGGCCACCAACCAGCTGAGTATTGTTCCTGTACTGAAGGACACCTATAGGTAAAACAGCCAGAGATGCCTAACCTGTGAAGTGATTAACATAGGAAAACATCATTTATCATTATATCACCACCGGGAATCCTTCCAGCTTCCATCATTCAAGAATGTACCGAGGAATTATGTGTATACTCTCGAGTGCCCGCCTGCCAACGCATATGTGGGCAGGAACGTTGCAACCATTCAGAGAAAAGGGTAATACCCACGCAATAAGGTGAAAACAGGTTTCAGCCAGCATTAGGTCTCAAGACACAAATCACAACGATGACAATTTTAAACGCAAGGTTCGTCTATAGAAAGATTCCAAGTAGCCACAAAAGGACCGACTAAATAATTAATCAGAAGAGAAAACTTCTGGATTACACACTGAATAACCATGTGCCCTATGGGCTCAATGAAAATTGGAAAAAGCTCTGAAGGATGCCGCTAAATATCCCAGCATACCTTACCTATGTATCATAAGAAAAACACCCCTCATCAGCATCATTCCATAATGAAATTATCCCCCACCCCCATACTGAATAACACCTCAGCCCCTAGTGATGAATATACCCATACCTATATCAACAGGACAACTGTCTCCGCTATGTATATATTAGACCCATCAACTCATCAAGTTTACCGTTCTACGCTGTATTCCCCCTCATCACTGCCCTCCCACGGTTTGATGAAGAGCCCACCACGTCGGAGGACCGCAGACACAGATCTCATCCTGGTCCCACTGCGCAAGCGCACCAGCATCCTGTCGTATTGCGCGCTGCCGACGGCTCGCAACTCACATCTACTCTGTGAGAGTACTTCTGCATCGGATGTCTCCGAGCCACACGCAGACCAATTCACGCCCACGCGCTCAAGATCTCCTATTTCAGAATACTACCAAATAGGGACGAGACTCCAGTACGAGCTAACGCTATTATGGTCGGAGGAACCCATAGGATAATGGTCAGCCCCACTTACATCCACAGTGATGCCAATCTTTTGGGAATACATAATTTCCCCATTAACTATTCAGTGCTATCTTATAATCCAAACAGCCTCTCACAATTTAACAGCATTCCCGCCCTTCGAGTCCGCAACATAGACTGAGACAGCGTCAGTATTTCCATTTTCATACAGTAGCACTATACGAATTGGACATACAAACTTAATTCTCAAAAGGCATTGTAATTCGTTGTTTACGTTATTACAAGTACGGGACCTGATGAAGGGGTAATTCTCCCAGAAAGCGTTGTCCCAATAAAGAAGAGGACTATCATTCATTGTATTATATTTTAAGCACTGTCAAATAAATAGGTTATATATAATACATATGTGCCGCTCTTTATGTATATGTAAGTACAGCAATCTCTGTGATTATTCATCACATGCGAGTATGACACTTTGAACTAGCAGCGCGACCAAAAAAATACTGGCTTCCGTATCAGAAAAAGAGAAAGGGCGGGAAAGAAACCAGCTCCACCCAGCACCCAACCATGGAGCGACCCCCACGCTGGGAACGCCACCCTGACCAGCTCCCCCACAACTTGCAATGATCTTCAAACACGTACCAAAAAAACCACGTCCCACTCTATCGTCTCCCTGGACCCTTATAAGTGGCTATCTGTATAAGGTTGCTGACTAAAATTCCCTCCTTCATGACTCCCTCAGCACCCCAACCGGATTCAACGCCATTACTCTGACTTACCCGGCCGTCATCGCGTTCCAAGCGTGGGCGTCTTCTCTGCGGTGGAATGTCGGGGTCCCTCGGCCGGGACTTCATAACCAGGCAAGTTCCTCCGCCGTCCACCAGGTGGCGCTGCGCTGCGTGAAGAGGCATCGGAACCCACTGGCAATACACCGTAGCCACGCGAACTCCGAGTGAAGGTAAGTGAAAGCTTCGCGACACATTTTTCAGTTTTTTAAATGCGGCTGGTTTTTGGTTTTTCCGAATCCGTGGATTTTCGTTTCGGCCACGCCCCCGATTTACGCCGCGGGCATGCCGGCACTGATGCGGCCCACATCCATCGCTCGCGTGCGCCATAAATCCCGGGGGCAATACAGGAAAAATCGTCCGAAAACGGAAATATTCGGGTAACACGTCGGGAAAAACGCGAATAGGGCGCAATCGGGGACCTAGTAAATGACCCCATTTATATCAGGATTTATTCCTGCACACCCAGTAGTCTGCAGCTCAGCTCTTGGAAACACTATCGCGCGTCCCTGCCAAATCTCCTCTACACATGCATGCTTTTGGCCACGGTTTTGTACACACACCACACTACCATGCTCTTGAGTAGTAGAGTCAGACAGCTCATCCACCTGCGTGGTTCCTCGGCGCTGACACGGAGGGTGGCTGACAGGGTGTTTGGAAACACAGAGCCAGGTGGGGGCAGAGTCAGTCCGGACTTGCCAGTCATTCCAGACGCTGCTCCTGAACGAATTCAGCAAGGAGCACGGTTTTGTTGCGAGGAGGCTGTGCCGCCAGAGTCGTTCCTCTCCTAGAGGGGGGGTATAGCCCCACAGGGCTTTCCTGAAAAGAAGACTAATCATGGAAAGCCACCTGAGCCAATTCTGTGGGAAAGTGAGGGCTGATCAGTGATTTGTTAAGAACACTGGGTCATTGCCACAGCCCCTGCAATGATTTGGCCTTATACACAACATAAATGGCGGGCATGGAAAGACAAGCTGGGTTGCAGACAGTTATACGTCAATGCAGCATAGGTATTGGGACGGGCCGGGGGGTACCGAGGGTCTTGGTACGGATGCTGGTAGTCAACCAATGTGCAGGAAGTGGGTAAGTGTTGTCCTCAGTTGCTGTGCCTTACGTGCCAATCTGCTGAGACGGCTGACCAGCACATGGGGTAAGATCAGCCAGTTAAGGGGGTGAAACCTTGGCGGGATTCCATGGGCGGATGTTATGCGCAGGGGAACAGGGGGTAGTGGAACACTGGACCAACCGTGGTGATGACGAAAGCCGACACTTGGAAGCAGAGTCTAAGTAGTACCTGTTTTTAAACAGAGCCGCCCGCAAAGGGTTGGACTACCTAGGTTGTTCATGGCGCGGCGGCCATAGGCGTAGGAGAGAATAGTAAGCAAAACCGTGGCTGACGGGGACAGGAGAAGGAAGGCCGAGAAAGAGCAGCAAACAAATCAGACTCGGGGACGTCGTAGCAGAAGACGGCAAGAATCACAGGTCAGAAATGAGCTATTGGGGTCAGACAACAGAAATCACACAGGCATTAGGAAATCAGAGGCATAGGAGCACAACAAAGATCCGCAGGGGACACAGAAAGAAGTTGGCCGAACGATGTAACAGTGAATGGGCGACGCCGATCCTTCAGCGTCAACTATAGGTCGTTGCGCGGAAAGCCATCACTGGATTGTGGCAAGGTAATCCACAGAGAAAGGTGGGGGTCCCAGAGAACAGAGAGGGCAAAGGACATGGGTGGCAGGGCTCAACAACAACACATGTGACCACTGAACACATGATCATTTAAGCCTGTGCTCGTGATTAGATATAGCAATGGCTTCCCCTTAACACAGGTAGGTGAAGTAAAATATCTGATTTGAAGAGCCACATTGGGTTACGGAAGAATGAAAGATGTGAAATATCAGATAGTGGGTCTCCTGGTCTGCGTCTGAGTCATAGGTAATGATGATGAAGAGATAATTCCCAGTTGGACGATAAGCGTTTGCCGGCATGGATGAAGAATGCTTGCCTGGAGGGGGAAGCAAGGATTGATGTTCTGGAGCCTGTAAAAAAAAAAATTCAAAGGAAACATAGAGATCTGTTTTTGGAAATCACTTTTAGGAATTAACAAGGAATAAGGCACAGTGAAAATATGCTAATTTCCTTCACATACCCCTTAGTAATTCACTGGGACCGACCAGTGTAAACCTGCCCACAGGTAAAGTAAGAAATGTGAACAATAGCTTAAAGAATCACTTTTAATAATCCTAATATAAAAGATAGCGGAACCACCAGACTGGATGAGCCCAATAAAATGACAACAACGAGAGAAGGAGGAGAATGGAAGGATTCAATGGGAACCCACCAGGGTCGAGGAACCGTATCAGCACTGCCCCTTAGTCGTCCCCTTGTATACAATGTCCTTAATCCCCAAGAACTAGCTCCTGCCCAACAAGGACAGTCCCAGGGTGGTGGGCCATAATGAGGAGCCTAGGATGGCCAAGGAAGTTGATCTGATGAGGTTTCCAAGTCCAGATTAATGGCTTTTCATCAGGAGTGGTAATATAGTACAAAACAGATAGTCGCAACTGGTGTGCGGTGGTGTGAGAGCGGGCACTGCTCTGCCCAACGATCATTCCTTCTCCTCCTGTGTAGGTTTTGATGTGAGTCCTGTAAGAACCTTAACAATTAGCTACTATTATTTATGGTGATAGTATTTACATCGAAACATTTTTTTTTTCTCAGTAAGTGTGATTATTATGTGTATACCACTAGCTTCTTCTATTGGGATTAATAATTCGTCTTAATAACGACATTGGTCACCTTTTCTAGTCTGCACTTTTAGGGATAGTTTCTGCACGTCACATCGGGGAGGAGCGGTAGATGCGGAGGATGACTGCCTGTTTGGGCAGGAGGGGGGTGGCGGCGGGGGGATGCAGGGTAAGGCTGCGGGATGGGCGGGCAGGGGGCGGATGGCTCGGCCATGCAGCTGAAGGGCGGGGAGGCGGTAACTTGTGCCGGGGGGCGGACAGGTGGGCGGGCAAGCCATGCAAGGGCATATCCGTGGAGGTGGAGACGTGTGCCGAGGGCGGACGACTAAGGGAGGCGGCGGCTGAGGAGTCAGGGACTGGGGGACGCGATCTGGTGGGGGCCCCCTGGGGGGGGCAAGATGGTGGGGGCCCCGGGGCTCGAGCCCCGGGAGCCCCGCCTATAATCCGGCCCTGATCATGCACACAGAGACTTTTGTCAGCACACTTGGCTATAAAGCCCCAACTGATAACTGGGAAATTTCTCCCATCTCCCACAGGGGCACGGATCGGCAAGACAGCAGGAGCGACGGAGGAGGCGAGTACAGGTTTGTTTTTAAAAAAAATCTCTCCTCAGACCAGCTCGTAAATTTTAACCCCTTCCCGACATACGCCGTAATAGTACGGCATGCGTCGGGTGCGGGTGCATGGAGAGGGCTCAAGGTAAGTAAAAACACAGAGCCTTGGTTCCCCTTTGACAAAATGCTAGACGTCTCCCAATTGACTTCAATGGGGCTCGTTACTCGAAACGAGCATCGAGCATCGGAAAAGTTCGTCTCGAATAACGGGAGTTACCCGAGCATTTTAGTGCTTCGCTCATCTCTAGTCGCGACCTCACCTGGGGTAGGGATTCGAGGCTTCCAGCGGACTTCAGCGCAGCAGCGCCACCTGGTGACGTCGGAGGGAACTGCTTGATGAATCCCGGCCGGACCCGAATCCAGCGCAGAGAAGCGCCGCGGATCGCGAACGGGGCCGGGTAAGTAAATCGCCCCAGTATGTCTTAGGAGGAGTCAGGCAGGAGGGCCGGAGTCTTAGAGAAAGCTCAGAGGAGCTAAGCAGCACAGCAAGCAGAGGTGTGTCTGTAATAAGGGGGTGACAGTGCAGCTTAAGGAACAGGCAAGGAACTATGAGGAGCACCTGGAGAATCATATTGAGGAGGATTAGCTCACCAAGGTGGTCGGCATCATAGTATAGTAGTATATAAGGCGGAAAAGACGCAAGTCCATTAAGTCCAACTTTTAAGAATTAAAATGTACATAGAGTCCGCCATAACAACCTCCTCCGGCAGAGGGAGTTCAATTAGTCTCACTGCTCTTACAGTAAAGAACCTTTGTCTATGGTGATGGTAGTAGAACCTCCTCTCCTTAGGTGAGGGACGCCCGCGTCTATGGTGAGGTAGAGCTGCCTCTCCTCTAGGTGTAGGAGGATGGCCCTGCTATGGTGATGGTAGAACCTCCTTCTCATAGGTGGTAGAAGGATGCCCCTCTGTTCTATGCGGATGGGAGAGCTCCTCTCCTCTGGTGAAGAGGATGCCCCTCCCTGTCTATGGTTGATGGTAGAAAACCTCCTCTCCCAGGGTAGAGGATGCTATGTCTATGGTGATGGTAGAACCTCATTCCTCTAGGTGTAGAGGATTGTCCCTGTTATTGTGATGAGTGGAGGCGCTCCTCTTCCTTAGGGTAGAGGATGTACCCTGTCTATGGTGATGGTTAGAAACTTCACTCATCTTTAGGTGTAGAGATGCGCCCTCCTGTCTATGGTGAGGTTAGAGCCATCCTCCTCTAGGGTAGAGGAGGCACCCGTCTATGGTTGATGAGTAGAGCCTCTCTCCTTAGGTTTGTAAGGAGGATGCGCCCTGTCTATTGTGATGGAGTAGCTGAGGCCTCCTCTCCTCTAGGGTTAGAGGATGGTCCCTGTCTATGGTGATGGTAGAATCCTCCTCACTTTAGGTGTAGAGATGCGCCCCTGTTTATGGTGATGGTAGAGCCTCCTCTCTCTAGGTGTAGAGGATGCACCCTTGTCTATGTTGTAGTTAGAGCCTCCTCTCCTCTAGGTGTAGAGGATTGGCGCTCCGGTCTATGGTTGATGGTAGAATCTCCTCTTCTCCAGGTTGTAGAGATGACCCTGTCTAGGGGAGTGTTAGAGCCTCCTCTCCTCTAGGTGTGGCGAGGATGCGCCCTTCTATGGTGCTGGTTAGAGCCTCCTTCTCTCTAGGTGGTAGAGGATGCGCCCTCTTGGTCTTGGTGATGGTTAGAGCCTCCCCTCCTCTAGGGTGTAGAGGATTGCCCTCTGTCTGTATGGGAAAATGATTGAGTATTGAATCGCCTCTCCTCTGGAGGTTTTGGGTTTTGAGAGCAATTCAACCCAGAAGGTCTTGCCAAGGGGACTTGTATTAATTCCCACCATTGTGTTGAGATCAGGTGCCATTGTACGGTGTGTATAGGTAGATTGCTTTACGACTACTACGTATGTCACCGATCCACTCTTTACTTCGCGTTAGGGAAGCAGCGAACTTCTAATTGTGATCAATGGTGGAAAGAAAATGAATATAAAAAGATAATTAATGTCACGATCAATCTTAGAAGACCCTTCCCCGTTCCCGGTTATTAGAGGAGGTAAGAAAACCGTATAAGAAACCACAATGTATGTAGCATCTTATAGCGGGTATAAAAGGTCCACTGCTCTCAACATCCACCACTTTCAACCTCTGGTCTCTCCATCTGTTTCTGTTGGGTTCTCTCCTTTCCTCTTCGTCGGATGAATTTGCAGCATCAGGGAAAGCGTCCGCAGCATTCTCTGCCTTACCAGATGTTTGCTGCTCGTCCTTCACAGTTTTCACCCTTCTCATTCATCCACATCAATGCAGGCGATCTCCTCACCATCTCCTGGGAGCTGGACAGCATAAAGAGTAAACCAAGGCCTATTATAAATGCTTTCTCACTGGTTTATATTGAAATTTTGCCTCATTTATCATCTCCAGCCTTGTAGGGGATTTATACTGCATCAAGTATATTTTGTGGGGTTGATTACATTGAAACTTTAACCACTGAGAAACCATTCTAGTCTGTTCTTTTTCACATATCAAAAGTCCTACTTATTTATTTTACCTGCAGTAACAAAAATTTATTCTTTGTGGAACCATTTAATATCAGTGAATCTACGGGAAAAATGTTGTTGTGTTCCCATCTTCCCCAGGTTTTGTTCCAGGGTTTCCATTGACACCACCACCTGTCTTATTTGGGTCAGTATGATCATGGAAGATCAAAATTTTCATAGTTTTCTAAAGTCTTAATACCATTTTAGAAATCTAAAACCTTAAATACTCTTCGTTCTACCATATTCTGACATCCATAACTTTAATGATGTGTTGTACATATCCGTGTTTCAGGTTGAGCTGGCCGTTTATTTGGATTTTTTTACCTGTGAGAAAGCACGCATCCTTATGATAACTTTGATCCATTTTAATTTTTTTTTTTTTTGTGGTCTGTTTGTGTTGTTGTTTTTAATTACGAATTTAGCTTACTGGGATCATTATTTTTATATTGATTGATTTTGGGGAACAGGGCACGTACATAGATCTGTGAACTTTTTTACTTATTAATTATATGTGTGTGATTAATTTTAACACGTAAAGGAAGATATAATCACGGTGGTAAAAAAGATTGTTTGAGGAGGACTCACCTCCCCTAGTATACCGTTATGGTTTTCAGTTTTGGTATGGAAACTCTTGTAGAAGATGCTATTAGTTCCTTACTTATATACGGCAATACGGCGAGTTACAGTGTGCCTCCAGGCGTGGCCATGGATGATCCATTGTCGCTTCCCCGATATGACGATTTTCTAAGTTGGCGCCACTGAAGATCTAAATGCCGGCTTAAGGGTGGTGGGGGCCCTGGGGCGCAAAACTGGTGGGGGCCTATTCCAACAATGATTTTGGAGGTTGTAGCCTCAGCCCTGAGATTAGCGCGCCCCCTGTAGTATATAGATGCAAGCCCCTTTATTGTAGTATATAGCCTGCCAGCCCCTGTAGTATATAGCCGTGCCAGCCCCCGTAGTATATAGCGTGCCAGCCCCTGTAGTATTACTGCGCCCCGTTTGTTCCAGCCCCCCTGAGAATAGCCGCGCGCCCCTGTAGTAGTTATATAGCCTGCGGCCCCCTGTGTTATATAGCCTGCCAGCCCCCTGTAGTATAAAGCCCAGACCCCGAGTATAAAGCACACCAGCCCCCTGTAGGACTAAGCCGCCAGTCCCCTGTAGAAATGGCGATTCTCCCCAAGCGGAAGGCAGCTGGGGTGCTCCCTGACACAGCTGTGTCATCATAGACCACCTAGTGCATTGCGAGCGGCCGCCGGCCGATGCGTATTGGCACAGAGGACCACAGAGCTGAGCTAAGTCGCTCTGGACGTCCGAAACTGGTGGGGGGCCCCTTAAAGTGAAGTGGTGGGGGCCCGGGGCTCGAGCCCATGAGCACCCTTCTTTGAATCGGCCCGGGAATACCTGTTATTCTGTCCCCTTATGCTTCCGCGCGACTCCCGAACGCACATTGGTGCAGGGGTCGCCGAGCGTCAATTCACCACCAAGATGATCGATGCCCAGCCCTTCAGCTCACCGTTGGTCATGTCTGCTCACCCACTGGCAGAGAGCGGCGGTTCCGAGGGAATGGACTTCACATTGTTGTTCTGATGAAAGTAAAATAAAAAAATAATCTTAAAATCTGCTCAGACCAACAAACTGCCATGGAGGCACATTCCTCATCAGGTTGTGCTAAAGCAGAGGTCCCCAACCGCCGGTGCCGCGGACCAGGACCAGGGCCGTTGGAGTCCCCAGCTGGTCCCGCGCGGGGGGCACGCGGCCAGCACTGAGCTCCGCACCAGGACGGGACCACAGTTGCAGCCTGTGTCCGGCACCTTGCTCCGACGACATGCACAACACCTTGCGGCCCACCCCCCTACGCCGCCGGCACCTTACAAACGGCCCCCAGGACCCTGCCGGAACCGAGTCGCCCCACCTCCAGGCTCTCGGGCTCCCTGCTCCCCCTGCCCCTCTCAACGCTCCAGGCTTCTTCCCTCTCCCTCGCAAACATACTCCTGCTCCCGGCTCTCGGTTCATGGCTCTCTCCGCCCATGACAGTCCAGGACTCCCTCCCGTCCTGGCTCTCCGCTCCCTCGGTTCCTGCTCTCCGCTCCCTCCGGTTCCTGGCTCTCCGCTCCCTCCGGTTCCTGGCTCGCCGTCTGCTACGCTCCCGGCTCCAAACCTGTCTCTGCTAACGCCCCCCCCCGCCAGACTACTCGCGATCCCTGACCCTGCTCAAATCTCCCTCACCGCTCCCTCCGGCTCGCGGCTCTCTGCTCCCTCTGCCACCCCGCTTCCCGGTTCTCGGTCGTGACCTACCTTACGCTCTCCGTCTGCTCCCGGCCTCACCTTCCACTCCGTCTACAACTCGGCTCCGCTAACGTCCCCCCCCCCTCCCAGGCTCTCGGCTCCCGGATCCATCCCCCTGCCAACGACTATTAAGCTCCAGGATCCCAAGCCTCCCGGCTCTCAAGACCATACCACGCTCCCGGCTACCTCACCCTGCCACCACCGCTGCAGAGAGGTAAGGTTACTTATTTGCATATATATGTGTAATAGTGTGTGTATGTATGGTGTATATACGTACTGTGTATATGTGTAATGCCTGTATCTACTGTTTGTTTAATGTGATATATGAGTAATGTATATGCAGCAATTTTGATATTATCAGGGCTCATGTTGTACTACATGGCAGTACTCGGTATGAATTTTATACTTACTTGGCGGTACGTGGTATCTATTTTATACTACTGGTGGGCACGCTGTGGTGCATTTTATACACATGGCGGTATTTGTTCATGTATCATGCGGTTATTCTACTTTTATACTGCATGGCGGTATTCTGATGCATTTTATACTGCATGGCGGTTTTCTGTATGCATTTTTATGCATGGCGGTATTCTGTTGCATTTATACTGCATGGCGGTATTCTGCTTTATGGGTCGACATTTATACTAACATGGCGTTGTTCTGTATGCATTTTATACTACATGGCGGTTATTCTGTATGCATTTTATACTACAGGCGTAGTATCTGTATGCATTTTTATACTACATGGCGGGTTTCTGTATGCATTTTATACGACATGGCGGGTTATTCTGTATGCATTTTATACTACATGGGGAGTTTCTGTATGAGTTTATTTTTAATACATGGCGGTTTATGCTGCTGTATGCAATTTTATACTACATGGCGGTTATGCGGTATCATTGATCAGCTATTTCATCCTTTATTTTATGCACTTTTGACAGCAGGTTATACTCTGGCTATGCATCATTTTATACTTACATGGCGATACGCTGCATCCATCTTTATATACTGGCGATACGCTGCTGCATTTTATACTAATGGCGACGCTGTATGCATTTTATACTAATGGGCGAAAGCTGTATGCATTTTTAAATTACATGGCGATAAGCTGATGCATTTTGCATTGCTTTATTTTTTACACCCAAACCAATCTGATGGAGTCTGGTCGGACACTCCCTGAATCTTATAGTATAACTCCACCCCTCCATAACCCCAACCCCATTAGACCAAAGCCGCCCCCCCGCGGCCATGAAAACTGGTCTAGCTAAAGCCAGTCCCTGGTGCAAAAAACGGTTGAGGACCTCGGTCTAAAGCTCCGAAATCTAAATGATAGTATTATAAAATATTTCTTACAGAGGAGATCTATCACTGATACATCTTGCGGTGTGGATTGGAGATGATTGTTGTAGGGCCAGTCGCATCATATAAAAAACACCCCATACTATCGGCACCACCTCAGGTGTACACCAGGTCTGAATTCTCACGGAGTCCACATCTGCATGGATAAAGGTGGTTTACTGTCATTAATAGATCAGTGGGGGCGAAACCTAGGCACGGTCGACGGAGGGGTGGCACTCTGAGCCTTCTGTGGGCCCCAGGCCATCACCCAAGAATGAAGTTCACCGAAGGACTAAGAATTTCCTGCAAATCTTCCTACAATTAGACGAATTTGCCCTCCTCCTTTCAACTGCTTGTGTCCTTAGGAGGCTGAACGAGTTGAAAGTTGTCAAGAACAAGGAAGAAATAAATACTGCTTAAGTGCATGCGCTGGCACTTTGCAATAACTAAGTGGCTTTTGGTTTAAAGTTTGGGCACTCCAGCTCTAAAAGGTTCGCCATCACGTAATAGATGGACTACCCAGAGTGTTTGATGATTTCATGGTGATACTACAAACACTATACCTTCTTTTGTGATATCTTAAATTTTCTGTTCGCCAACATGGACTCCTCTGTTCTACGACCACCAGCACACATGGGGCCCCATGATCAGCTTGCAGCTTTAGTTCATAGCAGATCGAGGGCTTTGGATTCATTGTCATCTGTAGTACCCCAGAAGCTGTGTATGGGATAACAAAGGTAGAGTACCAAATTTTCTTCTTTTTGAAACATGTAAAAGTAGGACAATTTGAGATATGTGATGCTGGCAGTGATGGCCAGCAGGCCGTGGCCAATAACCTGCTACAAATCTTATTTCCGAGCTGCAGATACTTGGGAGCATACAATGCACAATGCTCAACCAGTGAAGCCTCTGTGCCTCATCTGTTTTTTCACAGCACAGAGAAAAAAACATTGTGAACAAACATACCTGAGAATGCTTTTGTAGACGACATGATGAGAACATACTTGTTTAATCTCTCCACTGAGTGGTTTGCACAAAAAAACTATTATAAAATCAGGACCATTGGAAAGCGGTGCCATGAATGCCGTACATAAAACATACTTCCTCATACACAGGAGCTGGCCCATGAAACTGTCCAGAAAGGATTCTTATCAACCTGAGCTGATGATCTATACACAGCAGCAGGGGATGGTGCAGCGATGATTACTTTTCCTGGGAGAGACAACACGGGATTACATAATCTGTGGTTTATGCTGGGCGGGGGGACAAGAGCTGGAGCAGTTGTATTATTAGGGTGAGGAGAGAAGTGCACGGGACAGTCACAGGAGCGACAGAGCCTCATATTCATAATTATAGTGGTTTTTTCAACAAAACCACTCAGTTAGGGAAATTAAAACAAGTATGTTCTGCATCAGTGTAGTTACAGCATTCTCAAGGTATGTTGGTTCACAATGCATAAAAGCAAATGGTAGTTTTCTCATTGAGGCATTATGGAGTGCTAAAAGCAAGGGGGGTAGAATTGGGGGCTAGAGGAAAAAAAGGGAAGGGATTATAGTGGGGGGGGGGGGGGTAGATTTTGGATAATAAAAGCGCACCAAATAGTGGTCATACATTAACATTTAATAGTGAAATTTGTTAAGCGTGGGGTTATCAGCAAGCAAGACTGTGGCACATGGATTATATTCCAGGATGTAGCGGGAAGCACGAGGTGTGTCCTCATACTGTTGTGTTACTTTATATTTCTGCAATTACAAACCGTTTCCCTGCCCTCCCCGTTTTTCTGTCCTATTCCACAACCAGAAGCCTGACACTGCTCTTACACATTTCCCAGTCCTGCCTGCTACTTTACACGCTCATACAGGGACAACCTAAACACCGGTAGAGTCTCCATATATAGCAGGTCCAGGTTGTCAGACAGTACAGTGGACCGGGTGTATTCATGAGGGGGTCCCTCCCACACCAGTAGGCCGGCAGTGACTGCAGTCTACCACATCTCAGACCGCACCCCTCATGATAAGCTAGATCAATGGTCGCGACCGATATGTAGTGGTTGTTTCAGTATGGGTATGTTACCAATAAAGCTACCAAATTTAACAATGAGATAAATAGGGAGGGCTAAGTGATGCTTATTTAGTATGAGCAGCTTAAAGTGGTTTACTGACCTGAAAGTGTCCTCTTAATGACTTAGAGTTCATGAGATTTGTACCATCTCAGTACAGACAGTCACGTGGAGTGTACCATCTCAGTATAGCAGTCACGATTGTACAATCTCAGTACAGAACGTCACTGGATTGTACCATCTCAGTACAGACAGTCACTGGATTGTACCCTCTCAGTACGACAGTCACTGAATTCTTACCATCTCAGTACAGACAGTCCTGTTGATTGTACCATCTCAGTACAGACAGTCAATGGATTGTACAATTTCTTCAGAAATTACTGGATTGGAAGTCTCGTAGTCCACTGAATAATATTAACTCCTACAGGTGAATCATAGCTGAAATGTTATATAGGTAAGCACAAGTAAATCTTAGCCTCACTCTCTCATCTGTCTGCTGTGTACAGGCTTGACGACGGTTATCTGAAACAGTACTTAATCATAGGAAGAAGAAGGAGAGCAAAAATAAGCTTTTTTCCGCTTCATAAATATTTTACAAAGTACCTGTCTTACTGTCCTATTCAATTATGAAATACAAAAACACTTACAGGTTAAACTAATGCTTTAAGTGTAATATCATTTTGAGTATATGGCATTGAACTACAATTGTTATTCATACTATTCTGGAGTAGAGATAATAAAATTACATTCACATTGAATTGCTCACGTTCCCATGCAGGAGTTCTCTTCGTCCACCCTCTAGAGCAGCGAGGACATTTTATTCCACAATGTAATATTGCAGTATACGGAAGGATGGAAACAAGTTCTTCTGTGATGGGGGAGAGACAGGTGACCAGAGACTGAAAGCGGCAGCCGAGGTTGTCTGCCACCTTCACGATCCGCCTTCGTTGTGATCTAGAAACTAAAAAAAGATATGAAGGAGACCAAATGTTATCTGGTGATTTTACCATTTCATTTATTTATAGGATTCATGATGATACAACAGCTTCTACAGCATCACCAAGCTAAATTCACCTATAATCATCTCACTGGGGAAGGAAAAGTTATGGCAAAGAGATATTCCTCAATGGACAGGAACTTGAGGGTAAGCCAACACCTGGGAGCAGAGTCTAAGTGGTGCCCGGTCCATGACAGACGTCGCACGAGAGACAACATCTAAGGGTCCAATGACACGCAACAGTCTCAAATTAGCACAAAGACGCGAAGGAGTGGAAATTACTGCCCGAAGCGGAAATTATTGCACTGATCTCAGAACGGCGCGAATCGATGCAGGCAACTACCGACCACAGGGGTTACAGAGGCAGGGTAGTGATCGGGACATGGGTCACGAATTGAGACAGCCATTCTCAAGATATGCTTGGACAAAACCTCCCAAGCCGAACCATCAGAAAGAACCGCATCAAGTCAGTCCAGAACCCCTACAAAGACCACAATTAGGGTACAGGATAAGTTGGGATGCGGCAGTGACAGCGAGAGATGTACAGGATTATGAGTTTCGCACTCGAAGCAGATGGACCGTTGTATTGGCGAATCTCGAGAGGCTGAGGACAGCCCACTTTACCTAGAGAAAGATGGAGGACTGTTCGTAACTGGTGCCAGAGATTGCAAGTCAAGGTCATTTGCCAGTCAGACTCGACCGCATTCACGTAAGAGAATGTCGTTACAGACGAGGAGGCAAAGGTAGAACGTGTTGATCGGGAAGGACAACGAAACCGACGCCCGTCGCAAAATATGTAAGAGGGATCCAGGCTACCAAAGACTATCGGCGAGAGAACACTCACTGAGCTGCTACGCCCTGCAGAGGAAATGACATGAACCATCTTACCACCGATAACTGGTATTACCCAGGAAGTCGTGAGCCTCCCGTATCACGCTCACGATAGACCCGAGCAGAGGATGACAGCAGGAAGGTTTAGGTGGGAGCGCATTGTCGGAGGAGGGCAGCTTATCGGTCACAGGATTAATGCGGAGCCCTCAATAATCCTCCCAGGGTACATCTTGACCAATTGATCTGGGATGCCGAGCACGGAGGACAGAACATTGTTAAGAGAGGGCGAGAGAGGCGCGTTCTTGCACCACATTTGGTTGCCCAGGCACAGCGTAGACAATGTCCCCAGAGTCAGATCCTCTTCGAGGGCAGTTGATAGAGTCTTATTTACTAAGATCCTGTGTGCCAACTTGCCTCGGTTTTCGATGTAATAGGGGATAGCGAAAATGTATCGCAGACATCAGAATGTATGCAATGCATGGCTTTCACAAACCGGAACAAATCGGGCGGGATCGGATAGCCGGATTCGACAAATGTAGCAGGGTTAGACTTTACTTGTGATTGAAGCCATCACGACATGCAGTGGGCGAAGAAAAGCTGTGCAACCGACAGACGTGATGGCAGGACGGAAAGGAACAAGAGGACGGACTCGTGGAGGACCAGTCGTACATCCTCGAGATGGACATCCGGTCGGGATCCCAGAGACCGGGATAAGGACATATGCCCACGTATGTCTCAGGGATGGCTGGTCCATGGTAACGCAGACGAACGAGACGAGCAGTGCTTAATGAGATTTTCTCGTGCCAGGACAGGAGCAAACTGTACATAAGTTGAGCGCAGATCTAAGGGCCACGGAGAAAACTCTGTCCAAAGATGTAGGCGATGGAGTGGAGACTAATGACATTCTAGGTGTCTCCAGAACAAACGAGAGGACTGTCCTTCCAAAGATTCAAATCTTTCAGAAGGCTCAGGCTGGAACAGATCACTAGGAATATCCTCTTACTGGAAAGGTCCTGAATGAGCCGCAATTCGAGGGTTTTTTGCGGCCCTTTTAGAGGATCGGTCCGCTCAACATGAAGAGATCCACTGACGAGTCGATTCCGTATTGCAGAATCGCTTGCTATTCAGGCAGGGAGAGCACAAGACGGAGGAGAGCGGTTGATCGGATGCTTAGCGGCGGACGGACAGCAAGTTTTTGATCAGTTTAAATTGTTGGTGAAGCCAATCATTGAATGGGGGCACTGAAGGACGGAAAGAAAATGGTTAAAACTCCGGGTACGGAGGAGGACTCTAGAAGCACCACCTGACGGGGAGTCCCTGAAGGAAGCACAAAAGAAACTTGGCGTCCATCGGTAGTGTGTTTTTTAGACCTGTCGATGCATGTGGGAAACATGCGACTTTGGGATTGGTATCCAAGTGGCCAATCTGGGTGTGGCTTAACGGACAACTATGCCCGAGCTCAGCTCCATTAGATCTAGGAATCTGTCTGATCACCCGCAAATCTACAGTAAGTGCCGAGAGAGGTCGCATTGTTAATATCTTCTCAAGGATGAGAGAAAGGTACAGAGTTCAAGAGCATGATGGTATGAGGTACGAAGTGCCACCGACGGATCGCAGAAGGGATTCCAAGAAGAGGAGACTGATCACAGGCTTTTCGAGCGCCCATGAGCAAGATTCTGGAGACTAAGGAGCATTGTCTTTAGCACAGAAGTTCTGCGAGTCGAGGAGTTCAGAAGCAAACGCCTGATTTCAAGGCTACCTGGCCCAGACTAGACCGACACAATGGAATAATTCCTCATAGCGGGTTTTCTTTGTGACTTTGACAATTTTACCTGGGGGGGGTAGGCTTTCCGGCAGAAGGTAGCGTGAGTAAGTTAGAACGGAAGCCGCATATTTAGGTGACCTGGCCTGTTCTAAGGCAACTCGATTTGAGAATCAGCAAGCTTACTACAACTAAAGAGCGGCATCAGATGTATAAATATTATTTGACATTGCTTAAAAATATAGACATAATGTGACTTTGGCCTTCGGAATTACCATCATCAGGTTCCCAGGTCTGTTTAAACGAACAACGGAATAAAGCTTACGGATATGAATAATGAGTTCATATCAACTTCATTAATCTAAGGCATAATGACTAAAGGAAAAAGTTAGCTTAAAGGCGGAGAAAAATTAGCCAGTTGTTGAGATCAGAAAGTGTACTTGCGCTTAGTGAGCAATAATGCATAAAAAAGGATACATAGGTAAGAGGACCACAATGGGGTGTACATTAACATCGAGGTTACGAAGCCAGGATACTACGTGAAAGCAACAGTCAGGTCTACTAGGGCGAATTAATAAGTACTAAAGCGATAAGGCTTTTGTTTACAGCTGAGCAAGGATCACATCAATGCTTCAATACTATAGGTAGTAATGACTGATGTTGATGTCAAGGTACAGGTAAGCAGCTTTTGGTAAATGGTATTTCAAAGCTGGACTTATACTGTAAGCGTTAGGAGACATCAATGGTTGGCCGATGAGGTCTCGGAGGGCCAGGTGATAACAAGTGATAGCTCGTTTGATATAAGACAGATGAAAGGTTACAGGGTAGTAGTCACAAAGTGGCAACAATTGCATAGTGGGTGTATCCTACAAGGTTTATAGGAGTACAAGGGTATCATATGGATGTCCAGAATGGTTATGAAAAAGGACTTAGAGACTGGAGTGAGTGCCCATGTGGGCGAGGACTCGCAGAGGAATTGTCACTGACAGAGGCATGTTGTGGAGCGGCGTCGGACAGACCACAGAGGATGTGGCGGCTGCGCGTAGGGACCGAGAGGCGTGTGCAGACAGCCACTGAGTGCTGTTCCTGAGCGAGCAGGCGTGAACGGGAAAACAAAATCGATCCAAAAGAATGAAGAAAAATCCTTAGGAACATAGAATTACTAAAAAAAGATATCAATAATGACACAGAAAGTGAGAAAAACGGGAAAGCATCAAACGGTGAAAAAGCTGTAGAACAATAACAACAAGTAGAGGTCACTGTATCGAAAAGAAAAATGTACAATACAAATAGAGTATAAGAAGCCGTTTGTCTACTAGGCCATATCTCAAAGGAATCAAGAAGATCCGAATTGAATAAGTAAACACCGGAAAAAGAATAAGGCTATAATAGCAAAAAAGCTTAAAAAAACAAAGCCACAGTATACTATTATAAAATCAAAAAAGCCGCAAGATGTATTAACTATAGAATACTTAATAATGAACAACAAATAAAAATCGTTCAGAAAAATACAAATCAATAGACCACTCTTTCAGTGAGACAACGTCTTCTAGGGCAAAAGAGAATACCCTTACATACAAGAATATTTTCACAAAATACGAGGAAAAAATACCACCAATGATTAACTACAAGTAAAACAACGGAAGATTAAACAGATGATTAAAAAAAATGATAAAGGAATACCTACGTCAAACAAGAAAGCGAGTCAAATAAGCAACTAATACAAGGAAAACTTCGACATACCCGAAAGAGAAAAAAATAAAAATAAAAAAAATAATCCAATAAAATGCATGAATAAAAAAATAAAATGAACAAAAATCATAAAAAGAGAAAATAAACACCAAATTATATAAAAAGCAAAAAAAGATAAAAGAAACGAAAAGATTAAAAAATACAGACTGAATAAAGAGATAAAAAAAAATAGAACCAAGTAAAAGAAAAGAACAAATGAAGAGACAAAACGATAAAAAATACAAAATAGATAAGACAAAGGGGAATATTAAAAAAAACATATAAAGTGGCAACATAAACGTAAATCATAACAATAATAAGAAAGTAAATGCAATATTAGTAGCAGATACCAAGATACCAAGGCTCTATTCCAAACTTATAAGGGACAAAGATTTTAATGTACAAAATCACTTAAATACGTAACGTGAAAAATGAAATACAAGCCGATGTCTGAGTCATATGGTAGCGTCTAAGAGAGGACTACAGAAGTAAATTGTGGGCAAAAGTGATATACGAGATAGAAAAAAACTAAGGCACAAAACACAAAAGTTAAAGATGAATAATACTAAAAACCAGCACAAAGACAGATCAGGCACACAACCTAAGAATCAAGTAAAAGAGGCGAGACTATAGTATCATGAGTCAAAAAATAAGCGGAATGAAAAGAATTCTCAGACAGCGTAAAGGATTACACTGAATAAAAGAAACTTCAAAGCACATGAAGAGTGCTGCAAAGAATGGAGCTAAGAGGGAAAAATAATGATAAACTAAAAAAAAAATAAATGATGAATACGAAATGACACGGAACAACGCCGCCAGTAAGGAGGGAGATGAATGGCGAAAATTGCAGGCCAAGACAAAAAAGAAAAATAGGAAACGCGTTACTGACAGACAGAGGAGAAAAAGCAAAAAAATGATGAAAGAAAAAAAGAAGAAAAATAGAAATATAATAAAAATGAAATAAAAAAAAAAAAACGACGTAGACGTTGTAAACTGTAGCGGTTGATGGGTCCTATATATACATACAGGAGACAGTGGTCCTGTTGAGATATTAGGTATGGTTATATCATCACATAGGGGGGCCGGAGGTGGTATTTCATTACTGGGGGGGATAATTCATTTATGAAGGATGCTGAGGAGGGTGTGTTTTTCTTCATGATACATGAGGGAAGCGGGTATGCTGGGATATTTAGCGCATCCTCAGACTTTTTCCCAATGTTCATTGAGACCATAAGGGCACATGGTATTCAGTTTGTAATCCAGAAGTTTTCTATTTGATTAATTGATTGAGTCGAGTCTTGGTGGTACTTGGAGGTCTGTTCTAGACAGAACCTTGCCAGTTTAAAGTTGCATCGTGGTGATTTTTAAGATGTCTTGAGATGTATGCAATGCGTAAAAATCACTGTTTTTACCTATATTGCGGTGGGGTTTTAACCCTTTCTCTTGAATGTTGCATCGTTCTGCCCACGTATTGCAGTGGGGCAGGGGCACTCGAGAAGGTATAACACATAAGAAGTCCCAGAAACCAAATCAAGTCACACAAGATTCGAGAGTTACTCTAAAATTTGGCAGGAACCAGAGAACCACAGTGGTATTCTTACCACCAGTTTCATCCGTTTTTTAGATTTACCACCATGTCCGACAAGAACCCCCATTTCCCCATATGGACGGACTCAATTTCCCCGCATCAGAGAGCCCGAAAAGCAACTTGCAAACTTCTCCTACCCCAGGACAGGGACTAAAAAGAAAAGCAAGGTAGAGGAAAAAGAAGAGGAAGTGTGTAAACACAGGAAAAGAAAAAAAACCTACTCACCAACAAAACCACGACAACGCAAGATCTTCAAAACCTGTCAGAAATCAGCTCCAGTGACGAGGTGGCATATAAGTATCCTATGCCAACAAACAGATCTAAAGACCTGACTCTCTTAGGGATTCTTACAAATTCACTAGGAAGATACCCTTAAACGCCACTTTGCAATAAAGAGGCAAAAGGACAATCGGACAGGCAACTAGAGATGACCGGAGCAACTAAAATCTCGGGTACTCGTTTCGAGAACGAACACTTTCCCGATGCTCGAGTGCTCGTGTTCGAGTAACGGCCCCATTGAAGTACAATGGGGAGACTCGAGGCATTTTTCAGAGGGACCCAAGGCTCTGCACAGGGAAAGCTTGGCCAAACACCTGGGAACCTCAAAAGGATGGAAAACACCACGGAAATGGACAGGAAACAGCAGAGGGAGCTGCATGGAGCCTACTGAGGTGACTAATCCACCATATTGCAAAATTATGGGCAACAGAATGGCCATGACAGAGGACCGAATGATGGCTAGGATAGCATCTAAAAACATCCAATACATGACCCTGACACATATTTTTTTTTTTTTTTTTTTTAGGGATGCGAATGCAGAGGCGCGGCAAGCCAGCGGCAGGCTAGAGAGTGTCATGGGCAACATACCCTAAATGCGATCAGCTTCAAAACCAATGGGTGGCAGAGAGGAACCAAAGGAGGTGAGCAAAGAAGCGCTCAAAATAATATCGGTACATGATAAAAGTTTGCCAGTATATTTTGGGATGACACAGCAGGGTGGCCGACAAAGTTAACATGGCAGCCATGAAAACAACCAAAATTTGCATGACCACAGTCGTTGATAAGGGACCATGTATGGGAGGCAGTGAACTAGTAGAGATTTAAAGGTGTGCAGTAAAAACTTATGGTAGTTGGACCTGGCATGGAGGCTGGCGACCGCTGCCAGGACAGCTTCGCAAATCAGCCCCGTCTCTAGGTACTCCCCAAACACGCACTTCTAAGAACCCTTTTGTAATAAGACAAGTGTAGAGCGTTCTTAAAGTTTGGGATATGGGGGTAGGGGAATGTTAAAAGGATGCGCAAGAAGCGCATGAGCGCCATGGAGCTGGCGCTCCGCTGCCAGGCGAGCTTTCGACAATTCCAAGCCCCTGGTCTCTAGGCTAACTCCCCAACAGCACTTCTAAGAACCTTTTGTCTAAGATCAAGTGTAGTAGCGTTCTTTAAGTGGGATTATGGCGGTGAGGGGGAATGTAAACAGTGCGCAAGAAGAGCAATTGATGCCATGGAGCTGGCCGCTCCGACTGCCAGGCGAGCTTTCGCCAATAACAAGCCCCTGTCTCTAGGCTACTCCCCAAACAGCAATTTTAGAAACCTTTTGTATAAGACTTCAAAGGATTTAGCGTCTTATAAGTTGTGGATAGGAGGGTTGAGGGAATGTAAACAGAGCAGCGCAAAAGCGATGAAAATAATATCGGTAAAGATTAAAAGTTGCCCAGTATATTTTGTGATTAACAGCAGGGTGGGACAAAAGTTAACAAGGTGAGGTTGGAAGCCCTGTATAGCTCTGTGGGCGTGGGTGCCTTTATCGCCTAGGCTCAGCAGTTTGAGCACCGCCTGCTGTCGCTAGCGACGCACTGAGCGTGACTGCAGAGGCTACCGACTGATGGCGCCATGCCCACGGATGGTAATCGGAGGAGGAGGAGGAGGTGGAGAGGGTGGGAGGAGGAGATTGAGGTATAGTAGGCGTTTTGTTAGACATGAACGAGGTAGGCCCCGCAATCCTCATGCGTCGGCAGTATATGACAGCCCCAGGGTCAAGACTCGGTCCCAGCCTGACACCAAGTTAAGGTAGTAGCGGTCTTATAAGTTTGGGATATGGCGGGTGAAGGGAATTGTAAAAAGATGCGCAAGAAGCCGGCATGTATGCGCATGGACGTGGCGCTCTGATGCCAGGCGAGGCTTCGCCATCCAAGCCCCCTGTCTCTAGGACTCACCCAACAGCACTTCTAAGAGAACTTTTTTGTATAAGATCAGTGTAGTAGCGTTATTAAGTTTAGGATATGGCGGGTGAGGGGAATGTAAAAGTGCGCAAAGAAGCGCTGAAATAATGATCCGTAAAGGTAAAAGTTGCCAGTGTATTTTGTGGATAAAAGCAGAGCGGGTGCCCGACAGTTAACAACTTTGTTCGTGGAATCCATGAAAACAACCAAATTTCGGCTGCCCACACCCGTTTGATAACGGGACGAGTGTATGGAGGCCAGCGATATATCAACACTGTTTGGAGGTGGTAGCAATGGAGACAACGTGTGGACGGCTGCTATGGAGACAATTCAATTTGGATAGTGCCTGTATTGTGGCAGTCCAAAAAAGTATTTCAAAACCAGAGGAGCAGTAGGTGGCGCCCTCCATTAAAATGGAACGATTGAGTGGCCTTTGTATGTGCAGTCCAAAAATTTTCACAACCAGAGGAGCAGGTAGGTGGCCCTCACAGAAAAAGTGGAATAGTCCTGAGTGCCTGTATGTGGCTAGGTCCAAAAAAGTTTTTCAAACCAGAGGAGCAGGTAGGTGGCCATCCAGAAAAATTGAATAGATTGAGTGGCCTGTAGTGGCAACTCCCAAAAATGTTTAACAAAGAGGATCGGGTCGGTGGCCCTCCATTAAAAATAAATGCATAAAGTATATAGTAAGAGCCAGTGGGCCACTGTCAAAAAAAATAGCCAGTTCTCTGCCGTTTACTGTACAAAGAGGAGGAGAAGGAGGAGGAAAATGAGGAGGAGGAGGAGTGGTTAAATTATTCAGGTTGAGCTCCTTCAACTGCGTGAGATTGGAAATTGAGGACGAAACCAGGCTTTATTCATCTTGATTAAGCGTTCAAGCATGTCAGCCGCTGTAGTCGACAGGCGGTGTACGCTTATCGGTGATGATGCCAAACCAGCTGCCACTGAATGAAAACCCGACTCGGGACAAGACGCTAGCGGCAGGGCAGACCAAGACCTCCAGGCGTACACGCAGTCGTCTGCACATCCACTTCTGAAACCAGTAGTGTAGGGAGCTGTGTGATCATTTTAGGACGAGGTTTTGGTATGGTCAGCTACGTACTCCCTACAATCTCTGAAATACCTACTTCGAGGGAATGGAAGGAGAGACTCAGACGCTACCTCTCTGGCCGATGGCATTTGTGAACGGGACCCGCACGGTTGATAGTCTCGGGTATTGTGGTGTTGTTGGGGGCGGGGGTTGGGGTGACATTAAAGCTGGCAAAAGCCTGTAAAGCGTTACCCGTTGCCACAGTGCTGGACCAAGCTGCCTGCTCGCCTACTCTACCCTCGCAGTGTCCGCAGAACTACGCACTCTCCGGACTAGCGCTGTCAGAAGGGTGAATACGTTTCAGCTTGTGCACCAGGGGCCTGCTGTATTCATGCATCTCACATCTTTCCTCTCAGGGCTGAGAGTTGGAAAGATTTGATTGATTTGTACGGGGTACAGCCGAGACGGAACACCCCAATCGGTGCTGGAATAAATTTTTGAACGGAGGGTAACTGGGATATGCAGCCTAGCATGAAATATGCCATGCCGCAGAGTACCAACGCGTAAGAATTCACTCCCCTCACTGGCCTGACCTGTCCATTTCCCCTACTCAACTCCGTCCAACCCTATTCTTCTGCCATACACGCTAACACAGTGAAGGACTCAACAATGCGTCCCCTCTTGTGTCTCGCCAACATTCTCCTCCTCTTCCTCCTCATCCTCCTCCACCTCCACCTCCTCCGATATGCGACTGAGAAGAAACAGACCTAGGGTGCTTTGGCTATCAACAAGGGATCTTATTCCCCCCGTTCATTTTTGTGAGGAGCGCCAAATCTTACGACTTCATGCTGACCAGAGAGTTTTCAACAGGCCAAGCAGCGGGATGGTGAGGCTGATGATGGCGGCATGCCACTTGACCCTCTGTGTTGGGGGGGGACTCCTCAAAGTTACTCAGCACCTGGACAGATATCAGAACATCCAAGGTCCATACTCATCATTGTAGACTTGAGGAAGCTGACGTACCCTGATACCAGTTCTGGGGAAGTTTGACATCGTGCAGTCATACAACGTCGGCGATGCTTGTAAAAATCTGGATAACCATGGTCAGTGTTGAATTACACACTCGTAGGCACGTTCGCCACAACAGTCGTGATGAGCGGGCAGTTGGAGGCGGCGCGCGTGCCCTGAGAGTGGCAGCATTGTGCTGATTCCCGAAATGCGCACAGAGCGGCCGCCACCTTCGTGAGCAAATCAGAACAGATTGGGGTAGTCTTGAGGAAACGCTGAACTATCAGATTAACACATGGGCCAGGATGGCAACATGGTGTCAGTCTGCCGAGTTGCAGGAGCCGCCACAGGTACGGCCGTTGTGCACACCCACAAACCATGGCCTGGCTTCAGGTCAGCGGTGCCAGCCACAGATAGCTGCGCCGTGATGCCCTGTAATAGTCTCTGGCGGGTGGCCTTTTACGCCTAGGCTCAGCAGGTTTCAGCACCCGCTGCGTCAGATTGCGACGGCACTGCTGCTGTGCCTAGAGCTACCGACTGAGTGGCGCCTGCCACGGATGGTCGTTCGGAGGAGGAGGTGGAGGAGGGGTGGGAGGGGAGGGGCCATATTAGGCCCTGAAACCTGGACTGAAGTAGCCCCGCAATCTCGGCGTGGCAGTATAGACCAGCCGCAGGGGTCAGACTCGGTCCCAGCTCCACAAGTTAACCCAATGTGCGTCAGACGAATATATGGGCCCTGCCCGGCAGCCACTCATCCACATGTCCGTGGTCAGGTGGACCTTGTCAAAACCGGCGTTGGTCAGGGCACGGATTATGTTGTCTTGACACGGCTGGTGCAGGGTGGGACGGCACATCGGGAAAGTAGTGGCGGGCTGGGGACCGAATAACGAGGGGCGGGCGCGCCATGAGGATGCAAAGGCCTCGGTCTACTAGCCTATAGGGCAGCATCTCCAGGTTAGGCAATCTGGAGATGTGCAACATTAAGGGCTTTGGCGTGCGGGGGGTTGCAGGTTTGCACTATATTGCGTTTCCGCTGCCAGGTTGGGGTATGAGAGCTGAAGTTGGTGTATGCTTGGAGGATCGTGGATTGGGACGATGGGGTTGTGTGCCAGGGTCCTGGGCAGGGGGCTGACTATCAGCTGACACGGGGAAGGAGCAGGAGTGGTCCCACGGCCGGAGGTGAACGCGCTTTTGTTGCCATGAGTGGGGGTTAGCATTCATAGCTGCGCATATGGGGTAGTTAAGTATAGTGGTGAACCCGATGCTGACTGGTTTGGAAACGTGGCACAACACACGTCCGTCGGTCATCGGTGTCCTTAAAGAAGACTCCAGGACTTCTGAAAATCTAGCCCTCGCGCAGGAGCCTTCCCACGGGAGCTTCATAGTTGACACTTTGGCGCTGATGACACAGCTCTGGCCCTTGCCTCCTCGTTTCTGGCCCACCAACTGCCTCCTCCAACCTGTTATGGTCGAGGACCTTCCTCCGTCTCGAAGCACTGGTGTTCACCGGCCATCTCACCCAGCTTGGGTCTGTCACCCTCATAATCCTCCGATCCCTCAGTCTGCTCCCCCCTCGGACTTCTGCCCTGACAACAACTCACCACGTCTGACAACCGTGTCTCCTCATCGTCGGACAACCTCTTTACACACTTTCTTCCACACGTCAACAAGGTCATCATCACCCACAGACTGCGACTGGGGGAAAACCTGGGATCGAGAAAAATTGCCATCAGCAACCGGACAGTGGTTTGTGACTGTGGGAAGGGTCCAGAAACAGTTCTCAGAGTATGCGGCTTCAAATGCAAATTTGCTGGGAGGGGGACAACCAGACTGGGGGGGAGGAGGCTGAGGGAAGGAGCTGAGGATGCCTTTTTTTTTTTGATTTCGGTGACAGTGGTGGACGATGCTGGAAGACTGGACTGGTGGACAAATTGCTCGAACATTTGTCGGCAAAATCCACGACATCACCTGTTCGCACTGTTTTGGCCTCAACAGTGCTCACCACGAGTCCCAGTAACTCAGGGACAGGAACCTAGGAGTGTAGCTCTGCAGCGTTCCCTGCTCCTCAATCAGCAGGTGGTTGTCTCACCCCGCCAGGACCACGGCCTCTGACCCCTGCATAGTTGGTGGACGCCACGTCACCCGCCCTCGTCCTCTAACCCTAGCCCTAGGATTAAACATTTGAAAAATGACGTATTATAACTTTAATTTTTTTTTTACGTTTTTTTGTTTTGTTTTTTTTGTGTTTTTTAGTTTTTAAAACCACAACGAGCATCCTATTGCCTATGGACCTATTTTTCTAGCCAAGTATGAAAGCACACTGCTCCACCCACCTGGCTCCAGATGAGATGACACTGAGTATAAAAAAATAAAAGTTAAAATAAAAAAGGAAATGGCAGACTGTGCCTAATTGCAAATCCCAACCCCGGGGCCCTAATAAATTTTCCCACTTCGGTCTTTGGATGGATAGTGGCGTTCACTAAGCGGCAAAACCACAGTGTCGCAAGTCTCACATCAGCTCAAAATGCTCACAATTGACTAGTAGATGCACTGCAGCAACTACAGCCACCCAAGCAGATCACCAGAAATTAAATATATATAACGTACTGTAGGCGTAACTAAAGCCGTTTGGATTCTCTCTGGCTATTTTCTAGCCAAGGGATAAAGCACATACTGCAGCCAGATGCAGATGACGTGAAGTTAATAAAAAAATAACGTAAAATATAAAAAAGGAAATGGCAGACTGTGGCCTTAATTGAAAATACAACCCGGGCCCTAATAAACATTTTCCCACTCGGGTCTTTGGATGGATATGGCGTCATAAGAGCGCAAAACAACAGGGGTCGCAAGTTCCACTCCAAATTGCTGAAATTTGCTACGTAGGATGCACTGCAACCACTACAGCCACCAGCAGATCAACCAGAATCAAATTATATAACGCTACTGTAGGCGTAACAGCCGTTGGATTCTCCTATGGCTATTTTCAGCCAAAGTATTAAAGCACACACTATGCCAGATGAGATGACGTGAGTTATTAAAAAAATAACGGTTAAAATAAAAAAGGAAATGGCAGGACTGTGCCTAATGAAATTACAAACCCGGGCCCTAATAAATTTTCCCACTTCGTGTATTTGCGATGGATATGTGCGTCACTAAGCCCAAAAACACGAGTGGTCGCACGTCTCACTCCAAATGCTGATGAATTTGCTAGTAGATGCACTGCAAACAACTACAGCCACAAGCGATCAACCAGAAAGAAATCAACTGATATAACGTTACATGAGGCGTAAGTAAGCCGTTTGGATTCTCCTAGGGCTCTTTTCTAGCACAAGTTATTAAAGCACACTACTATGCAGATGAGATGACGCTGAGTATGAAAAAATAAAAACGTTAAAATAAAAAGGAAATGGCGACTGTGCCTAATTGAAATACAACCGGGCCCTAATAAATTTCTCCACATCGTCTTGCGATGGATTGTGCGTCATAAGCGCAAAAACACAGTGGTCGCAAGTCTCACTCCAAATTGCTCACAATTTGCTAGTAGATGCACTGCAACAACTACAGCGCACAGGCAGATCACCAGAAATCAAAATATATAACGCTACTGTAGGTTAAGTAAGCCGTTTGTATTCTCTAGGCTATTTCTAGCCAAGTTATTAAAGACACTACTAATGAAGATGAGATGACACTGAGTTATTAAAAAAATAAACGTAAAATAAAAAGAAACTGGCAGACTGTGCCTAATTGAATCAAAACCCCTAATAAATTTCCCACTTTGGTGGTTGCGGTGGATATGCTGTGGTCCTAAGAGCTAAAACAACGGTAGCAAGTCCCCCTGCTAATTCCTAACAATATGGTACTAGCTGCACTACTAGTGCAGACAAGCCAAGCCACAAGCAATAAAAAAAAAAGGATAAACGGATTGTAGCCCCTAAGAAGGGCCTGTGGGTGTCTGTTTAGAATCACGATCCGTGCCTAACATAAGACTAATAGAACACCCTAACGGCTTCCCTGACAGAGCAGCTACTCTTTCTAGCGGCATCCAGACAGAGAAGATCCGAGCAGGCGCGGGCAGGGCTAGTCTATCACAGGGTCACCTGATCTGGCCAGCCCAACCTGCTATCGGACGTGTAGGGTACCACGTATGGCTGGGGGAGTGCAGGTCTCTTGGCTTGTGATTGGCTTGTTTCGGCCGCCCAAAAAGCAAAACGGCGGAGCTGCCATTTATCTCGAGGGGCGAAATACTCGTCCGAGAACGAGCAGTTAGAGTACGTAAGCTCTATCGAGCATCTCAAGCCGGACGGTATGTTTCGCTCATCTCTAAACAGCAACCCATCGAACGAAAACAGAGACCAGGATCAGGATCGATAAATAACTATATTCATACATGATCTTAAACCATAAGTACTCATTCAATCCCACCCAAAAAGTAGAAGACCATTTGTGGCAAACTTTTTATGCATTGGTGTCCCCGACCTGAGGACCACTAGATATGATCCACAAAAAAAACCATCAAAAGTTAATGTCAGAAAGAAAAGAAAGCATGAAAGAGATATAAGGCCGACCCCCGAATGTGATTTTAAACCGGCCCGATAAGGGGGGAGGCACAGTGATTTGAAACAAGGTTATACATCAGGATCCAATGAAGATTCCTTGTCCGAACGGATACTATCTACCCCTAGAATCCCAACCCTCAACAAAATCTGGTGGAGGCCCCATGAGTGCAGCGTGCTACATGTCCTCCTGACTCACTATCCACTATCCCTCAGAACACAGCTACATTACGCCGCCTCGTCCCCAGTAACGCCGAACGACATACAGCTGCCTCATCCCAGTAAACACAGCTAATACAGGCCTGCAACCCACCAGTAACACAGCATACATACAGCCGCCTCACCCCCGTAACACAGCTACTACGCTGCCTCATCCCCCCGAGTAACAACCACTACCATACAGCCACCTCACCCCCAGTAACCACCGCTACATACAGCCGCCTCGCTCCCAGTAACACAGCACATACAGCGCTTCGCCCCCAGTAACCACAGCTAAATCAGCCGCCATTCATCCCCAGTAACACAGATACAGTACAGCCGCCTCATCCCAAGGTAACACAGCTGACATACAGCCGCCTATCCCCAGTAAACACCCACTCACATACCAGCCGCCTCACCACCAGTAACTACAGCTCATACAGCCGCCCTCACTCCAGTAACACAGGCTACACACAGCCGCCTCATCACCTCCGTAACACAGCTACCCACAGCCGCTCAGACCCCAGTAACACAGCTACATACAGCCAACATAGATGCCTATATAATGAACAATATATACAGATATACACAATATAACTATATATACATATAATACCGGTAGTAGAATTCCTATATACACAGTATGCTAAATATATAGACAGTAGATGAATATACACAGTAAGTAACATATATACATATATACACATATAACCAGAGATATACCAGATATACACAGATCACCACATGTAGTATACATATATACACAGATACAACAGTATATACATAATAACACACAATATACATCATAATACACAAAGATAAATAAATGGTAATTTCTATACTTACCCTTTTGGGTGGTCGGCTGTCCCAATCAGGGGGTTGTTCGGGCGGGGGGGAGCTGAGGATGGCTGCTTGTTCTGGTGGCATCGGGGCCTTTAGCGAAGATGACTGCTTGTTCGGGGGATGTGTGAACGGAAGGCGGCTCTTGCCCCGGTCGGCGGCGCGGGGGGGGGTCGTTTCTTCAGGGCCGGACGCATTGTAAAACAGCATGTTCCACGGCCTGAGGCGAAGTTCGGGGCCGTGGCAGGGGCAGGGCCGGGGGTTGGCACGGAGAGTGGGGCGGCGCTGAATGCTCAGCGGGGGGGGGGGGGGAGATGAGGCTGGTACTGGAGGACTGATGAGTTGGTCCCGACGGGACAGGTTGGGGGTGGATGGGGTGGGAGCGGGAGAGACCGGCGAATGTTGCAGTAGGGGGGGGGGGCGGGTGAGCGGAGGACGGCTGGATTGTTGCTCGACGGGGAGGGGGGAGCGAGAGGGAGCGGAAGGACTGTCTGAAGTTCCGGCGGGGGTGGGCGCGGGAGACGGAGGAATGGTGAATGTCCGACGGAGGGTGAGCGGAGGACGGGCTGAATGTTCCGGCGCGGGGAGGGGGCGATTGGAGCGGAGGGACGGACGATGAATGTTCAGCGAGGGGAGGAGCGGGTAGATGCGGAGGATGACTGCCTGTTGGGGAGGGGTGGGGTGGTGGCGACGGGGGGATTGCAGGGTAAGGCTGGCGGGATGCGGGCAGGGGGCGGATTGGTGGCTCTGCCATGCAGAGAGGGCGGGGAAAGGCGGTGGTAACTGGTGCCGGGGGGCGGACAGGTGGGCGGGCAAGCCATGCAAGGGCATATCCGTGGAGGTGGAGACGTGTGCCTGAGGAGTCAGGGCCTGGGGGACGCGATCTGGTGGGGGCCCCCTGGGGGGGCAAGATGGTGGGGGCCCCGGGGCTCGAGCCCCCGGAGCCCCGCCTATAATCCGGCCCTGTGAACATGCTTAAGGAAGCCCTTGAATCAGGCATACTTAGCAAGAAGGAATATCAGTACATTGCCCCTAAAAATCCAAGAACGGCCTTATTCCATTATCTTCAGGAGATTCATAAGGACCCTCTACATCCCCCAGGATGCCCTATTATCTCGGGGATCAATTCGCTGACATCCAATCTGTCGGAATATGTAGACACCCTTCTCCAAGGATACGTTAAACAGCTCCCGACCTATCTAAAAGACTCCACACAACTTATCTAGTCACTAAAAAACTTTGAGTGGAAACCATCGTTCCTCCTGGTCACCATGGATGTATCAGCGCTGTATTCAAATATATCTCATACCTTGGGCATCCAGTCAGTCTCTGAAGTCCTTAAGAGAGACCCGAAAATGCCCAGTCTTCAGATCAACTTTATCTTACAAAGCATTCAGTTCATCTTGGATCATAATGTCTTTGCATTCGAATCTTCCCTATACACCAAAACAAGAGGTACAGCAATGGGGACAAGATTTGCCCCAAGTTATGCTAACTTGTTTATGGGGGAATTTGAGGAAGTCTTTATCAGGAGTAAGTCCCAGTACGGCAATAGGATCATACTTTTTAAACGGTACATAGATGACCTATTCTTCATATGGGACGGAACAGAATCCGAAGTAAAGAATTTTGTGGATACCATCAATGCCAATACTTGGGGCATTAATCTCACCCTGAATACCTCTCCATATAAGATTGAGTTTCTCGACCTCCTAATATCGGTCTACCTCACAGAAAGTAAACTCCTCACAGAGACATACTTCAAGACTGTGGACGTCAACAGTTTCTTGGATTTATCGAGTTCTCATCACAAAAAATGGCTAAAGAACATCCCATATAGCCAATATAAGAGAATTCGGAAAAACTGTACCCATACAACAACATACAAAACCCAGTCAATGACTTTGAAGAACAGATTCCTTCAAAAAGGATATCCAAGGAAGGTGATAGAGGATGCGTTCCACAGGACCAACACCCTCACCCAGGATGACTGCCTCAGACCATCTCAAAAACCCCCCACACAAGATTTGGATAGAAATCTTACATTTATCACCACTTACTCTTCCGATCACGAGAATATTAAAGGAGTCCTAAACAAGCACTGGCCCATACTTCGAAAAGGACCCCTACTTGAGAAAAATACTCTCGAAGAACCCCATGCTGACCTACAGTCGAGCCCCTTCATTAAAAACCTTTTTGGCCCCCACTAAGATGCGCCAAACAGACACTAAAGACAACAGTACATCGGCCACCAACCAGCTGAGTATGTTTCCTGTACTGAAAGGCACCTATAGGTACAACAGCCCGAGATGCCTAACCTGTGAAGTGATTGAACATAGGAAAACATCATTTAAGTCATATATCACCACCGAATCCTTCCAGATTCCATCATTCAAGAATTGTACCTCGGATTATGTGGTATACCTTCTCGAGTGCCCCTGCCCACTGCAATATGTGGGCAGAACGTTGCAACCATTCAGAGAAAGGGTTAATACCCACCGCAATAAGGTGAAAACAGGATTTCAGCAGCATAGCGTCTCAAGACACAAATCACCACGGATGCAATTTTAAACTGGCAAGGTTCTGTCTAATAGAACAGATTCCAAGTAGCCACCAAGACCGACTCAATCAATTAATCAGAAGAGAAAACTTCTGGATTTACAAACTGAATACCATGTGCCCTTATGGGCTCAATGAAACATTGGAAAAAGTCTGAAGGATGCCGCTAAATATCCCAGCATACCCTCTACCCTCATGTATCATAAAGAAAAACACCCCTCCTCAGCATCCTTCATAATGAATTATCCCCCCCCCCCATAATGAAATACCACCTCCAGCCCCCTAGTGATGATATAACACCAAGACCGACTCAATCAATTAATCAGAAGAGAAAACTTCTGGATTTACAAACTGAACACCATGTGCCCTTATGGACTCAATGAAACATTGGAAAAAGTCTGAAGGATGCCGCTTAATATCCCAGCATACCCTCATGTATCATTAAGAAAAACACCACTCCTCAGCATCCTTCATAATGAATTATACCCCCCCCCCTAATGATATTCAACCTTCAGCCCCCTAGCGATGATATAACCATACCAAATATCAACGGGACCAACTATCTCCTATATGTTTATACAGGACCCATCAACCTCTATCAGTTTACTGCCTTACGTCGTTTTCCCTTTCATCACTGCCTCCACTGTCTCAGAACAGCACCAGCTGAACAGCACTAGCTGAACAGCAGAATAGCACCAGCTGAACAGCACTAGCTGAACAGCAGAACAGCACCAGCTGACAGCACTAGCTGAACAGCAGAACAGCACCAGCTGACAGCACTAGCTGACTATACCACGTCTGAGACCTGCAGACACACAATCTCATCCCGGTCCCTACTGCGCAGGCGCACCAGCATCCTGTATGCACATGCGCGCCAGCCGACCGGGACATTTAAACCCAGCCTCGTACCTACAGAGCCGTCATTCGCGCTGCTGCTGCCTCGCAACTCACATCTACTCTGTAAGTACTTCCCTCCGCTGCTCCCCACAGCAGCCACTCACTCCAGCGCTCTAAGGTCTCCTTTATTTCAGAATACCTATTAACTAGGGTTAAGGATCCAGTAAGAGATACTGCTAATGATTTGGAAGGAACCATAGATAAGGTCAGCCCCACTTACATCCACATTGATTGCCATCTTCTGTGGAATACATAAATATCCCCATTAACTATCCACTTCCTATCTCTATATCCAAACAGCCTCTCACAATTTACACCCTTCCAGCCCTTTTGAGTCACGCAACCATAGACTCAGACAGGTCAGTATTTTCATCTTCATACAGTATCACTATGCAAATTTGACATATAAAATCCTCACTACCCTATCCCACAGTTTGAATAGACGCTATGATTATGCTTGCTTCCTGTTAAAACTAATAAGCACTATTACATAAGTTTTATTATATGTATATGATACCTATCTGTTGCCACTATTATATGTTTTTCCTGATGTTATGACACACCTCTGTTGCCATTATACCAATATATATGTTTCAGGATATGATTCTTCTGATGTTATGATACACCTCTGTTGCCATTATACCGATATATGTATAATATATATATATATACATATATATCCCTGCAAAGACTGTGATGAAACCGAGAGGCCTTTCGGGCAAACGTGGGCAGCCCTACCACTGGGATACTTATGAGGACTAATTTACAAGAAGGGGAGGGGGTTTTTTAAGGGTAAAACTCTACTCGGGTAGTTGTGACGGTATATAGTCCTAAATATTGTTGGTCTACCTTAGAAGCGTTGTGTCTGTCTGCTTTATCTTTCTATACCAAAGTTTTACGTATTACAGTACCTGGACCTGATGAAGGGGTAATTCTCCCCGAAACGCGTTGTCCCAAAAAGAGGTATAATACAGGATGTAACTCAGGATCAGTACAGGATAAGTAATGTCATGTATGTACACAGTGACTGCACCAGCAGCAGAATAGTGAGTGCAGCTCTGGGGTCTAACACACGATGTAACTCAGGATCTGTATGGGATAAGTAATTTCAGACATTTCAGAATATTGAGCATTAGGGAATATTTATTCAGTATTACTGCTGCTGAATGGTCATCATGTCACTATTGGAATAGCAATATAAGGCATTAGAATGTCAGCTCACTGCTCCATTGTGCCAAGTTCATGACTTTGCATAGTGACTTTCACCAAAAAAGACCAACAGTACAAAAAACGGTCAAGTACTTATGGGAAACCTTCTCCAATAGTTTATTTCTAGATTTTTTTAGTATTATAAAAACATCTCAGACGCAATTCACATTGCAGATTGATGCAACTTGTTTTTCTATAAATATAAATTTCTGTTCTGCATTGAATGTCCCCAGGTGAACGCTAAGATAATTGCTACATTTCAGAATATTGTAATGTTAAGGTTAAGTCTTGTACAAATATCAGACTAAAGTCTTCACTATCTATAGGGTAATATATGTAGTAATGTCCATCACTCACCCATCTGACTGCTGCCAGAGGTCACTTTCTAACCCCCAGATCAGGTAGTCGCGTCCTACTGTCAGATTTATGGATTTACGGCATCTGATGTGACTGACAAAGTTCCTCTTCTTGTTCAAAACAACATCATCTGAGCCTAATAACGGGACAATAAAAGCAAATAGCATTCAACAAAACAGGGTTATCCAAGAGCCGGGGCCTCCAGGAGAGGAGATTATAATATATCCCAAAGAGTCCACGCTTATCTGATTCCCAGTTTGGTTGATGATTTCATTTTCATAATAAACAAATTAAATTAATTTTTTTTTAAAAAAGCCATGAAAACAAATTCATATAGTTCACATCCCCTCCACATTGTCGCTGTGGTGTAACTAAGGGTTCAGATTGGGGTGGTGGTGGTGGTGGTGGGGGGGGCTACATTCAGGTGGGCCCCCAGTTAAGTTATGCCAATTTTGGAGAATTTTAGACCCGGAGGCCTATAGCTCCCTGCTTTACCATTCAATTCAGCTCTATCAGTGTCTTGTAGAGCGTCAGTTAGGGTGCGGTCACACATTACACAAATATAAAGAGGAGACCAGAACTTTACACAAATATAATGATGTATTATGTATTATGTATTTGATGATCGGGGGGAGTAGAAGTCCATGGATGATGGGGAGGGAGTAGACGTTTATAGAGGCTGCTGTGATTTCATATGATCAGATACATACATGGGGTACATTTTGAAAATGTTAGTGGGTAAAGGACCTTAGATGACATCACCCTGGTCACATGACGTGGAGTGGTGAATGGTGAGAAGGAGGCATAGGGCATGGGGAGGAATAGAAGTGAGTGAGGATGGGAGTGGCTTCTGGATTCACACCCTTCCGACTCACTAATGGTTCTGGCCAGATGTCAGGTAAGATAACAAAGCTGATTTTATGTGGATGTCAGGGGAAACAATTCATAGCTAAAAGAAGTGTGGCTCTTAGTTAATAGGACTCTACGGAAACCTGCCACTAGCTGTTTTTGTAAAGGAAAAAGGGGTTGCAGGTTCCCTTTTATACAAATTGTCTATTTGCTCTAAATTAACTTGTCACAATGTAACATAAAATCATATCCTGTGTGCATACATTTTAAAGTGTGCTAGACATATTTGGAGGAGCTCGGTAATGGTTAAAGTCAATGGGACACATTTACTAAGAGTAGTGCAAACTTGGTAAGTGTGGGCCAAGGCTCACTCCCACCAGACTCCAAAAGATGCCGTCTTCAGAATAGTCCTTATTAGTTTATTCACTATTAGTATTCTCTCTTTATCGGGATATTATTTGCAAGGTATATACAGGCATTCCCTGGGTTACGTACAAGATAGGGTCCGGAAACTGATGGAAACCCAATGGAAAACACAGACAGCAAGAGAAGCCAGGGGAACTGTCGTACCCAATGGAAAACACAGACAGCAAGAGAAGCCAGGGGAACTGTCGTGAAAAACTTTTAGGGCCAACCAGAAGGAGAACTGAATGTTCGACTAATGTGTCTTCTGATTGGTTGAAACGGTGCTATGAATTTTTTGATTTGTTGAAAGTTTACTATGGAATTTTGGAACGCGGCTTTGTATCTTTTGTGAAATTTTTCCTCATTACTTGTTTTACTCTAACTTGCTTTTGTTTTTTACTTGTTCTTATGAAATGGAAGTTTTTAATAGATGCCAGGATATGAGAAAAGCATGAACTCTTTAGGTACTTTACAAGTATTTTGGTTTTTTAGTAATAGCTCCATAAAGCTTGGTTTAAGGGGATATTTTCCAGCTAGAGGAGGGAGAATTCTGTAGAAACCATATAGATAATATCCATCCTGTAAGGGAAGACCTGTCTCCTGTACTTACCTTCCTTGATGACTGTGATTATCTTCATCACGTAGTTATCATAGTTATCATTCTTCTGTATTTCCTCCAGGTGAGCCTTGTAGACTGAAAACACATGAAATTACATAGAAATATTATTCAATGAAAATCAGCACCTGAAATCTCTGCGGTATGAATGTGCATACAAGTTCTGCTCAGTGCCCCTCACCATAGTCCACGCCTGATGTACACGCTCTATCAAATCTCCACACTGCATCAACTTCACCTTCCAGCTGAGACAGCGCGTAACAATTCTCTGAAAGACAATACCCATAAGTAATCAATGGTCAGTGATAAGTTATGATGAATGAGCGAGTTTATTAAAGGGGTTGTCCGAGTTCTTTAAAAAAAGCTAAAAGTGGCCGGGACAGGGCTGCTTAAAAAAACTAAAGATGTACTTACCTCCCGGTGCCCTCCCGTATCCAGCGCTGCCGGTCGGACCCGACAACCTTCCGGCCCCCATACACAATGCTGTGTATAGGGACGGATAGGCGTGCCCGGCCACGGCCGGCCGGAAGCTGCATGCAGCGCTGCTCCGGCGGCCATGTTTGTTTACATGGCGCCCGGACCGGAGCGACAGCAGCGCTGGATATGGGAGAGCACCGGGAGGTAAGTACATCTTTATTGAAACGAAATACCCCTAACCAAGCAATGTTCAGTGATAATTAAAGAACATGAATGAGTTTATTAATGACACACAAGATCCCAGGAATGTTCCATATCCAAACACCCTGCATCAAAGGTTTTTATTTCTGTAATTCAACAATGTGTTGAGATTTGGATTCTGTTTGTCTTTTCTTTCTGAGCTAATGCATTATTTTGTCTCAGTTTTGATCTAAGTCATGGTGAGGTGTGTGGCAAATGTGACCGTGTAGTGGCATTCTCGGCACTATAAAATGTCTCACGTTTGAGACAGTAAAGGTATCGATATAAGCGCATTCCTGAAATATTTCAGAAATGTAAAAAATAAAATTCTAAAATATACAGTTCCGACTTCCATACAAATTCAACTTAAGAACAAACCTACAGAACCTATCCTGTACGTAGCCCGGGAACTGCCTGTACATGTCTTTGAAAGAGATAACAATTCACTGTGCCCACTTTTTTACATATCGATGATACGGTAATTACTGAGTATCAGAATCATATAATATACGGTATTCTAGGATATTACTATGAACTGACAACTGGACAATACTGCTATATAATGCTACATACTGATCTGAGAAGCTGGTTGATACATTGGGGCAGATTTACTTCGCATTCCCAAGTATATTTAGAACATTTTCTAATGTTTTTAGTGAATTTCTCTGTTTTTTATGAATTTACTTATCTGTGTGTTGTTCAACCTGATATGCGATTAATTTGGATTTACCTACACAAATATCTACATGTCAGATACTTTGTTAAAAAATGTTTTTGCTTAGCGGTAAATTCATCAGCGGTTGAGGACTTACCAGTGGCACACTGGCACATATCATTTAGACAGATTATATCCAATGACTTGCTTCCCATTTCCACGTGGTAGAATTTAGAGCAACGATTTTCTGAAAGGGACCAGACGCAAAAATAAGAAAACAATAATTTGAGATATGAGATCAGTAGAAACCCCTCCATGTTACCCACCAGGGCTGTAGTAGTCGTACACCGTGACAGATCCCTGTTGGATGAGATTGACTTTGAAGATCTGGTGAACATTGAATTTGATGCATTCATCTTTCCTGTGTGAGATCTGTACAAAGTAAGATCAGACAAGGTAAAAGATCATTCAGGAACAAATACAATTTAGCAATGTATACACTGTCAGGCTGAGCCGCTCAATGGGGGAAATACCATTGGAGAACAGTTTTTAACACTACTTCTGTTTGTGAGCAGCTTTTTAGAACTCTATGGGGGACATTTACATAGTGTTGGTGTCTGCACCGACTTGGTTACCGACTTGCTCTCGGGAAGGAGATACATATTTAATATTGTGGATATATTTCTGGTGCTAAGACCATTTTCTGTCCCTGGGACCAAAATCTGTCCCGAGAGGCCAAGGTGAATAGGACTTCAGAGTAGCCTGTATATTGGTATCTGGTGCTTGCAAGGTCACAGATGGGAAGAGTGCACAGAGTTGGTTTTTGAAGAAAGAGTTGAAATTACATGCAGTATGGAGTGTATGGCTTAGTTGGGTATTATTGTGATGGACAAGGGTAGAGCATTCCAGGGAATAGGTACAGCTTGGGAGAAGTCCTTGAGATGTGCATGGGAAGTTTGAATTATAGATAACTATTGCTCAGTAATAATCTAGAGCATCTGGTATCTCTAAACAACCAATTTATGCTTTACTAAGAGGCGCTGTGATAAGAAGGGTGTTTTATTAGCCCATATGAAGTGCAATATAACAGTTCTATAGAGATAAAGCAGTTTGGGTATCAGCAGCATTTTAATATTCCCTATCCATGAGAGCTCAACCTTTTACAGTGAGGAAATCTCTAGTTAATTTGACAATCCAATATAAATTTCTGGTGCAGAAAGATTCTGGAGGGATGTGAATGGGGAGTGCTTGAGATTTGGAGAAATTTAATTTGTAGAATGAATGTGGAATTTGAGGAAGCGTTCAGGGTGCTAGTGCTGCAGTACATAGTATTTCTTATAATATACAAGGGTCAGAGTCAAAGGAAGGAGACTGTTTGTTAAATGGGATTTTCTGCAGCTACACTTAGGCCCACATTTACTTAGCAGCCTGCTCCAGTATTCTGGCGGAAAGTGCACATGTTTACGTGAGCAGATTGGTTGTACGTGTATTTATGAAGTGTTTCCGCTAGTATTATGTCACGGCTGCACTGTGCACGCTACAACACAATACCGTGCACATAAATGGACGTTCCAGTGCTTATTCGCAGAGTAACTTACCACCAGAAAAAAAACAGGTGAACTCAGTTTAAGGCTACATTCACACTACTGTATGGAGGACGTATATACGGGCAATATACGTCCTCCATAGACAGCAATGGGCGCGCGGCGTCCTACGGGAGCGGTACGGTGCAGCACACGTGCGGCACCGTACCGCTCCGTACCCGGGAAAAAGATAGGACCTGTCCTATCTTTTCCCGTAATACGGCGCCGTGCGTCATGTATCTCTATGGAGAGGGGCGGGGGTGAGCGGCGCTCACCTCCTCCTCTCCCCGTGCACTGCCGTTGCCCGCTACGGTACGGTACGGGCGGGCAACGGCAGTGTGAATGTAGCCTAAGAGCTGTTGGCGCCCGTAGTGTGCACCAGATTCATGAAGAGCGTGCTCCAGTCTTCATTAATCGGGTGCTAAATACTAAGGCAAACTGCACGTAGTACCTCACTGTCTCACTATAAATAACTGTGGGCCTTTATCTCTGTGTTTGAGGACACTGGACTAACAATGGCGTTGGCGGTTTGCATATTTTTCACCACAGATCTTTCATTCCTCTAAAAATTCTTAAATCATTTAGGGACTGTATCGGCAAGGTCTGGAGGACTTTAATCTGACCAAGGTTCCCTCCCAACCCACTTGGGGTGGAGGTGCCATAGGGGGTTGAACAAAACATTTTTTTGGCCTGTATAAGCCATACAAGCTATGATAAGTGCCAGTGGGGCACATGTATCATAAGTCCGGCTTTATCTGTCTGTTTTTTGGGACTTTTTTTGGCTTTTCTGCTGCTCAGTTGTATTTTAGTGGTTTTTCCTTACTCATACATAGGGCTTTAGTCTTTAGTGAATTTGCAACTTTTTAAAACCAAAGTCACAAAAAGTCTCAATTAGTTCCAAGCTATTTTCTACACCTTATGTCATACCTTATCCAGGTAGATGATGAGGGGTCCATTTTTATTGTCTTTATTATTAATCTCAAAGTGGGAGATATATCTGTCCGCTTCTCTTTTTAGCTGTAAGAAGAAAATAAATGAATATACATTTTTATATAGAAGACAATATCATGAAATTTCATTTAATGAATCACCTCACCTTATTAAGGCTGTCCACATCGGGGGTAAATCCAGTCATCATGGAGACCTCCAGGATAGACAGGGTGGCATCGCGATCCTTAAGATATCTACGAAAGTATAATAAGATGTGTGGCAGATGACATCTGTGGTGGAGGGTTCTGTTATACTCTTGAATTATATTCTCATTGAATTGTGTCACCGGAAAATTTAACTTGCCCCCCCCCCCAAAAAAAAAAGAATTGCTTTCATATTCCCAGGAAAGGGTATCATAATAAATGAATTATTGGGAATACAATAAAAAATGCTGCATGTAGTTGCTAATGACTCTTATTTACATTTTTTTTTTATAAACACAAAACTTTTTATCTTTTGGTAACAGTAAATTGGATAATATGCACATCACAGCATTAAGAAATCCTTGTGTATTTTTAGTATGTGACCACTAGTGGCCGCTGATTTCCTCTGTTGTGCTGAACTTCTACTCCTCACCACTAGAGGCTGCTGTGTTTGCCATCTGATTTCTCTTAGCTCAGACATCTATTGTTGTGGAAGCCATCTTGTTTCTTGTTTTGGCCCATCTTGGAAATTCAGACTTTTGTGTATTGAGTATTGTGACTTGTATTATCTCTTTCCTGTTCTGCACTTCCGATTGAACTTAATTAGCGTTTTCTAATGTTCTTTCTACTGTAATATAACAGTCTAAGAAGAAGTCGCCGCCTCCTTACCTTGTGCATATCTCAACCGATTTTGTTGACAAAACCCCATCAGGTGCCCTCACTGCAAAATACAAAATGCCGATACTTTACAAATGATTGGACCTATTCAGAACTTTACCTATTAGAATCAATTACTAATTTTTACAGAAAGCTAACACAAGTCTACAAACCTACATATAGCAAAACAAGTAACCCCAGACTAGCTATCCCTACAATGACCAAAACCAAAGAATCAGGAGATTTAGCCATCCCAGACCTAAGGGACTATTACATCTCTGCTAAACCTGGACCAGATAACAAAGAAAAATCCTGGATTCATAAAGAGAAATGTTATAACAATAAAACCCCATGATAAATCCCATTATCCCACCTGCTGGAACACAAACCCTCCCAAAACTGATCTTATTCCCCTCCGCTCACCATGAAAACATTTCACTGTAGCTCAAATCAAGAAGGAGTTATAAAAGTAGAGTTGTTCTTTTTATCTTTGGGATGTGTACCCTTTTTTTTAATCACTTGATCTTTTTTTGAAAGTTTTTCTTTTCTTTTTTATGGCTTTCACCGTGCGGTTCCAATAATGGTTTTGTTTTATTATGCAGATTGTTACGGATCCGGTGATACCAAATATGTGGGCTGTTTTTTTACGTATAGCGTTTTTTACACTTTTATTAGGTTTTTATATGGGATTGTGTCATTTTAGGGACATGTCACCAGGGACCTCATTTTCACTATAAACAGGTTACAGAAGCCCATTACAGCTGCAGTGCACATCTGCCTTTCTGCTTTCTGGAAGCATTTTCATTACAATATAATTGTGTGTTATAACTTACCTTGCACCCTGACAGAATCCTCGGTGTAGTCCCAGAGGTTGGCATTGGTTTGGATGAATTTCAAAAAAACACCACATGACTTGTCTGTGCTTCTGGACAGCTCCTCCCTCCTGCTCCTTCACAGACGTCACAGCCTGGTGAGCTGACATCAGTGGGAGAGGGAGGAGCTGTACAGGAGCACAAAGGTGGGGGCTAAGAGCTGAGGAGTCTGCAGCACAGACAGGTCACATGTTTTTTTTTTAAATGCATCCAAACCAAAGCCCAACCACTGAGATTACACTTTCACTTTTTTCTTAACTTATTTTACTTTATATACATTTGGACTTCAACAAGCGATGCTATGATCACTTGTTCAAGTCCAAGGCACTGTACTGCAATAATAATGCAATGTACTGCAGTGTAAACTGTACAGTTTACAGTCAGACATGGAAGGGGTCCGACTGCAGGACTGATCCAGCACTCCCGAAGCATTCGGCAGACCTTGGTGCTGATCTAAGGAAGATCGGTAAGCGGCATGGGAAGGGGGCAGGGGACCGATCAACAGGGTCATGCAGTGTGTAAGGGTTTAACACCGGTGATCGGAGACATCTCTGATTGTGGGTGTTAGAGTGGAGTGTCAGCTGAAACCCATTGCTTCTGGCATCAGCTCCACTCGTGAGTCAGTGCCAGAAGCTCGACGTAATGTTACGTCTGGTTGCGGGAAGTAGTTTCTCACACAAGCGTACGATTATGTCGATGTGTGCATAGGGGTTAAACAATCACAAACATTAATACACACATTTATGCACTCATACCTATAGTATATACATACCAAATACACACATATATAGTATATACACATCATAACACACAAACAGAATATACACACCATATACACACACATACAGTACCATATACTCTGTATATAATGGTGCACTTCTTCCATTCTTTAGTGTGGCAGGACATGTGGTCAGGCCCCTGACACCGTGGGCCCTCTATCAGCTACTTTGGCTACTAGTCCTGTAGTTAGGCTCCTGCTCCTACGTGACTGACATATCCAGATGACATGCAGTTGGGATGCACAGTGGTGGTGGGGGATTTGTATTTGAGCCATATACTTACCATTAGCTTCTTCCTTTACTGTAACTGAGAGATCAAAGTTTCTACATAACTCTTTTTCTGTTTCAGTAGTGTGGTAAACCGATATAACCTGAGGAGCCAGAGGGAAAAAGAAATAAAGTTGAGAAATAGCCTCCGGTATTAGCGCACTATCCTGATTTCTTCTTGTTGATCTGATTATGTGCCAAGAATTTGCCAAAAAAGTGTCAAGAAGTGCAGGAAAAGTATTGTGGAACTAAGGCCCAGATATGTATCTCTGAAAGCTCTAAAGATCTTCTTTTAAGTGCAAAGTTACATAAAAAAAAAACTGTCGCAGCCAACTCTGCAGGTATAGATTTGCGATTCAAAAGCTGCGCCAAAATTAAGGGATGAAAAAAAAGTTGTGAATTTTAGAAAAGAAGTTAAATTGTGGCGCTGACATATAATAAATATGGCGTACAACAAAAAGTCACATCCACCCTAAAATGCCACCCAGTGTTATGCAATGGTGCAAGAACACATGATTGGTTGGTATCCTGTAAATCCCCAGAACAGAGAGTCTATACAATGGGGTAGATTTACTTACCCGGTCCATTCGTGATCCAGCGGCACGTTTTCTGCACAGGATTCGGGTCCGGACGGGATTTATGATGGTAGTTCCTCCGCCGTCCACCAGGTGGCGCTGCTGCGCTGAAAATCATCTGAACGCGCCGGGATGCACCGAGCTGGACCAGGAGAAGGTAAGCGCTTCCCAAGCGACACTTTTTCGGTTTTTAAATGCGGCGGTTTTTCCGAATACGTCGGGTTTTCGTTCGGCCACGCCCCCCGATTTCCGTCGCGCGCATGCCGGCGCCGATGAGCCACAATCCGATCGCGTGCGCCAAAATCCCGGGGCAATTTAGGTACAATCGGCGCAAATCGGAAATATTCGGCTAACACGTCGGGAAAACGCGAATCGGGCCCTTAGTAAATGACCCCCATTTTCTCTTAATCTGCACTTCTTGGCTCTGTTTCTTTCTCATGAGATTTTAGTCTGGGCTACTGCAGAACGAGCCAGCTCCCCTAGATATAACTGCCGGCCATCTGACTCCAAGGTTCAAGGCTGAGGTATTCCTAAATTACTACTCCACAACAGAATCTTCTATCCACAACCAACCAATCCGACTATCTTGAGGTTCTGCCAGGAAGGATTGTTGCCAGCCAGTTGTTGCTGATGTTCTGGACATCATTGTCTGCCCCGGATCAGTTATCAAACACACAGGGAGTTCCCAAGGGTAGTCACTGCGGTGCGGTCAGGCCCCCACTGGAGTATGGGTATAACTGCATTACTGATAATATTGTTTTGTAGATGTGTCCAGAAGGTTCAGGCTGAATATATAGAATAGCATTTGCACATTCTCTGTTATCCCGTGCTGCCACCTACAAGTTGCCCCCGTCTCTAACTTTGGAGCGGATGTAACCATCTTATAGAAGGAGTAGAATCACTATTTATGTATTTCGTCAGAAGGTGAAGCTTAATGAGGTATTCTGGTTACTTAGCGTTTTTCAAAAAACTAACATAGCAATCACATGTTTGTCTTCTTGTAGATCATTGCATTTTACCATTTCGAAAGTATTTTCTTTGCTTTTATTGCCCTTCGAACTTAGAACTCAGCAGGCTGCTCCAATCTTCAAGATGGCACATCTTCTGTCTCATACTACTCTGCATTTCACATGTGGCCTTGCTACCTGGCGATGTATATGTAGCAGACTACATGGTATACCCCTTTAATAGTAGTGTTACCCAAAGAACTTACCTTCAATGTCGCTTGCCCTTTGCCCCTGGCACTAACAACAAACTCTTTATTCAGTTTTGTCTGTAAAATAGAATCATATGACTACATGTAGATTATTCTTCATAGAACACGATTAGCTCTCAAATCATACATAATCTAAATCTCCTGTCATATCATGCCACAGAATTGGTCTTACTTTCTATGTAATTTATACATAATTTATACATTATACTTATATACTGTACCATCAATCATACAGCATTAGATGTAAGTGTAAGGAAACAAAGGAGAAAGTGTATTGTCCCCAGACTACTTCTTTCTTTCAGACCTATTGACCTAGATTTAAAAATCTGTCTTTTCTAACATATAACTAGATGTAGTACCCAGAATTTCCTGGAATAGTAAATAACTATGATAGTATGGAACTCCAGTCACATCCAGAGCTGCAGTAATCTGGGATGATATAATGATAGATAATTGCAGTTTTGGATGTGTCTGGAGTACTAGACATTATATAACAATAGAAAGATGATTGCAGCTCCGAATGTGACTGGAGTATCAGAGATGAACTAATGGCACATATTAGACTTCTTCTCTGGATGTAACTGGATTATTAGAGATGATATAATGGCATATATAGGACTGCAGCTCTGGATGTGACTTGAGTATCAGAGATGATGCAATGGCAAGTATAAGACCGCAGCTCTTTATGTGACTGGAGTATCAGAGATGATCTGATGCCTCTGCAACAACATTGGTGAAGCATCAGATTCAAAAATCATATTAACTCACACATAAAATGTCTTATACTAAAAATGTCCTTTGTTGCCTATAGCATCCAATCAGAGCTCAGAGCTCATATTAATGACATGTACCATAATGGAAGCTGAGTGGTGCTTTCCAGACCACAACAGCCAACAGACAATGGTTCCTGTAATTTGACATTAGGTTACTAAGTGTATTTTAGAAAGAATGGGGAGATAATTTCAACTCAAGTAGATGGCTGGTTCTAAAGATGTCACTGGCTTGGAGCAGGGTTCTGTAATAAGACCCACCATTATAACTAGTTAGTTTGTGAAATGTGTTCTCTCATAGATTGACGACTAATGGAATCATAAATAATGGAAAAATATATGCACCCCAGCATCTCCAGAACCAAGTGCCCAAACATGTAAAGTGAATGAGAAAAGTTTTCAGTGCTCTGATGACCTCAAACCCTATATACTTGCATCTCTGATCAGCTGCACTAAAGCACAATGCCAGGTGTCAGATGTAGGGTGTAAGCTCAATGCCAGGTGTCAGATGTAGGGTGTAAGCTCAACAGATGTCAGATGTATGGTGTAAGCTCAATGCCAGGTGGAGGGTGTATTGTGAAGGCATCTTCATACTATCTGCTTCATACTCCCCCTTATGTATCTTTCTGATTTCCACCAGCATCAGTGTAAATAATAGACTAGTACATGGCTGTAAGGAGAACGTCATGCACATACTCACCACCGCTGTACGTGCCAACATCGCATTCTCTGAAGTGATTAGATACCGCAATGGAATTGGCTTTTCTGGGACAGCAATGGACACATCCAGATGTAACTCATCTACATATGAGTTGTCCCTCTGAGCTAATGCTAAAATAAATACCATGAAAAATTGCTATATATTTAAGGTATATTTATTGCTATATATATACTTAGTTACATACAGGCAGTCCCCAAGTTACATACAAGATAGATTCCATAGGTTTGTTCTTGAGTTGAATTACCGTAATATGTAAATCAAAACTGTATATTTAATAATTGTAGATCAGTGACAATTGGAGTTTCAATATTTTTTGGGAATGGGAAGAAGGATTATCAATAAAGCTTCATTACAGACACTTTACAGCTGATCATTGCAGCCTGCGACTAAAGTAAAGCATCCAGAGGTCACAGGGGGGCTGAGAGGTCCGTCTGTAACTAAGGGTCATCTATTAGTCGGGTGTCCTTAAGTAGGGGACTGCCTGTATTCCAATGCAGGGCACTGTAATATAGTAACATAGTTGTAATACATGTGTGATAAGTAACATGATATACCTTGAATAGTCACAATTGTTTCCACATTTGTCCCCGGTACTAGGTTTTTCTCATCCAAGGCCGGTACCTTCACCTCCTGAACTCCATCTATTGGAGGTAAAGAGCACATCAGACTTTCACTAGTTGTGTGTAGATGACTGGACCATACATCACCTTCTCAGATATCATGTCTGGAAATCATCCCTCGGACATGCCACTGTCCCTGTATTAGAAGTGACAATAAGATGGAAAAGGAAAGGACAGATATGGATAATGAGCCCTAAGGCTCGGCCTAGTGAGCTGTCCCTACCTTCCTGCCAGCAGCTGGTGACAACTGGTCAACATTCCCTTCATAAACCAGAGTCAAAAAGAGGGAAAACAAAGCAGCAGATTGGTCAAACAAGTACGGGTCAAAATCAAGAGGACAATGCAGTACAGAATCATGAGACAAAAGGATGGTCAGAAGACGAGCATGGGTCAGAAGACTTAAAAAAGACTTATAGCAAGCATTAGGAAATGGGCAGACAATCCTCTTATGAGATATCCCTGACATCCAGAAAACAGACTAGCAGGGGAGAAATGTCAATGGAGAAGTCCATCCTAGCTAAATTAACTGTCTGCAGCCAAGTACAAAATCAGCAGGAAAAAGAAGAGTGCGGTGGAAATCAGTGAAAGGAAACCTACCACCAGAGATCTACCTAATAAGTTAATCAGAGAGCATGCATGCAGCTACAGAGATGCAGCCTTGTCTCCGAAGCCGGAGCTACTGTGCATGTACAGAAGTCTGGTCTTAAAAATTATGCAAACGAGCCTGAGGGGCTCCCAGCTCCATAGATGTCAATGGAGCCTGGAACCCCTCAGGCTCATTTGCATAATTTTTCAAACCTTTATTTATTAAAAACCATGGCATAAGAAGCTACAAGAAGAGTGGATCCTGTCAGACACCAGCATGTCAGTGTGCTTGGTTTGAGATCCTTTAAAGGATACCTACCATTTGATTTGATGCATTATGAAGCAAACATACCATTAGAATGCTGTAGCTACACTGATGCAGGATCACATCTTGGTTAATCCCTGAGCTGAGTGGTTTTGCTGATAAAACAGGTATAACATTATGATAATGAAGCTCTGTGGCTTCTATATCTGCTCTGGCGCTTGCTTTCCCGCTTCTCATAGCAGGAGAGTTTCTCTCTGATTGCATCATCATCTCCTGCACTTGTCTTCCTGCCAGGCAGAATAATCAATGGCTGCACCATCCCCCAGCTGCTGTGTATGAGTGATCCAGCTCAGGTTGATTAGTGCTTGACTAGTCATGCTTTACTTTCAGGCATTTGTAATTCCAAGCTCCGTAAGCCAGTCTGTCCCAGCTTTCCTAAGGTCCTGAATGGTATAATTGTTTTTTCTGCAAAACCACTCAGCTCAGGGATTAACCAAGATATGATCCTGCATCAGTGTAGCAACAGCATTCCCAAGGTATGTTTGCTTCCTAATGCATGAAATGAAATGGTAGGTTTCCTTAAAGTGTTTCTATTTCTATGCTCATTACAGGAAAAAAATTCGACAAACACATGGACTGTCATATGTTCTATAAAATGTTCTACCGTTATGATGTTACCCTACTATCTTGTGTGCACACGTATGATGGAGACCTATAAGTCTCCATGGTAACAGACAACAAATAAATTCTGTGTGTAGTCTGATCCTTTGTATCCTCTTCTATTGCTAATCTACAGATATAAGAGGAATCCAAGAAAAATTGTCTCACCTTTTCCTGCAACTTGTGGGTCCAGGGTCACAGATTTGATAATTTTAGAAAGCTGAACACCACTGGGCTGAAAAACAATATATGGATAGATATAAAATGTGGTGAAATAGGTTAAAAAAAACGGATTTGTGTCACTTTCTTGTGGCATGGGGTGATTTTAATTTTTATTTGTTATAATTTTTTAAAAATGTTCACGGTTTTCGGGATTTGCGCAGCTTTGACAGGTATTTAACAGGGGTTTGCGCTGGGATTGTGTTGCAGCTGCGCTGGCTTTCATGCAACAGAAATGGGGGGTCGTGCCATCGGACGATCGGACTGAGCGTGGGATTTAAGATTCACATTGGGGCAGATTTACTTACCCGTTCCATTGGCGATCCAGCGGCGCATTCTCTGTGGTGGATTCGGGTCCGGCTGGGATTCACTAAGGTAGTTCCTCCGCCGTCCACCAGATGTCGCTGCTGCGCTGAAGAGCATCGGAACGCACTGGAATACACCGAGCCGGGCTGAGTGAAGGTAAGTGCAATTTGCGCGACACATTTTTTTTCTTTAAATGCGGCGTTTTTTCCGAATCCGTTGGGTTTTCGTTCGGCCACGCCCCCCGATTTCCGTCGCGTGCATGCCAGCGCCGATGCGCCAAAATCCGATCGCGTGCGCCAAAATCCCGGGGCGATACAGGAAAAATCGGCGCAAATCGGAAATATTCGGGTAACACGTCGGGAAAACGCGAATCGGGCCCTTAGTAAATGACCCCCATTGTGTCACAATGCACGTACATGCACCAGGAAGAAGAAGGTGAACTCTGGCGGACCTGAGTGGGGAAGCGACACATGCAGGATCTCGGGCGCACGATCTTAGTGAATCGCGGCACAGGGCATTATGGTCGGACTATGCACTTTCGTGATCTCCGCAGGACCGGGTAAGTAAATTGTTTCTCCCTGTAACTGGGGCTCTCATACTGCCCCCGCAGTAAGTCCAACCTGCTCTGGTGAAAACCGGATACCACTGAGACTTCGGTCCCAGGTGTCAGCTTACGTCATTGTCTGCGGTGGTTCAGTGAGCCCCCTACCCCTGCAGCCTGACATAGAGGTGACACTGGTAGGAAAGGAGGTGACAGGATTATAAAATAGGTGGGTTTGGCAGTAGCCCGGGACCCATAGCCACCCATACCACTCACTAAATTTTCTACAGTACTGAGACGGATCTTCACCTATGAAATCCTCGTACATCTGTTCCTTATCGCAATACACATGTGCGCAAGAGCCATTTTTGGACCTTTGAAGGTCCTCCAATGGTCCTGAAACTGCAGATTGAAAGCAGCAGAAGGGACACAAGAAGCTGATTGTAGCACCATATATAAGAAGTGATTCTAGTCTTGTAGGGGTCATAATATTCATACAGCCCAGGGCCCATGCAGGCTTTTTCCGCCTCTGAGAGGTGATGGCATTGATAGATGAAATCTCACCATTACATTGTATCTGGATACAGTACATCTGATGAGGAGGATTACATGTGGAAGTTGAAATTAAAAAACACAGCATAGAAAGATTTTTCTTAAATGTAACATATTACATATAGGATCCACGTGTCACTTACCACAACCTTCAGCTTCTTTCTGACTCCATCTGACAAATACTGTCCAAAAACTGCAGCCTTCACCTCCACATCATGAGATCCCAGGCTCAGCGGGATAAGAATAAAGGGAACGGCTACAGAAGACTGAGGTCTAATCTCTACAACCTGACGGAAATTTGACTTTGCTGTAGACAAACTACAGAATTGTGGATTGTGAGTTTGTTCCACTCGCACCTAAGATAAAGACATTAAAGGTGAAGACCTATAAGACAGTAATGTAGGAAATCCTGTCCACTTACAAGATTGAATAGACGCAGCTATGGAGAATGAAGGAATGTGAAATGTATTTATGTAGTATAATGTATGTAAGGTTATGACAATATAACAGGTAACACTGACTGGTGAAAATCATAAAGTCCCTACAAAGTCATGAAACCCCCAGACGTTGTTCCTTACCTTGATCGTTGTACGTCCATAGTTGTAGAGTACGGCTCGAATTTCCACCTGCTCATTTCTCACCACAGAATATGGAAGCTCCAGGTCAATAAAGAATTCCTTCAATACCCGGATCTCATAAGGCTCGGATACACAGATACCTGAATACCATAGACAAAGCTTTTTATATCTAAATGTCTGCATGACCTTACAGTGAATCTTTATCTCAGTCTATAGTTGGCTGTTGGCTGGGAGCCTTGGAAGGCTGTTCCATCATAGCTCGGTGGATGTTGGTGGAAGCCTGTGTCCAGGCTGAAGCTCTGCAAGTGCTACTTGGGCAGGTCAGTTACATAAACTTGAAGAGCTATTTGCTTTCTAGGTTAAGCAGCTTTATTATCGGGCTGTGTAGTAATTTACAGATGAAAGCTACACGGACAGCTTAGGTTTCTTCTTGGTGAGGCATGAACACGGACTATACAGAGGTTGTTTATTTTTGGTTATAATCCGATGATGTGTATTTTTGGATATAGTTTTACCTTTATTTGGAGAGAGACTCACGGCCTGCACCTCCCAAGTAGTGACTGAATCCTTCAAGAAGACGTTAAGCAGCTTGGTGGAAATTCTAAAGAAATGAAAAACTTATCAGTGGTGAAGATATATAAATTTATCTATGTTCACATCTGGTTCGGGAAGAGTAATTCCTCCATGCATGATGGACCTTATTATCCGGTATATGGACCAGTACAATATCAGATACCCGATCGACCCAATTATATTCTTATGCTTTGGGAGTGAATTGGGCACTGTCATGGAGGTGGCTAAATCATTTTTAGGGGCAAGTTGTGCAATAAGATGATTTGCTTGTCTTGGATTTGGGATGGATTTAGCTTTACATTTCTGTAATATTTCTAAATAATATTATATTTTTACATAATAATACATATAGATGAAATGGAAGAATTACCCATTTATATCCGGTCTTTCTTGGATCTTGTCTATTCTCCAGAACCAGGACTCAGGAAACTCTGTACTTGAAATTATTTCCTCAGCTAGGATATATTCTTCATCCTCATCGCCTGCAGAGTAAACCATACATGACCCGTTTAGGGCTGGATATTATGGACACATAGAAGTCACTATAGGTGCAGTGATAGATAGTGACAGTTAGCCCAGCTCTTTGCTTTTAGTCCTAACAATTGTGTCATTATATTTTGTGATGGGCTTAGGATTATCTACTAGTATTCCTGTGCTATCAGACACTATTAGACGCTGCCGGTGCGGTGCTGGTTATATAGTTCTATGTGCAGTTTGTTACAGTTAATGCTATTGATGCTGCCAGCTCCAATAAATGAAAAGGAAACTCCATGAAACTCCAATGAAGAGGAAATCTAAAGAAGTGATGCACAATGGGGCACATTTATCAAGCTGTCTAAAAGTAAGAATGTTCTTAGTTTCCTATGGCAACCAATTACATCTCAACTTTCATTTAACCAGTGGCCATGAATATTTTAAAGGGGAGCTGTAATTGGTTTCCATGGGATTCTTACTTTTAGCCAGCTTGATAAATCTGCCCCAATGTTCCTAACACAATACCACAATAATGTACAGTATAGGGTCTACAATCTACTACGTATGTCACCAGATCCCACTTCTTACTTCTGCGTCTCCGGGAAGCAGTGACTTCATATTGTGATCCTGGCGGGAAAGAAAATAAATAATAAGAATAATTAATGTCACGATTAGAAACCCTTCCCCGTCCCGGTAATTTAGAGGAGGTAAGAAGTATAAGGACACAATGTTGTAGCATCTTATATTGGGTATAACGTGTCCCACTGCTCTGCCACATCCTACCACTTCTCACCTCTGGTCTCTGCATCTGGTTCTGTTGGGTTTCTCTCCTTTTCCTTCTTCTGTCGGATGAATTTGCAGCAGTGCAGGAAAGCGTCCGCACATTCTCTGCCTTCCCAGATGTTTGCTGCTCGTCCTTCACAGTTTTCACCCTTCTCATTCATCCCATCAATGCAGCATCTCCTCACCATCTCCTGGGAGCTGGAAGCTAAAAAACAAGATGAGCAATAGTGGCATTTGTCATCTAGAGCCTTTAGTTTTTTATATACTCAATGGAGATGAATAGTAATCAGTGATAGGAGGTATGAGACAAGATGTCACCAGCTTTTCTGATGAAGTAGAGGACTGAACCCTCTATATGAGAAAATCTACCAGCGGTAGAAGACAAATAGAACAATATTTTTTAGAGTTACACATAACCTTTACATGGAGATAATTAGTAAATAGTAAACTAGTAAATATAAAAATTTACATTGTTGATTTTTAATACGAATTCTAACTTACACACGTGCGGCACCATAATGCTCCATACACAGGGAAAAGAAGGACATGTCTTATCTTCTCCATGTGCACAGCCGTATGCTGTGGACAGGGTCTGCCTGGATCCTCTGGTGGGCCCCAGCATTGGTGGGGCCCCCTCTTGTCACCTTTACCACCATTTTAAATTAACTTTTTAACTAAATTTTTTTCCGTCAGCAATTTTTTTGTGTGGGGGTGCAGGGGATGTGGGGGTGCATTGTTACATGCCGTTAGGTAAGGGTGTAGCGTGACATGGATGTAATGTGGGGGTGCAGGGGATGTGGGGGTGCATGGTTACATGCCTCTAGGTAAGGGTGTAGCGTGACATGGATGTAATGTAGGGGTGCAGGGGGGAGAATGAGGGGTGCATTGTTACATGGCTGTTATGTTAGGGTGTAGCGTGACATGAATGTAATGTGGGGTGCAGGGTGTGTGTGACATGGAGGGATCATGCGGGGAAGGCAATGTGTGATGATGTGTCTGCATGTGCCAGGTCAAAGGCCAATGGGTGGAACTGACCTGTCGCAGGCTGATGTCATCACAGAAGGCACCAAAGCCGAGAGGAGAAAGGTAAGTATGCTTTCTTTTCTATTGACTACTTGGGGGAAAGCACTTTGACTACTTGGGGGCAGAAGTGCTGTGGCTACTTGGGGGGGGGGCGAAGTCGGTGGAGCTACTGGGGGGGCAAGCGCTGTGGCTACTTGGGGGGCAAGCGCTGTGGCTACTTGGGAGCGTAATTGCTGTGACTTCTTGGGGGCGTAATCGCTGTAGCTACTTGGGGGGCAAGCGCTGTGGCTACTTGGGAGGGCAAGTGCTGTGGCTACTGCCAACTGGAGCATCATTGGCTTTTGGCAGCTACCCTGTGACTACTTGGGGGCTATACTCACTATAGGAGCATAAATGTGATCTCTAGGGGAACAAAATGAGAAACTTAACTTTTGTGTTTCTAAACCTTTACAGCAGAGATCTGGCTGCTAGAAGCTGATATGTCCTCCAGATAGAAGGATAGAGGAAGTACAGAGAATTCCTCAGAACATAGACCTCATGTGTGAGTGCTGGTATTACACATTGGGGGTCATTTACTTACCCGGTCCTGTCGCGATCCAGCAGCGCGTTCTCCGACGAGGATTCGGGTCTTCTGGAGATTCACTAAGGTCGTGCGCCTGATGTCCACCAGGTGTCGCTGCTTCGCTGAAGTCCTCCGAGTTCCGCTGGAGTTCACCATCCTATTCCCGGTGTATGTGAGTGATTGATTTTGCGCCACAATCCGATCGCGTGCACCAAAATCCTGCGGCAATTCAGCGCAAATCCGGCAGAAAAAAGCGATTTGAACCCTTAGTAAATGTGCCCCATTATCACACAATTATCCACTCAGTACACAACACTGAGCTTGGTTTTGGTTCTGTTTTCATGCATTTATACAAGTCTGTGTGTGCTGCGGTGCCCCGGTCCAGCGCTGTGCTCCCGGGCCCGGTATGTATACAGAGATGCAGCAGTGATGTCACAACCACATTGCGCTCCCTGTGCAGCCTCTGCATGTGGCCTGTGTAATGTCACTGCTGTATCTCTGTACACAAACAGACATCCACAGAACTGATGCTATAGTGAACAGTTTTGCTTCCAGCTCAGGAGGACTGTAATAGCTGGTGGGTGCAGAGTCAGGAATAGGACATGAAAGTCCCCGTCCCAGGGATTGGGAAACACCTAGACCTAAACCTAGAATACAGTCATTTCTGACAGACTAAGCAAAGTCCGTAATTCAAGTTAGGATAAACGTAGAAACAACAATAATAAACCATCTGTATCAAGATTTGGTAGCACCCTTAATCTCACCGTTGGTAATTTTCTGGTAAATCTCTTGTGCAGGGGAGCGACGTCTCCGAGAGGCACGGACTTCACATTGTTGTTCTGAAGCAACAAAATACATAAAATGAATCAGTAATGCCTAATATTTATGTAGAACAGACAGACGTCCAACCCTTTGAGCTGTGGATCCTTCAGAGGATATCAGTGTCTACCACAGCTCCAGGTATACTTTTACCAACTTTGAAAAGTGAGTGGAACCATTAAAATTTAATTATAAAAGCAGACAGGTTCCCTTTCCTTACTTTCTCTTTATTAGCTCTCTAACACTGCATTTCTCCTTATTTCTACTAATCCCTTCTTCGTAGACTCCTAAGCTTCATTTACACTGCCGTAGGGGGGGGCGTATATATGGCCGACGTCAGCGCTCACCCCCTGCTCCTCTCCCGGGCTCCAATGTGTGCCTGCCGTGCTACGGTACAGCGGGCACGCGGTCATCTGAATGCAGCCTTACACTTTTCCATGTCTTTACCTTCATTTTCTTGTATCTCTCTCATTTTCTTGTATGACCCTTCTATGCCTCTAACATAGAAGGAATTTCCTTTTTACAGGGCAGATATAATTTTCCTAGTACATATTTGCATTTCAATGCAATCTGAAATTACACTTTTAAAAAAACATTTCCTGATAACAGGAGGCTTCTACGGGGCCCGTGCTGCAACGGGGCCCGGGATGCTCGGCTCCTCTCTCCCTGCTTTCAGCACAGCAGTAACGGGGCTCCGCCTGCTGTGCTGAATTAGGCCACCCACATGTGACGGCCCCGCACTCTTGGACCAAACTCATTGCCTCCCCCCTGCCAACCGGCACAACCTCCCGCCCACCGGCACAACCTCCCGCCCACCGGCACAACCTCCCATGGGGAGGTTATACTGCATATATATGCATATGTATATCGTAAATTTTTGCTTACAGCGATGACTTGCGATTATTTTCCCCAATCCGCTGCCTTTAGGCCAGGTGGGCAAGATTGAAGAGAAGTAGGCCGGCACTGGCCATTCCTGTCCCAGCACCAACACAATCCCTGCAACCCGTGAATTTTCACATGTGAAAATTCACCAGCTGTGTTGATTCCTACGCCAGGCCCTGCCCAGGACCCTGCCTCTTGATGTATCCAGCTGAACCGAATCAGTGGCGGTGCTGTCAAACGCCGAGCACACAGCCTATGATAAATGACCCCCTATGTGTGTATATGGTTTATTTATACTGCATGTATGTGTATAAACAGTGAGTCTATACTGTATGTATTAGTATATGATGTATATATACAATATATACTGGAGACGCCTATCACCTGATCTCTGCTGGGTTGTTGATTGGAGAGTTGATTGTAGGGCCAGTCCGGCATCATAAAACACCCCCATACTATTGGCACCACCTCCAGGTGTACAGCCAGTGTCTGACTTCTCCACGGAGTCCATCATCTAGATGGATACAGCAGACATAGGGATAAGTTTGATCCTCATAACTGGCTATCTGTTTTTGTTTGTGATTTACAATGACTTCCTTACCTTCTTTTGTGAGATCTTATATTTCTTGTTTAACACATGGACCCCTTTGTCTACGACCACCAGACCCACACTCGCCATGTGATCCACTTGCAGCTTTAAACTCATGGAAGAACCAGGTCTTTGGATTGCACTGTCTCTTTTACTGTTTTCCGTCAACGACAACTGTGTCATGGAATAACATAGGTATATTAGGTATTCAGGTGTCTGACCCCAGCTCCATCCCCTGACTTCTGGATCTGTATTCTGCGCTGTGGATGCCCGGCTCGATCTGATGCTGATCTGTATCTGTCTGCCACAACCTCTGGCCTCTACCTGCCTGTATGTTCCCTGCCTCTGACCTATGGCCACTAACCTGTATTCTGCTGGATTGCTGCCTGTCCTGATTATGTGCCTGTCTGGGACTACACCTAGCCTCTTCCATGGTACTTTGTACTGGTGTAAACCAGCTAATGTCTACACCGGGGCTACCACCAGAGCCAACTTTATATTTCTGACCAGCTGGATAAAAGACCTTCCTGCTCAATGCTCCGTATATACCCATTAACCCTTACCTCCCCATTGAGACAAGACACTGCGTGACGTTGGAAATAGTAAGGCCACAGCAGCCCAATTTTAGTAACATAAATATCAGGTAAATTTGCCAGTCGGCCTCTGCCCTGTCAGTGTCACCATGATCCCGGCGACATACTCAAGCGAATCTGATGCTCATCTCTGTCTGGGTTCCCGGCGACACTGCTGGAATCGTTGGAGCATCATTGCCTGATGACAGGACAGCCACAAGCTGAGCCATGAGCCAGTCGGCCCCATGCTCCACTACAGCCGTCCGCAGGAGAACTTGCAGCCACTCAGCCATCTCTTCTGACAACTCCCAACCTGACAACTTCTCCCGGTCACGCTGGTCCAAAGAGGAAGTGGATCCACCATGACGTGCAATTTAAAGGTTAGTGGCTAGCTGTATTCCTCCTCTTCCTCTTTTCCTAGCCTAACCCCACATTAACCCTATGCTTGCTTTTACCGCAGGTCAATGCTACGCCTAACCTCCTGCCCTTATCTATATAGGGATGAAAGCTACCAGAGATGTCCAGGAATAATGTCTGTTGGGGTAGTCCAATGGCAAATCAGTTGGAAAGCACAGTGGGGTCCACTACCTACTGTTTGTTATGGAGCTCCATTCACATGCACTATATTTACCTGCAAATAATATCTATCTATCTATCTATCTATATAAACAGCACATAATATATTGGCAATGCTTTGATATTTGTCATATTTTAGGGCTGGGTTTGTTGGTGGATTGTCTGCTGTCCTATTCAGCAATAACGTTAATTTTTGTTAAATACAGTGAATGACGTTGCATTATCTATTCTTGTGAGTTTTCTCTATCTGCAGTAAAATAAAATCACATGCAGAACATGACCATTATTACACATTGAATTGCTCACCGTTCCCATGCAGGAGTCGGTTACTTCCACCCAGGTAGAGTCCGAGACAATCTCATTTCCAACAATGTAATATGCAATGATACGGAAGGATGGAATGAGATCTCCTGTGATGGGGAGAGACATGGTGACCAGAGACTGAGGTTGTCTGCCCACCTTCACGATCCTGCCCTTGGTTGTGATCTAAATCGGAAGAAATAGGAGATACTGTAGGAAACCCACTATGGATGCCAATGGCCCAGGCATACAAAGCAAGAGACAATACAAAGGGAAACAATCAATATGTGACAGGTCAAGCACATGAGCAAGTGACATTACAACCATGCTGGGGTGTGGGGGATAATGCTGGGGGCTATCCAAGCACATAGCCCTAGAACCCAGTGCTCTATTGTACAGTTCTATTGATTTGGGGATGAAGGAGTTATGGGAGGCTGGTGGTATCAGTTCCTGTTGATTCTCTGTTGCTGGAGTATTGTCGGTGTTATTTTAGTGAGATCACCTCAAATGTGTGTGTCTTTTTTCCATATTGTGTCGAATGGGCCATGTACCTTCTTGATGATCTTGGCCAATTATTCTGTCTCTTCCATTTATGTTACCTCCCCAGCACTCATTCTCAAGAACTTGTGCACCACACACTCTAGTTTGTTGTCCATGATTACAACCAGTTAATTGTAGGTTCACCTGTTCAATTCCCCTTGATTAGGATTAGGATTGATAGGATTACAGATGGATTGGTTCCTTTGTAAGTCTATGACCATATCCTTTGTTATGTTCTCCCCATTCTATGAATTTTTCAATGGCCTCTTTGTAATGTAAGTTTAAAAATGATGTATATCATGAAAAAGAATGGGGAAAGTACTGTGCCTTGGAGTGCCCCCCTGTACTAATCATTATGTTCAAACGGGCCACCCCCTTTTGGACGAATTGTGACCTATTCCTCAAGTAGTTGAGAATCCAGTTTGTTACCATGGAGCCAATGTTCAGGTTTGTCATTTGATCTCCCATTAGCGCTCGGTCAATAGTGTATAATGAAAAATCAATTGGGTGCCCCTGACAGTGCAGGATGTGTGCGGTGAGGGGTGCAGGGGTAGGTGCACAGGAGTAGGAGAGAAGTAGTTTGGAGCCGATGTACAGGCAGCCACCTGCTATGGCGCTATCTTTGTTTCCACAAGAATAGAGGATATAGATCTCACATTTACTATATAACACATAACTGTATCAGCCATTCACTCACAGGATTTATAATCAAACAATGGCTTCTACAACTCGAATCATTATAATACTGTATAATGTCATAGCCCATACATCGTCACAATCTTCTCCTTGGTGGAAAGGATTATGTAGCCTTAGATTACATTCTAGCTGTATATAACAATGGCTTACCAGGTAGGTGAAGTGTTGTATCTGGTTCTGCAGGGCCGCATTGTTATTACGGGTAAATAAATTTACAGCCAGATTGTCTCCAGGTTTGACCTCCGAGGGGGTGACACCGATGTGCAGGTAGTTCCCTCCTGACTGATGAGCATTGGCCGTCATTGAAGCGGACGCCTGCCGGGCGGGGTGAAGGGCAGGATGTGACGTCCTCACCTGAAAACATAAAAGTTGGGAAGGAAACATCTCTGGGTACAAAAAAGCTTTTCCTAATAGAAAGAGTTAGAGGGGTAATTTATCATTAGGCGGTTCCTTGGGACACTTCTATGTCTGTCTTTGGAGTTTGGATTTATTATGGTATTGGGAATGTTTTTTATGCTAAAGGGGTTGTTTGCCACAGTCGCATAAAAAGTACTATCACAAGTCACAGCCTATAGATCAGGGTGGGGACTGGCATCAATTTCCACCAAAACTTGTGCCTAAATGGAAAGTCCCAATTCAGGAATTCAGTCCTATTGTGAAAATTACTCTATGCAAATAATGAATTTGGTGCAGGCAGGGTCTATGTCAAAGTGACTTTGAACTGTCCTATGCTGATTTGGCGCAAAACATCATTTGCACCACAATAACGTCCCAATTAGACAGAGTAAAGTATGATCAAAAGATTTCCCACTGAATCCCTTACACTGAGCCTCTAGACGTTGGAATAAGCCATAAAGCTTCTGGACCTATGATCAGCAGTAGAACCAGAATAGAAGCCGCTGTCTGCACTATAACTAGTGACGTTCTGGTTTTTGCTCTGTAAGGGCCAGCGCTTCTCTCATTTACTGCATCAGATTTTGCTCCAGTTGTGATTGAAAACCCAGTGCGGAGATTACACAGAACAGAAATGTGAACAGCTCTTTATAAGATACACAATGTTTATTAGCAGAGATACTCACAGTAATGAGAAGGCTTCTGGTATCTGATCCAGCGTTGAGTGTCAGTCGGGCCGTTCCTTCCGGTCCGGTTACACTAATCGCCCTTCCTGGTTCGGCCACCACTGGGACCCTCTGTGCTGGAGAACCATCAGGGTTTGTCACATATACCTTTGTAAATAAGAGAAGAATATAGGACAGTGATTAGGAATGAGGAAGCAAAGGAAAGCAGCACATCCCAAAAGATTTACAGAAGGGCGGTAATAAATGTAAACGTGGTATTTGTTCTTGTTTTATTATTTTTGTGCAATAATAAAGTCTGAATAACAATTCTACTTTTCTTTCAACAGACAGCGCAACCACAACCAGACTCGGCATCAGCAGTCAGACTGGGAAGTGGTGGCAAACTAACCCTGTGATGTCCCTGTAGGCTATGGCCTTGGTTACAGCAGATAATACTGCCCTGATAAGGGCAAATTTGCTGTCAGGAACCAGTGTGTAGGCTTTAAGAGTCCCTGCAAGGTAACAGGGAAAACTTACTTCGCCTGGCAGCTGCTGGATGGTGGGGCAGACAAGCAACAAGAGGTTGGAGACACAAAAAAAGTCAAGAGAAACCAAACACTAGTCAGAGTCAGGAAAAGCGGCGTAACACCGGGAGAGGACATGACACAGAGGGACAAGCAAGAAAATAAAACAAAGTCAGACCGGGTCAAATCTATGATGGGAGCTAGGCACAGAAACGTATAAAGAGAAAATGGTTGATCAAACATAGCCGAGGTCGAATACATGGAATAGCAAACAAAGCAATAGCAGTTACATATAATCAAACTGAAATAACCAGCACCCACTGATGGAACCAGTGCAGAATATAAAGGGAGTAATAGACACAGTCCTCAGCACTGACTGGTTCAGCGTCCATCACTCAAGCCACAGCTGCAGACAAAACAAGCTCAAACTCACATCCAGATTTCCATATGGAAAGATCCTGGAAGTGAATTGTCAATCAAGACATCCCTGGGTGTGGTTTCCAAGCAAGATGCCTGATACCTAATCTATACGGTGCAATTCAGCGAGTGTGACAAGTTCGGTATGAGGGTGTTTTTTTGTGGGGCAGGTTTCATTTTTTGGCATTTTAATATTTAATAGTTTTAATACATTTTAAAATTTTAATATTATTAAAATATTATTTAAAATGTATTAAACATTCTTTAGTGGTGAGATTAAAAGACATCAAATTTAGGGTTTAATTTTTAAAGCGAGAAACTGAGAAAATGTTGTAAAAGTAGAAATAGTTAATTGTAAAATCTGCATAATTAACTTTTAAACAACCCCCATTTCAGCTCCAGCGACTCAATCCCTACTGGTTTGGATGGTGACAAATGGGATCTCATCACTTCCAATCGAAAAAGGGCCAAAAACGGTGGGACCAGAGGTGCAACTGGGGACATTTAAACGATACAGATTTTTTATTTACTTATTCAACTATATTTTTATTGAAAGTTTTTAAAGGTTTAAATAAAAGTAAATATAAACATATAAAAATAAAGAACGTTAATAAATAAACATGTGATCCAAGTCATGTCTGCAGCGGTGGTAGCGGGGGTGGACTTGATTAGGATTGTCTTTTTTTGTGCCTCCAGTTGGGTGACCCTTTATGGTTGTGGTCAGCAGTGGTCTTGTGGATCATCACACGTGGCTGAAACATTGGGGCAGATTTACTTACCCTTTCCATTCGCGATCCAGCGGCGCGTTCTCTGCGGTGGATTCGGGTCTTCCGGCGATTCACTAAGGCAGTTCCTCCAACGTTCATCAGGTGTCGCTGCTGCGCTGAAGTCCACCGAGGTCCGCCGGAGTCTATGATCCTATACTTGGTGAAGGTAAGCACGTGTCCCGCAACACTTTTTTTAAAAAAATGCAGCGGTTTTTCCGAATCCGTCGGGTGTTCATTCGGCCACGCCCCCCGATTTCCGTCGTGTGCATGCCGGCGCCAATGTGCCACAATCCGATCGCGTGTGCCAAAATCCCGGAGCAATACAGGGAAAATCGGCGCAAAACTGAAAAATTTGCGTAACCCGCCGGTAAAACACTATTCGGGCCCTTAGTAAATGACCCCCATTATATTTTAATAAACAGCATTTGTAAAACAGGACACATACCATGAGATCAAATGGCAATCCAGGCTTGAAATATTTGGAAGTTTTGGTGAATAGAACATTATATGGAGATTTTACAATAGGAATGTCCTCCAGTTTACTTTCCATAAAGCTATTGCCTATAAGAACAAGAGAAATATTTGCAGTCAGTACAGAACAGAAATGCTATCATCACAAAGCATAAGTAGCTTAAAGGGAAGGTGTCACCAGGTTTTATCCCACTAAACCATAATCCCCCGCAGGTCAGGTATGAAACGTCCTTTATAAAACTTCCTCTTTTATGTGAATCCTCTCCCATTTACCTATAAAAAACTCCTCTAAATGCAGGCAGATCTGACTCTACTTATCTCACTCAGATGAGTCAGATGAGTCACATCCAGAGGTTGCAGGGGTCACTTGAGATACCCCTATTTTTGGGTCTATAGTACCTAGCACCAGTGTCATATTAACCTGGCACTGAGCCGATGCCGGCTCGGCTCTGCACCGGAGCTGATCTGGTATCGGGAACACCTATGGTCGGAGTGAGCGCTGATTGTGGGTAATAACCCTCAAACGGCACCCCTCGCAGCACCCTAGGGCGCGCCCGCGGCAGTAGTCAGGGGTTTAAAGGGCCAACGTCCTGGTGATTGGCGCTGGTCACTTCCAGCTCTGCTATATAATCTGGCGGCTCCCATCATTCCCAGCCGGATCTTTAGACATTCCCTGTGAAGTGTGTTCCTGTGTCTCCTGAGTGTTCCCGTGTATCGTTCCTTTGTTCCTGTTCCTTTGTTCCTGTGTTCCTGTTCCGTGTGCCAGTCCGTTCCTGCGTTCCTGTTCCGTGTGCCAGTCTGTTCCTGCGCTTCTGTTCCGTGTGCCGGCTCCTGTGCTCCTGCCGTAAGTTCCAGTGTTCCTTCCAGCGCTGTTCTCCTGATGTCACCCCAGACCTGGACTGTGTCCTGTATTCCCTGCTTCCCCGGCTGCCACCGCAGGCCTAATCGCACCAGTGGAACTTTTTTTTTTATAAATAAACGCAAAACTTATCAACCGTTATCGCTTTGATAAGTAACAGTGTTCAAAAGTTATAACCATATAAAAATGCCTTAAAGGGGTGATTCCATTTCAGCAAATGTTATTGTTTGAATAATGAAATGTTATACAATTTTCCAATATACTTTCCGTATCAATTCCTCACAGTTTTATGGACCTCTTTTTGCTGTCCTTCTATAGAAAGCTTAATTTTTTATTTTCAGTGGTCAAAAATCACCAGTGGGGGCTTGAAGGGAGATAAGGGTGGGGGTGCGGCCTGCCGAGTCGTGAGTGGACCAGCGTGGAACGTCACTGAACCTGGGCCCGCACACTTTCTGCAACCGGCGACTTTTATTTCTGAGCTTGGCGTGGAATAAGATAGGGTGGGCAGCACCCTATCTGATACATGAGGAGGCTGGAGACTCTTGATATATCGCACTGCGAAAATGCAGCGGTGGGGCGTATGATAAATATCCCTCAATGTCTTATTAGAGCACAAATCTGCACTACAGGGAAATTATTGTAATACCGTACTGAGTACAGATGGTACGGTGAGGGTGTAGGAATGAAAAACTTTCTACCTCATGGTACTCACCAGAATCAGTGACGAGGGTAACAGACATATATAAGGTGTACTGCAACAAGTCATCAGGATTCGGGAAGCTCTTAACAAGATCTTCTCTCTTCAGTACAACTTGTCCTTCTCCCCCACTAATCTAATGGAGAGAAAACAGTACTAAAGATAGCATTACAGGTCCCTCAAGAATAGATGATTAAAATATTTTTCAAATATAGAAATAAAAACTTCAAAAGATTCTTTCAGAAACTGCACAAAGAAAAACATGTTCGTCATGATAGTAAAAAATACTATATTCTTACCGGAATGCGTCTCTGGGTGTCTGGTAGACTGGTCCTTGTACCATCCTTCTTCACCCCAAATAACACAAAGGCCATGCCATCTACAGGCTTCCCATACAGGAACCTGGTACGAAAGGAAAAACCTTTAAGCCTGTTGCCCATGAATCTAGAACCTAGAATCACTGGACTAAACTCAGCGTGCCGGACCAGGTCAATGATCCTAGGTCAGTGGTGGCGAACCTATGACACGGGTGCCACATGTGCTATTTTAAAGTGACAGCTCTACCTGGGACTACTGGAGGAGTGGGAAGATGTAGACAGATCTGGATTATCATTGTAGCCCCTGCTCCGGCCCTTACAATTCTTCCTGTTTATGGGACTCTGAAGGGAAGCTACAATGACCATCCAAATTTCTCCTATTTTCTGCTTTATTGGTGTCCCCAGGTGCTGGTATCAATGAAAGATGTGACAGAGAAGGGAGTATAAATCACAAATTAAATTTCTGCGCTAAATTTTTGCGATAAATAAGTGGGTCTTGATTGTAGTTTGGGCACTCGGTCTCTAAAAGGTTCGCCATCACTGTCTACTTGCTGGCAATGGGCTCTAATCTATAAAAGTACCTGCAGGTGTAAAGCATATAAAGAAGATTTTCATATATGAAATAAGCCATGTGATTAGAGAATCTACTATTTTCCTGACAACGAACTGATTCCAAATTTTTTCTTGTTTGTTTTGGATATAACTTGCAAAATGGAGTCTAGCACTGTTTTCTCAGGTTTTAAAGGGGTTTTCCCCACACTCGGCAATCCCTGCCAGCTCCATAAAGATGAATGGAGCAGAACGGCCATGTACGGCCATCTCCTCCATTACGGGAGTGACAAGGGTCCGACTGAGGTACCTGGGAACCCATCGGACCTCTCGCTATCTCTGGGGATCTCATCACTGAACCCCCCACAATCAGCAAGATAGCATCATGAATGAGACACAGGACAGATCACGTGACTAAGAAAGGCCTTGGATAGTATGAAGGAACCTTTAAATACGTTGCCTGGGTTAGAGGTGGCCACCAGCTATGGACACTGTCGAGGTGTCACCACGTGTTTCTGCTCTCCGGAGAGATGGTAAGTTGTGGTGCACCCCAATAGAAAGTACGTTCAGAGAGTCAAGGTCTGCAGGGAATACTCAGTTTCTTTACTAAAGACATTTAGGATGCAAAACAAAACAAGAAAAGCAAATGGCTGACTTCTCCAAATTATTCCCTGGCAAAAGAATGGTTACCACCAAGAAAAGGCCTGGGCGAGCTGTCCCTCTGTCTGGAGGAAGGGTAGGGAAGGCTGAAACCCGGCAGAGTATCCCTGTCTCAGCTTCTTCTTCTGGATACACCGCCAGCCCGGCAGAGTCTTCTCCTCCAGGCACTGATCCAAGCACAGCTTTTTCTCTACTACCCGGAAAACCTGCAGCAATGTTTGGCAAGCAGTGGCTCGCTGCCTGTGTGCTGTACGGGAGTCCTATTTTTGCCCCCTGGAGAGGATAGGAACTAACTTGTTGCCACCGGACAACCGGACATTTTATTATAGTAACCATCTTTCTTTTCCATTCACACTGGTCTTGTACTTACTGAGCTCTAATATTCACAGCATATTCAGGATCATCAACATAAAAATATTTCTGCTCCGGAATCAGCTGAATCTCAAATCTGGGAAGCACTATATGGGAAAAGAGTGGGAAGTGTTACAGACCCTTATAGATCCGACTATAACTGATAGGCCGTAGTGATATCCTCTTACCATATTCCTTCACCTCGAAGCTTGTGGAGTACATTTTCAGCGGAGAGTTTTCAGAATGCACTGATATGGTCCATACCCCCAGACTGAAGAGAAGAGTAACACGGAATAATATCATACGAGATCAGCATTATTCATGTGGTGACATTTATATGTGCACTGTATGTACTATTACATAGTGTCACGTCAGCACTACATGGCGGGATACATATACCATTATGGTAATGGTGTGCCATGCCCCGATCCTCGCTGTGTGATATCCACTCGCTGCATCCAGTATAGTGCAGGATAATGCTACATGTCGCCATTGGAAGAGTTTCTGTGATGTTCTAATATGAATTCTCCCATAGTAAATGAACCTGGTAAGATAAGATATTTACCTCGATACTTCTGGTAGTTTGTAATAGTAGGAATTTATACCGGAATTTCCAATATATACAGAATTTCTGCTAACAACAGTATTTTCAGGCGTCTGAAAAATGAAGCGAGATGCAACATAAACGCATTGGGGTAAAGTGATATCATATAGGGACATCCGCCCCATAAACAAGGAAATAATCGGGATATTTGAGCAGTTACATAAATAGTTGGCTTTACACACTTCTGACCTGTCCATTTCCCAAACAAATTAAAAAAAGAAGACTCAAGACATGATATTATTGTCCACCATTTGTAACTTACCTCATTTCATATCATAACATCACTTGAAATTCAGGTATAAAATGGGGGGGGGGGGGAAGGGAAAAGGGGGGGGGGGGGGGGGGTTAAGGAAAGGGGTAATGGGAGGAGGGGGATGTTCTACAGTGAAGGGGGAGGGGGGAGCCAGCTACAGTAAAAGGGACATGGGAGGGGGACAGCTCCAGGAAAGGGGATATGGCAGGGGGGGACATGCTACAGGAAAGGGGGATATATCAGGGGGGACATGCTACAGGAAAGGGGGATATATCAGGGGGGACATGCTACAGGAAAGGGGGATATGGCAGGGGGGACATGCTACAGGAAATGGGGATATGGCAGGGGGGGACATGCTACAGGAAAGGGGGATATGGCAGGGGGGACATGCTACAGGAAAGGGGACAATAAATGCTATACATTTTTGGCTAGACCACCTGGAAATGTATTTATTCTCACAGAGCCCCTGGGCATAGAAAGGTTGGGGACCACTGCTTTAGTGGACATACACATACATTCAGCTTTATATATTAGTGTATATTATGTATTCTGTGCTATTATATGCATGTAATGAATAATATTTCATTATTATTAAGCTAATGGTGTGGTGCAACAAATTTACAATTCATTTTCCCCCTTGAGACACCGGGGTTTGGATCTTGCACCCACTAATCTAGTTCCGTCTTTTGTGTATTAGCGAGCGCTATCCATTTCTATTTTTCAATAAGGAATCTTTGTCTTTCTGCTGAATTCCATTTTTTTTCTACAGTTTGACTTTGACTTTGTGGCCCTGCGTAATCTGTGTGCTCTATAAAAATAAAGGAATTATTTATTATCTACATATTGTTATACGGTATTTGTTGCTGTCACTGACTACAGTATTTAGTTTGGCAAATACATCGGCACCACCTTCTGCTTCTCATCTGTGAGGTTGTGATAATTGTTTACGTTGATTTCTTATAATGTAGGAATTGTATTACCTGAATATAAACGACCAGAGGTGCATCCACAGGAGACATCTTGTCATCTATATTGAAGATACGGTAGAGAACTGCGAAAAGAAGAAACAGAAGATAATTGGGACAGGAACCCTTAAAGAAACCAGTATTTGGAGCTATTGCTTTCCACCAGCTGATTTGCTGAGGGCCTGGTGATGGATCACATTTTGAGTCTGGGCAGGCGTAATAAGTACAGGGGGCTGGAGAGTTCATGGCCATAACCTCATAGTAATACCTGCAGACCCCGGGGTGTAGATGGTCTTGTCAGTCTGAATGAAGGCGTATCCACTTTGATGGCCCAGCAGGACGACCTTCTCCAGGTTGCACACGGGAGACGTCACAGTCACATAGACGTATTGTTTGGTTTTTGGGTCTTTAGCTAAATCTTTAGATGGAATCTGAAAAATAAGAAACGTTCTAGTAAGGATGAGATCCGAGATGGATGGATAACTGTGTGATGTATCTGTCACCTGTGTCCCGCCATGACCTTACCCGGACTGTAGCGGTGCCCAGGAAATTGTTACCATTATTCAGGGAGATCTTCTGCTTCGATAATTGTAAATTTCTCCTTGGAAAGTCCTGAATCACAACATCAGCCTCAAAAGCCGTGGTGTGTCCATCTAAGACGATGGTTTCATCACTGTCCCGGTGTAACACGCTGGGTGTAATGAGAGTGCACCTATCACAGAGACAAGAAGGACATCAGCCAAACCCCTCAGGACCACCACCGGTGATGTATTATTGGGGTTACTGCCATCAGCCATACATGTACATTGTATAGATATTCACTGCACAACATACAGCCCTGTCACATTTACTTCTATATATGACATGGCATCTATAAGGTGACATGATCCCAGCTAACTGATGACTATTAACACTTGTACAACTATGCATATTGTAGTTTCTCTGATCTATAGTAGAATTGTGTTTACTTAGTTCTCAGGAATCCCTGATAAATCACGAGCATGAATTTTACCTCCATTTATATAAAACATATACGTTTCATTAGTTTCATGGTTTCTTTCCCACACAAAGGATGTTACGTAATCGAGGCACATGTCCTGTTATTGGTTCATGTATATTTGTAAATTAACTTTGCTTCCAAGGTTTGTTTGGAGAGGACCTTTCACCATCTTACATAGTTCGAGATAAACCTACAATTCATTAGGGACTGATTCACACATTCAGGGTCACTGGGAAGGATGTGGAGCAGAGGAGGGGGAGTGTGGGATTTTAATCTTCTCATTGTCTCATTGTAAACACATTTTCTCTCCTCTGCTCCAGCTCCTCCTCTCTGACAGTACACAGGATTATAACGGTCAGATGCTGATACTGACAACTGTGGGGGCTAGAAAGAATATGAAAAGAAAATGCCCCTGAACCTGAGAGAGAGGACAGGGGGGCACTATATAATAGAGGACAGGGGGACACAATATAAGAGAGGACAGGGGGCCACAATATGAGAGTATGCTACCACAATATAAGAGAGGACAGGGGGACACAATATAATAGAGGACAGGGGGACACAATATGAGAGGATGGGGCCACAATATAATAGAGGACAGGGGCCACAATATAAGAGGATGGGGCCACAATATAATAGAGGACAGGGGGCACAAAATATAAGAGGATGGGGCCACAATATAAGAGAGGACAGGAGGGCACTATATAATAGAGGACAGGGGGCCACAATATGACAGGATGGGGCCACAATATAAGAGAGGACAGGGGGCCACAATATGAGAGGATGGGGCCACAATATAAGAGAGGACAGGGGGCCACAATATGAGAGGATGCTACCACAATATAAGAGAGGACATGGGGCCACAATATGAAAGGAGGGGGCCACAATATGAAAGAGGACAGGGGGCGACAATGTGAATGGATGGATGACAGGGGGGCACTATATGAGAGAGGACATGGGGCCACAATATAAGAGAGGACCGGGGGCCACAATATGAGAGAGGAGGGGGCCACAAAATGAAAGAGAGGAGGGGGCCACAATATGAAATAGATGGATGACAGGGGGGCACAATATGAGAGTGCACAGGGGGCCACAATATGAGGGTGGGAGCCACTATATGAGAGAGGACAGGGGGCCACAATATAAGAGAGGACAGGGGGCCACAATATGAAATGGATGGATGACAGGGGGCCACAATATGAAATGGATGGATGACAGGGGGCCACAATATGAAAGAGGATAGGGGGCCACAATGTGAGATGGATGGATGACATGGGGGCACAATATGAGAGTGCACAGGCGCCCACAATATGAGGGTGGGGGCCACAATATGAGAGACTACAAGGGTCCACAATATGATAGATAGGACAGGGGCCCCAATATGAGGGCTTGGAAGACAGAAGTCTACAATATAAGGGAGGATGGGGAACATGAGGACAAAATAAAAGTGGGGGAGCAAAAGTAAAGGGAGGATAAAATTTAAGAGGGGGGGATTATATGTCGCTGAGTTGCATTATGGGGTATTATGTGGGTCTATAGGGGGGTGGCTCCAGGGGGCCATTAAGGACTATATTATACTATGTTTGGGAGTGGGGCTAGGGATGGGACAATGGGTATTGTTTAGGAAAATAACCAAAAGTTGGGAGGTATGCATGTATGAGACGGTGTATGTATTCAGCCGCTATGCAGCGAATGTCCCAATCCTATTCCATTGTCTGTGTATCAGCTGCTGAGACCACATGATGTGTGGGGGTGAGGGGTGCTGCACCCTACCAATCTTATATTGATGATCTATCCTTAGGATAAATCATAACTACTTTTAGTCGGGAAACTGTAGAATGAAAGTACTGCAGTCACAAACACTCAATAATATAAAGGAATAGAAAATCTCTGTACTCACGGTTGTCCATAGCACCTAGCCAGCAGGGCGAGCAGGGTGACACACAGAAGTCTGCACCCCATGCTGTGTCCAGGATACTATGCAGGTGTTTTAGGCAGAAGGACTTTATATCATCTATTGGGACAGACACAGCAAACAGTCCGTCATTTACTGGAGATAACAGGAGGGGTCAGCAGAATACACACAGATTGTGTCATTCACATTGTCGGTTAAGAATGGAGGGTCAGGGTCCATGACCTCCATATACACTATGATAGACTGCAAGGTAACTAAAATGTGAGACAAGATCTGTGCACATTGCCCCTCCTAAGAAAGGAACTGTAAGTTGCTCAAGATCTCCATTTTTTGTGTGTCTCTGATCCGTGACCAGGCCAAGGCTGAGGCCGAGGGGTAGAAAACAGACCTTCTTACCAAACCATAACTAAATAAATACACTCACAACTTCTGAAATCACTTTTGTCTATTGGATAAGCAACATCTAAGTCCGGTATAATTAGTAATCAAAATTGGGAAAAAACCCTGCTCATAATAAATCACGCTCAGCCTGCAAGCCACACCTACCATATCCACAAGCCACTAACCTCCTGGCAAGTCCCGAGAGCAGATGTGGCTACCAACCAACCATATTTACCAAACCATCCGCTGAGGGTCACCCCCGCAAGCAGTCTATGATGAACCTTTCTTAAATAAAATCGGACTTTACCAAAATCATCACCACCAATTTACCTTATTTCCGGATATCTGTTGCCAAGCACGAGCCCACCTTACAAAACACTTACACATCTCCCTAACATAAACCGCCCTACACAAAAGGATCTTAAACTAAATGTATCCCTCCTCCCCAGAAACACACAATGTGACCCTAAGGCCGGTTCCACACCTGCGAGTGTGATGAGATGAACTTGCATCACACTCGCAACACGTGCTGCCCGGATCTCCCGGCCCGAACGTTGCAAACCGGAACTGAACTGACATTCGATGAACTTGCATCACACTCGCTAGGGTGGAACGGGCCTAATACAGAGTTAACTAATGGGAAGGGAGGGTTGGGTCAATTTTGCTTGGCCAACAAAAGATGGCAGGCCCTTCCTGTGGCCCCTTAAAATCCCCCTACTGGCTCCTCTCCCCAAATCAAATCCCCCTATCATCTGTCACTAAAATCCAACCCCCAAGATTGCCCCTGCCGCCATTTTTTCCACCCTCCCAGCTCGTCCTGTCATGGCCGCTGTTAAGGAGATCGCACAGGTTTCGGACGCCATCTTGACTACTGTCCGCCATCTTAGATACAGCGGCCATGTTCCCTAACCATTGTCAAGTTAATGTCATGATTCAAACTTCATTTTATGTAACATGTTTGCTCGCCTGTCAGCTAATACCCTTTGACATTTAATGAGAAGCCAGTCTGTCCTCCATGCTGCATGATATTAGGATTCTGGAGCCACTTATCATATCCTTCTCAGCAAACTAGTATAAACAATATCTGTGTACAAGGTCTCTGAGAACTGAGCACAATTAATTAACTTTTTTCCCAGAATGTGCTGATGACCAATAGTTTTGGAGTATACTATTCACGCCCCTTTGATGACTCTTCTGTCTGTTATATATTATGCATTTTGATTATTAAAGGGTAGAAGATCTTGACTAAGAAATTGACGTGTGTCTTGGTCTTTATGTTCAATCATGGGTTAATTAGGACTCACCTTACAAAAGTCAAGAGGGCTGTTGGGGCCCTGCATAAAATATCCCTAACAGTATTTGGCGTCCTTTTCTGGGTGGGCTTAGGAGTAAGCAACAACAACACCGAGACAGCCTCCGTGAAGGGTCCCCGCCGGCTTGGTGAACAGAACTGACCAGAGCGCTCTCAGGGTAAGATATTAATTTTTCTTGTCTGCCTTGATATGTCACTTCTGGTTCACTAATTGGACGGACCGGGTAAGACTGTCTCTGTGTTATGTATTTGCCACTGTTGTTCACTGTAACCTAAGCTCATAGTTTTTGGCAAAGAACCACTTTGTAAGGTGATGGACAGAGACTGGACAGAGACTGGACAGTGACGGATGGTCAGACAGTCTGTGATGTTAGCTGAAACTGTGGGACGGGAGGGAGTAGCCCTTAGAGGTCCGCACTGCTAAAGTAGGAGATACTTTGTTGTGATTGTCAGATTATCATAGTGTCTATAGTACTGTTTGACTAGTGTCAATAGGGTTGCCCATAGAGGTAGAGAGCTCAATTTGTGCACGTGCAGCGGAGACCCACTCTGATCAAGTGTGCGTTTAGCTTCATTTTGGAGTCTGAACGACTTTGTGGATGACTGTAAGAACTAGTAGTGACTTGGTAAAGAGTCAGTAAGAGAGTTGACTTGGTAAAGAGTCAAGGAGAGAGTAGTTCAGTAAAGAGAGTTGACTTGGTTAAGAGTCAATAAGGGAGACTTGGTAAAGAGTCCTCTGTGGAATTCTGGTATCTAGTTTCTTTGGGGTCGGTCACACAAGGTGTCGGATTCGTTGTATCTGTGGGGGACAGGTTTGGCAGTGTTGCAGTTGTAGACATTTGTGATGGGAAGTAAGCAAAGTAAAGTAAGCCAAGGGTGCGGACCTAGAAAAGCTACTCAGATTGTGTCCCATATGGAGGGGAAAGATGCACAGAGACAGAAGGTTGTTGAGTTAAGTAGGTCTGATGGAAAAGTGCAAGTTGACATGATTGGACATAGTTTTGTGTTTTGTGAAATGAAAGGTCATAGTGAAGGTTTGAAAGTTTTTTGGGATGTGTTAGAGGATTTGTTTGCAAACAGACACTTAGAGCCTCTGACTGACGGACGGACCAGGACAGAGTGACAGGGATTCTTCTGAGTGCCCATTGAAGAAAGAGACAGGCGATAAGGGACATTTCAAAGTTTTTGATGTGGAAAGAATTTGAGAAAAAGAGATTTTATTATATTTTCCTTGGAGTGAAAAATGGCCCCTGTAATCCAGACTCCACCCCTGTATCTGGTGGTTAGAGAAGATGACACGCCCTACCATTCTTCAGTGGCGGCCATCTTAAGTTATATTCCCTTCAAGTCCCTGAAAGTTGATTGCTGTTGGCAGCCATAAAAGCTGTTGTGGGGCTTTGTAGGATAACAGCTGACCATGCTTGGGGCGTCCTGCCAGACGTTTGAAAAAATGCCGGCTGGTGATTTTTTTTCACCTTTTCGAGCGTCTGCTAGGGGTCTTGAAGTGAGGGATGTTGTTTGTTTGAGTATTATTAAAATTTATTGATCCCGACAATTAGAGAAAAATTACTTTGAAAAAGTGTTACAATGTCTCTGGTACCTGCTTTCTGGCATTTAAGGGGTTAACAAAAGGGTGGGGGCTGTTGGAGCTGCGTTTTGTTTTGTGAAGAACTGACATGTCTAAGGCTTTGCCTGAATGCCGTGTCTGTCTTATCTACGAGAGAGACGATAGTGACCTTGATGTTCACAGAAAACTGAATTTCTCCATATTGAGTTGCTCGGAATCTGTGTTCTGTTATCTTGTGTTTCACAGGCTAGTAAATTGTTTTTCGATTGGGAGGGGTAGATCGCTGCGTTAAGAGTTCTCCCTGACAATCTAAAAAAGACTTGAAGGAATTTATTTGATTGTGGAACAGGGATACAGTATGATGTGATGTCCTCCTGTGTACACCCATGAACAGACTAAGCAAGAATGATCCCCCCAACTGTATTACAGAGCCTATGACTGACTTTTGTTCCTTTTTGATTAACAACCAACACAAGTGTACCTGGATTTTATTGAGACGTTGGAGTCTGGCCAGAACTTTATAGGTAGCATAGAACACTGGGCTGGAGATGTGGTGGAGGGACTCTGACACATTGACGTACAGAAGGAATAGAGGATGTTTCACAGACCACGCCGAAGTGAGATTGACAACATCTCCGGAAGTCTCAACCGACCGACCCAAGTGGGCGTTGCGGGGAGGCGACATTACTGTAGTGAGTGGCGGAGACGGCCCCCACAGGGCAAGACAAGGGGGGGTGGTTACGGACAAGGATGTCAGCGAGAACAGCCCCCCCAAACAGAGTTATCGCCTTTCATTGTAGAACTCTCCCCTGCTAGTCCGATGATGATTTTAGCCCATTCCCGGTCAAGAAAAGACTCAGAAAGAACAGCCGGATACATGTAGCATGGTCCATGACCTCCAAGCTGCCAATGAGTGTACTGAAGCCCAGTGGTCCCTAGCCCAGACTGGCAGCAGTCACTGAGAGTGACATATTATTCACTGTTATTGATTTGGCAAATGTTTTCCTCTCTGTGCCCCTACATGAAGATTGCCAGTACCTATTTGCCTTTACCAGTTCAGTATTCCAGTATATCTGATGTAGACTCCCACAAGGGGGGTAAAACTCACCCAGCCAATACCCCACGGCCCTACAGGGAGTAGACTGGCAGACTAGCTCCTTACTGGATGTTCTCCTTTCCAGTATGCGGATGACCTACTGTTTTTGTTTGCCAGGATGCATTTATTGACCTTATGTGTTTTCTGTTCCAGAAGGGTTGCAAAGCTCCCAGAGACAAACTCCGGTACTGCCAGGAGAAGGTGGTCTTCCTAGGCCACTGCTTCTCAGCCACAGGCAGATACCTGACAGAGGGAAGAAAGCTGGCAGTCCAGAATGTGCCCCTGCCCTGAGGCCCTAAGCCTCTTTACATGTTTCTAGGACTGGCCAGCTCCTGCAGGCCTGGGATAAGGTCTGCTGCCTCCAGCCCAATGCTGCCCCTTTCTGACTGAATTGCCTCTTCCCCATTTGCCCTTAGTCAGGAGGCAATTGATGCATTCCATAGCCTTAAGCTGGCGAATCCTGTCTGCCCCGGCCCTAGGCACATCCTACTGGATAAGACCTTTTGTTTTATTTTGCACTGGGTATCTAGGAGACAGGTGTCTTAGCCCAGGAACGTGGTGGCCTCCCCAGTGGCCCACTATTAGGCCCAGTTAGACTCAGTTGTGAGGGGAGTCCCGCATGTGTCAGTAGCTGCAGCCAGCAATCTGCTCAGCAAGGCCAGTGAGCTGATCCGAGACCCTAGATCACTCAGTTACTGTGCAAACCCCACATACCTTGCACAGTGTCCTCACCCAAGTACAGCCCAAGCATGTGAGCCAAGGCCAGACAGCTCAGACTCCAGTGTGCATTCCTGATGCCTCAGGATACACTCATAAGGTGCACAGCTCTGAATCCTTCATTCTATCGCCAGTCTGCCAGGATTCAGAGAGGGGGGAGCGAAGGGTGATTAACCCAGATGTTGAGTTTTTTCTCATAGATGGCTCCAGGTCTGCAGGAGAAGACAGACGGTTCTACACTGGATATACAGTGGTCAGTGGCGCACATGAGGTAGTACAAGCAGAACCACTCCCTCCACACAGGTCAGCGCAGGAGGTGAAGTCACGACACTCAGGGAAGCGCTACAGCTGGTAGAAGGTAAAAGGGCGAACATCTATACTCAAGGTATAGTTCTGGGGAACTATATGGGGAAGGTATAGTTCTGGGGAACGACTATGAACCCATATGGAAGGCTAGACATTTCCTCACCTCTGCAGGGATCCCCGTTAAGCATGGCACGCTGGTTAAAGAGCTCATGGATGCTCTCCTACTTCCAAAAGAGGTGAGGATAGTAAAAGTTAAACCACACACAATTTGGTTACTCCACAAGCCAAGGGCAAGTATGTGGCTGACGGGATGGCAAAGGCAGCTGCACAGATGGAGCCCGGAGACTGTCCTGAAGTCTCAGCGGTGAGTTCAGAGCTAAAAGTTTGATCCACAGGTGTTCCAGTCCCTGGTGGCCCGAGAGTCATCAGAAGTGAAGGAAGTGTGGAGGAGAGCTGGAGCCCAGATGCCGATGGGACCTGGATGCTGGGAGAGAGGGTGTGCCTTCCAGGAGCCCTGCACCCGACAGTAAGTCAAGTAGGCCATGGACACACACATTTCCAAAATGGCCATGCTAGTGCACATAAACCACCAGTGGTTTGCCCCGGGCATTACTTCCCCTGTCACTAGACTAGTGAAAGCCTTTATAGTTTGTGCCCGCCACAACCACAAATTCTAATCTATCCTGGGTTTTTATACTTCTAAATTTATTCCAATAGGTAACAAGTATAGACGGGCTAGATTACACCCCTCGTGGCTTACAGCTACAGTTAAAAGGGCAATTAATGAGAAAAAGAGGGCATTTAAAAAATATAAATCTGACGGGTCACCTGAGGCTTTCAATACTTACAAAAAACTTACCAAAATCTGTAAAAAGGAAATCAAATCAGCTAAAATACAAAATGAAAGACAGGTGGCTAAAGATAGCAAAACAAATCCCAATAAATTTTTTAGGTATATCAATGCAAAAAAAAAAGGGTCACAACAGGTTGGACCCCTTTATTCTGAAAATGGGGCATCGGTGACTGGAGACCAAGAGAAGGCGGAGATACTTAATATGTTTTTTAGCTCCGTTTATACAATAGAAGAGAGAACTTCTGACTTGGGTGGTGCTAATGCGGGTCATGCACCCTGTAATATAGTAGACTGGCTGAATGTAGGCATTATCCAATCTAAGCTCAATAAAATCAATGTGTACAAAGCTCCTGGACCAGATGGGTTACACCCCAGAGTTCTTAAAGAACTCAGTTCTGTTATTGCTGTACCGCTGTCTAAAATCTTCAGGGATTCCGTAATGTCTGGTGTGGTGCCAAGTGACTGGCACAAGGCAAATGTGGTGCCAATATATAAAAAGGGCTCTAGAACTTCGCCAGGCAATTACAGGCCTGTAAGCTTAACTTCCATTGTGGGGAAAGTATTGGAAGGGTTAGTAAAAGACTATATACTGGAGTATGTGACATCAAATAGAATAAGTGATAACCAGCATGGGTTTACTAAGAATAGAAGTTGTCAAACTAACCTTATCTGCTTCTATGAAGAGGTGAGCAGGTGCCTGGATGGAGGAGCAGCTGTGGATATTGTGTTCTTGGACTTTGCAAAGGCATTTGACACTGTCCCTCATAGACGCCTGATGGGTAAAATTAGGGCTATTGGTTTGGCAGAAATCATTTGCAATTGGATTGAAAACTGGCTGAAGGATCGTATCCAGAGAGTTGTGGTCAATGATTCCTACTCGGAATGGTCACCAGTTATGAGTGGTGTACCTCAGGGTTCTGTGCTTGGCCCACTACTATTTAATATATTTATTAATGATATAGAGGTAGGAATTAATAGCACTATGTCTATTTTTGCAGATGACACCAAACTGTGTAGTGTAATACAGTCTATGGAGGATGTTCATAGGCTGCAGGGTGACTTGGACATACTGATTGTTTGGTCATCCACTTAGCAAATGAGGTTTAATGTGGATAAATGTAATGTTATGCACCTGGGGGCCAATAATCCAAAGGCAAAATATGTCCTTGGGGGAGTAAATCTGGGAGAGTCCCTTGTTGAGAAGGACCTGGGGGTACTAGTAGATCATGAATTGAATAACAGCATGCAATGTCAATCAGCTGCCTCTAAAGCTAGTAGGATCATGTCATGTATCAAAAGTGGAATGGACTCTCGTGATAGGGATGTAATATTACCACTATACAAGGCACTGGTTCGGCCACACCTGGAATATGCTGTCCAGTTCTGGGCACCGGTCCATAAAAAGGATGCCCTGGAGCTGGAGAGGGTTCAACGTAGAGCCACAAAAATGATAAGGGGTATGGAGGGTCTTAGTTATGAGGAAAGATTAAAACAACTAGATTTATTTAGTCTGGAAAAGAGACGACTACGAGGGGACATGATTAATTTATATAAATATATGAGTGGTCCATACAAAAAATATGGTGGTAAGTTGTTCCAGATTAAATCAAATCAAAAGACGAGGGGGCACTGTCTCCGTTTGGAGAAAACAAGGTTTAATCACCGGAGGCGACAGGGCTTTTTTTCTTTGAGAACTGTCAATCTGTGGAATAGCCTGCCTCAGGCGCTGGTCACAGCAGGGACAGCGGAGAGCTTCAAGAAGGGTCTAGATGCCTTTTTACACCTAAATAACATTGATTGTTATGCTATATAGGATTGTTTCCCATAAATCCTTTCCTCATCCAATCCCTACCCTTCCTCGGTTGAACTTGATGGACAAGTGTCTTTTTTCAACCGTATAAACTATCAAACTATGAAACCCGGGTAAGGTGGAAAAGACCCCACAGAAGGTGACACCCAAGCTGCTGTATCCCTTCCAGAGACTGCAGATGGATTTTATCCAGCTACCAAAAAGTGGTACGTAGGAATACGTGCCTGTGTGCATTGATCTCTTTCCAGGGTGGCCAGAAGCTTTTCTCAGCTACTGCCAGAGCTGAGGCAAAGAAGTTGGTGAGTGAGATTTTTCTGCAGGTTTGGACTTCCAGAGACCATAGAGTCCAGTCGCAGAACCCACTTCACTGGACAGGTAAAGACCTGAAACCTTGTCCCTCCTGGGTGTAGAACAAGCCCTGCACACCCCTTACCCCTTAGTGGTGGGATTGAAAAACTAAACGGCACTCTTAAGTTAGAGATCCAGGAGGCCATGGAAGTAACAGGGAAGCCATGGCGCGGGTGCTTTCCTGCTGCCCACTATTCAGTTAGGACCACACCCAACAGAAAGATGGTATTGTCCCCCTTTGAAGTACTTTTTGGCTTTGCACCCAGACTAGGCCCCTACTTCCCACAGATCCTATAGCTGACGGTAGGAAACAAGGTGGAACATGCCACACATTTGAGCCAGGCCTTGAAAAAGGTCGGCAAAAGTGTTTCTGATTCCTTTTTCAGATGCAGACAGAGACCTCAGGACACATAACCTGAAGCCTGGAGACTACGTGGTGGTAAAGAGACACCAGAGAGAGAGTCTGGAGCCTCGCTAAGATGGTCCTTTCCAAGTCCTGCTGACCAGTGCCACGTCTGTGAAGCTAGAGGGAAGTCAGCATGCTGCCACGCTTTCTATTCCATGCTTACTTATTCTTCTTGTTAGCTGGTCCCTTCTGACTGACTGTATGCTCAGAGACACCCCAACCATAACTATCACTGTAACTATAGGGCTGACCAGGATGTCCCCAGGGTAGGAGACTTTACCTACAGTTGGTGCAACAAGACAATGACCTTCTTTAACATTGACAGCACAGGTAACCCTGTATTAGCAGTGTCTGATGTGTACTGGATTTGTGGGGATAGGAGAGTCAGGTCAGGCCTAGAGGCTGGGAAGGTGAGTGTACGGTGATAACACTTGTGCATTCCTTCCTCATGATCCCCAGGGATAAGGTTGATCAGACACATAAGAAAAGGTAGAGAATCCCAAAGGATTCTGAAGGTCTGAGAGAGAAGCACCTAGATGACAACGTTTATATGGATACAGTGGGAGCACCAAGGGGGGGGGGGGTCCCAGATGAGTACAAGGCCCACAATCAGATATGGGCAGGTATTCCCCATGACAGATCATTATTCCCCAGAGAGCTATGAACAAAGATGTTGGTTGGGTTAACTGTTTTTTATCGTAATCAACAGAGATTTGTGAATTATACCGGAGATGCTTCCCAGAACCGCATGGCTTTGGACATGACCCTTGCTGAGAAGGGAGGAGTCTGTAAGATGGTGGGAGTGGCTTGTCGCATATACATCCCAGATCACATCGCCCCCTATGGATCCATTACCCATGCTCGTGAAAAGATTGAAGGACTGTCCAGGTACCTCAAGAGAAACTCTGGGGTGGACACTTTGTCCTTCACTTTGTGGTTGGGGGATTGGAAGGGTTTCCTGTAAGTGGGGGTGATATTGGGGATTGTGATTTTGCTCTTGTCACTTATTGCGTGTTGTGTGGTCCCCCTAATCAAGGCCACCATGTCCCAGATGACTGTCAGGAGAAGTGCCCGGAGCGGAGGGTGATGCTGCCTGTTGGAGGATGATGCTGCCTGTTTACAAACCTATGGACTATGGGGACTCAGTGATGTGATTTGAGTGTGCAGGCCTGTAACCCCTGAGTGACTGGCCTCCAGGGGATCTGGTGAAGAGGTAACAAGTCCAGCAGGTGAGGGGTTAGCCTTCCTGTGGGTACCTGGAGCTTGAGGAGGTTGCTCAGGACGGAGTTACAGGCCAGCAAAGCTCAAAGGGGGGAATGTTAAGGAGATCGCACAGGTTTCGGACGCCATCTTGACTACTGTCCGCCATCTTAGATACAGCGGCCATGTTCCCTGACCATTGTCAAGTTAATGTCATGATTCAAACTTCATTTTATGTAACCTGTTTACTGGCCTGTCAACTAATACCCTGTGACATGTAATGAGAAGCCAGTCTGTCCTCGAAGCTGCATAATATTATGATTCTGGAGCCACTTATCATATCCTTCTCAGCAAACTAGTATAAACAATATCTGTGTACAAGGTCTCTGAGAACTGAGCACAATTAATTCACTTTTTTCCCAGAATATGCTGATGTCCAATAGGTTTGCAGTATACTATTCACACCCCTTTGATGACTCTTCTGTCTGTTATATATTATGCATTTTGATTATTAAAGGGTAGAAGATCTTGACTAAGAGATTGACGGGTGTCTTGGTCTTTATGTTCAATCATGGGTTAATTAGGACTCACCTTACAAAAGTCAAGAGGGCTGTTGGGGCCCTGCATAAAATATCCCTAACAGCCGCGTTCCGCCAGGCTGTGGCCAGCTCCATTCTCATATCACCATTGTGCGCCTCACTCATACTAACTGTTGGAGATGTGTCAAACACACCAGGAGTCACCTAGTCTCCCCCTCTTATTGCTTCACTTTGCCGGCCAGAACGGTTGCGGATGCGACCTACATTAGGACTATGGCTCCCAAGACAACTACAGCCTAGCCACCATCAAGCCAGGTACTCCGGTCCTAGCCTCCAGCTGCCGCTGGGAGAGGTATTGAACAGGGGATTGTTTCGTACGCAATCAGATTTTGGTGCAGCTGAGCCGGATTTCATGCAGCAGGTATCGGAGAGGGGGAGGGGGGAGATGTGGGCCGTCGGATGATCCAACTGATTCCGACTCAGTGTGCGATTTAACATTCAAATCGTGTCGCATACAATGCACTTGCATGCACTTGAAGAAGAATGTGAACTCTGTCGGACCTGAGCGGGGAAGCGACACATGCAGGATATCGGGCGCCCAATCTTAGTGAATCACGGCAGAGTTCATTCTCGTCGGACAATGCACATCGCGGGAACACGCCAGGGACGGGTAAGTAAATGTGGCCCATTGTGTTTAATCCACATTTATTAAAAAAAAAGAAAACAGCACATACATACATAAAATAGTTTCCAAAGTATGAAGGGTGGTCTCGCAGGACCCCAAATATACATATACATTATAATGGATTGTAACAAATCACACAGAAACACTCATACAAGGAGCTTTATCAGACGTGCCTGAGAGCAGAAATGTTCTAGGTGCCCATCGCATCCAATCAGAGCTCAGCTTTCATTTCCCCAGGGCTGAGTATAAATTTGGCCACTGCCATTACTTAGACTTTGGTTTGTCCTCACAAAACATAATTGTTTGCATAGGTTTGGTGTGTTTGTAAAGACTCGGTTTACTAGAATTAGCTAAAAAGTTGATTAGGAAAAGGATCAGAGTTCGTCAATGTGCAGTCGCTGGCAGCGTGACCTCAGCTAAAATATTCTGTAGAATTTCCATGGAATATTACACAACTCTTGTGATCAGTGTATAGATAAGTTTTCTCTTATAGATAAATATTCTGTGAGCCTTGAGATTCTTGTGCAGAGAACAGCTGAGGGACAATGCCGGGTCATGTCATTTCCATAAAAGCATGAAACTTAGAATCGGGGCCCCCAAATACCTACTCCCCCACTGTGCACACATATGTATAAACATATCACACACACACACACATATATATATAAGCACATGACCGTGTATACTTATACACAATGGGGCACATTTACTAAGGGTCTGTCGGACGCATTTCCATCGGGTTTCCTGGATATTTCCGCATCTTCCACATTGCGGAATTTAACCCCTTAACGACTTTTTTAGTTTTTTCACTTCCATTTTTCACTCACCAACTTCAAAAATCTATAACTTTTTTATTTTTCCACATAAAGAGCTGTTTGATGGCTTATTTTCTGCGTAACAAATTGCACTTCATAGTGACCGTATTTAATATTCCATGGCGTGTACTGGGAAGCGGAAATTTTTTTTTAAATGCAGTGAAAATGGTGAAAAAACACATTTGCAACGTCTTCTTGTGGGCTTGGATTTTACAGCTTTCACTCTGCGTCCCAAATGATATGTCTACTTTATTCTTTGGGTCGGTACGATCACGTGGATACCAAATTTGTATAGGTTTTATAATGTTTTCATACATTTAAAAAAATTAAGACAACCTGTACAAATTTTTTTTTTGATTTTGCCATCTTCTGGCGCCAATAACTTTTTCATAATTTTTCATAGCTGTGGGTGGTGTCATTTTTTGCGAATTTTGATGGCGTTTTCATTGCTATAATTTTTGGGACTGTGCGACCTTTTGATCACTTTTTATACATTTTTTTATATTTTTCAAAATGGCAAAAAAATTCAATTTTCGACTCTGGATGCCATTTTCCGTTACATTATATTTTGATAGATCGGACATTTTCGGACGCGGCGATACCTAATGTGTTTATGATTTTTACTGTTTATTTATATTTATATCAGTTCTAGGGAAAGGGGGGTAATTTGAATTTTTAGTTTTTTTTATTATAATTTTTTTTTTAACTTTTTTTATTTTTACTTTTACTATTTTTCAGACTCCCTAGGGTACTCTGACCCTAGGTTGTCTGATTCATCCTATCATATACTGCCATACTACATTATGGCAGTATTTGTGGATTTTACTCCCCATTCATTACAATGTGCAATTAGCACATTGTAATGCATGGGTTAAAACGAAGTAGCCTCGGGTATTTGGAACACCTGAGGCTACCATGGCGACGGATCGCCGCTCCCCGTGACGTCATCGGGGGCTTCTTTTTGAAGCCGCCAGCAGCATTGCTAGCATCGATCGTGGGTGTTACCGGTAAGCCTTTGCTGCAATCCCAATATCCATGGCATTCATATGGGCTCCCGTCACTGCAAGGCAGCATTATATGCTGATGACTTATTATTATACGTGTCACAACCGAGGATCTCCTTTCCATCCCTTATCCAGGAATACAAGAGATGTAGCACACTCAGTAATTTTAAAATTAATTACTCCAAATCAGAAGCTTTAAACATCTCCCTCCCTCAGACAGAGGTGCAACATATAATGGATAGTTTCCCTTTTCAGTGGCAGCAGACCTCCATCCGATACCTGGGCATTTCGGTTCCTACGGAATTGTCTAAGTTATATACCCTCAATTTCCTACCACTTCTGGAACGCACCATGGGGGACCTACAGCACTATTATAGAAAAAAACTGTCGTGGTTTGGTAGGATTAACGCCCTCAAAATGGACATCCTCCCTCGGTTCCTGTACGTCTTTCAGGGTGTGCCCATCAGCCCCCCAGCTACATTTTTCAGAAAACTGCGCTCTGCCATGTTAAAATTTATATGGGGCTCTAGTAGGCCCAGGGTGGGTTGGAATGTTCTTGTCCGTCCCAAATCCAGAGGGGGCGCTGGTCTCCCCGACTTAAAAATGTACCACCAGGCCTCAATGATCATGAGACTCTTAGACTGGCATTTCCACTCCACAACTAAACAATGGGTGTCCTTGGAACAAACTTACTCTCTGGTCTTACTTAAACTCCTCCCGTGGATCTCTCCGGAGTCTGTTTCTCCCCTTCCTCCCCAGGCTACCCTTTTGAAAGACACATAAACTGTCCTCTGCTTGTGCTGCTCAGGAAAAGGGTTACAAGATTGTGTCCAGGTGGTACCGGGTGCCAACAGTGCTCCACTTGGCTTTTCCCACCGTTTCAGACTCTTGTTGGCACTATGGAAAGGAAAAGGGCGACATGCTGCACGTTTGGTGGACCTGCGATGCTCTCCGAAACTTCTGGGACCCGGTATTCGCTGCATACGGGCAGATGACAGGTACACAAGCGATAACTTCCCCAGAGGTAGCACTGCTGTCGATGCTCCTGGGACCCATCGGCCTACAGAAAAAAAACATAATGAGGATTTGTCTCATTGCGTCCAGGGCAGTGATCCCAAGGCATTGGCGTTCCCCAGTCTGCCCATCCATGGCTGAATGGGCCAGTGAGATATTGGAGCTATCTCGCACGGAGGAACTAGCAGCAGTTATGCCAGAGGCTTATGCAAAATATTCTCTTGTTTGACGGCCGTGGTTAGAATTTAAAGACTCCGGGAATTTTAAGGACCTGCTCAGGGGCTAGGTAATTATGCAGTTAGGAAACCAGGCCTTCTTTTTCTCTGAACATTTGTGCCTCATACAATTTTACCCACACTTATCTGCTCGCTTGTTTTCCTCCTCCTAGATGCATTCTCTTCTCTCTCTTTCTCTCATTGTCCCCTCTCCCGTCGGCTATGCCTCTCTATTTCGCTATCCAATACTCCCTTAATTCAGAGTTAGGGGACACTAGTAAACGGCTGAAGAGGAACTGGTATATGCTATGTTGCGGTTACCAACCACTGCCCTACTCAGCTCTCTTAGATACAGGAGTGGTTAACCATCATTCTGAGAAATTTCTAAATCAATAGCATCTGAGGCTTCTGAGAGAAGAGGATGAAGAGAAATAAAAAAATTAAGAAATAGCTTGTAAGTCTCCACACACCTACACGGCGGGCTTAATTGGCAAAGTCTCCATAAGGAGAACTCTTTCTCCTTGAACCCAGTCTCACTCAGCTAAACCAGTTACCCACACTCTACTGAAGAGACCCAACCAGGTCGAAACAGCGCTGTCTATAGTTGGGAGTCTGTTCCTTCTGGAATAGATATACTGGTTTAGCTTTACAGGGAACCTATCACCAGAGGGGTATTTTTCATTGGTGACAGGTTCCTATAGACACTATAAGTAGATAGCAAGTAGTAGACAGGTCAGAGCTATGTTGGCTGGTGGAGAAGTGGCTGGTGAAGGGGGGTTAATGCAGTGAAGATCTATGTACCTACGAAATTACTCTAAATAATATTATAAAAATGTATGCAGAAAATGAAAGGATAATTAAAAAAATGACAGAAGTATCGCAGGCAAAAGTGATGTGGATCTGGTGTGTGTGGTGCCGGTCTAAAAGATCTGGTGTGTGTGTGGTGCCGTTGCTGAGGATCTGGTGTGTGTGGTGCCAGTGCTGAGGATCTGGTGTGTGGTGTCGGATTTGCTGAGGATCTGGTGTGTGTGGTGCCGTGCCTATGAGATATGGTATTGGGTGTATGGGCTGAGGATGTGGTTTGTGATGGTGCGCGTGGATGAGGATTCTGAGTGTGTAGGTGCGGAGGATTGGTGTGCTGCTGGGTGTATGGTCCCGAGCTTGCTTGAGGATCTGGTGTTGTGTAATGGTGCCCGGTGATGAGGTGAGGATCTTGTGTGGTGGTTGCCGTGATTAGGATCTGTGTGTGGGTGGGTTGCGGTTGCTGCGGCCTGTGTGGTGACGGGGGGAGTGCTGAGGATTTAGTGTGTGTGGTGCTGGTGCTGAGGATTCGGTGTGTGTTGTGAAGTGGCTGAGGAATTTGGAGTCATGTGTGTTGCTAGGTCATTGGTACTGAGGATCGTGGTGTGTGTGGATTCCATTGCTGGGCCTGCGTGGTGGGTGGTGGTGCGTGCTGAGGATCTGGTGTGTGTCAGTGCCAGTGCGCTGAGGAGTCTGAGTGTGTGGTTGGCATGCTAGGATGCGTGTGAGGATCTGGGTGCTGAGGATTCTGGTGACTTTGTGTGGTGACGGTGATGAGGATCTGGTGTGTGTGTTCCGTGCTAGGATCTGGTAGTGTGTAGGTTGTGCGTGCTGAGGATTGGTGGTGTGTGGTTGTGCGGTATGAGGATCTGGTGGTGATGTTGTGGTCCGGTGCTGAGGAATCTGGTGTGTGTATGTGCCATGGTGCTCAGGATCTGGTGTGTATGTGGTTGCCTGGTGCTAGGATCTGGTAGTGTGTAGGTCCTAGGGGTGAGGATCGTTCGGTGTGATGTGTGTGGGAGTGCCTGGTAATTGAGGATCTGGTGTGTGTGGTCCCGGTGCTGAGGATCTGGTGTGTGGTGGTTGACCGGTGCTGATCGGAGATCTTGGTGTGTGTGGTACTGGGTGCCAGGATACTGGGTGTGTGTGTTCGTAGTGTAGGATCTGGATATATGTGTGTGTGCTGATAGCGAGGATATGTGGTGTGTGTTGTGGTGCGGTGCTGCGGGATCTGGTTGTGTGGTCGGTGCTGAGGAGATCCCGGAGATGTGTGTGGTGCCGGTGCTGAGGATCTGGTTGTGGTGGAGGGACAGGGTGCCTGCTAGGACTGGGGTTGTGCATGATAAGTTGGGCGGTGCGGTGAGGATATGCGTGTGTGTAGTGGGTGCCGGGGTTAGGTACTGAGGATCTGGTGTGTGTGGCCCGGTTTTTATTGCGTTGAGGATATGGTGTGTGTCGGCCCCGGCTTGTCGGATCTGGTGTGGGGTGTGGTCCGGTGCTACAGGATCCTGGTGTGTGTGTGGGTTCGTGGTCTGAGGGATGATGGTTGTGTGTGGTCACGTGTGAGGATCTGGTGTGCTGTGGTGCCGGTAGCTGAGGATCTGAGTGTGTGTGGTGCGGTTTTGCTGAGATGTGGATCTGTGGTGGTGCCGATGCTGGGATTCTGGTGTGTTGTGGTGCCGGGTGCTGAGGATTCGGTGGGTTGTGATGCAGGTATATGAATCCAGTTACTAGGAATGGACCGGGAGAGAATATTATTAAATTGATAAAATCACAATCACTACTATTAGTTTGTATGCAGTTGTATGTGCCTAATTAATATTATCAATGCAAAATCTATGCAAACATCCCCCCCTGCGTCAAATGACTTTGTGTGTACAATACTTATGTTTTTGGATACATTAGTAGAGCCACCGGACTCCTCCGACTCTACACTGTGCATCTACTGGCGTGGCTGTAAGCTTTGCATGGACACTCATCAGCAGACGTCTAGGACCATCATCTCCATAGATGCATATGTAGACATCTCACCAGAATGAACGGCTTACCATAGACTTTCGTAAACATCAACTTTTTTTTTTATCAACTGAGACTGCTGTAATTCCATCCATGACTACTTTATTGTAATTTCACATGAGGTATTTAATGTTGGCCAAAGAACAAAACTTCCAGGTCCATTAGACAGTTTATTAGCTTGGAGCTTTACCGATGCTCTACTGCGGGATACCGACCCACAGATGTGTCATTATACTTGGATCATTAGTTTAATGTAACTTTATACTTTTACCAAAATGGAAGATACCACATTATTTATCGAAATCAATACTGGTAGCATCCAGATAAGTAGTGTCTGCAATCTATTACTTCTTAAAATTCGACAAAAAAATGCTGCAGGTGAATTGCTCACTGTCCGTTTACTTTTTTGCTGACATACATGCGATCAGGTTTTCCCACAAAAGAAAGAAAATTTCACATTCAACGCTAGTGAATGTCAACACAATAAAGTTTATTTTAAGCTCTTACTTTACGATGTTACTAGTTGTTATTTATGTTTTAGTCCTATCTCTCCCTCGCTGCTCGTTGCAAATCAGGGTGTGGGCGGGGCCTCTATATCCTGTTAGTTCTGTATGGTGACAATGTGTGCTACATTATCAGGGGTTAACAGGTGATTACATTTCATTGACTTCTAACATTGTACTAACACAACTGACACATAGAAGAGATGAGACAGATCAGAGCTGCATGAGATGATTACACAAGGCTGACAGACCTTACACTGTTTATATCTTTAGCCTGCTACTCTAAGATATGGGCCGCTTCCCCCTTCCCTGGTCATACTTATCTTCCTTGTAGTATGCAACCTCTCTCTACTCACAATCTCTGGCTGATTTGGAGTAATTAGTGAGTGTCTCTGAGCTCTGTGCCGGGGGCGGGGCCTACGAAATCCAGCTCCAACATCTCACACAAGAAATTCAAGATGGCAAGCCCGACCCACAAGTCAGACAAGTTTTACTGGGTCGTGTCTAAGGGAACTGAAATTGTGTACAGCCGACGCTAGCGTACAGGTGTGAAGTTATATCTGTGAATGCTGTATTTTTTTGTTAATAACAGTGATTAGAGAAGTGGTTACTTGTTATCCTGATACATATAAGAAACTTGTTTTCGTGGAGGAAATCCCCCGTAATACTTTATTTGCTAAAATAAACATCATGCTGGCAGCATGCTCAAAGGTCTGTCTACCAGAGTTTTATTCTACGACGGCTTTGGTTTAAGCTCATGTACCAGATCTGTTAATACCAGCCTACCCTCGACTCCCAAACAATGTCCAAATGTCCCAGCTGCTCTTAAAAGGGGTATTCCTGACATTTGGGAGTGACATTAATTTCATTCATCGTGCCATATGGCCAAACATTACTTCTATTGCAACATAGGACAAAAAAAAATTATCTTTGTAAAGATAACACCACATAAATGTAGTCAGCTGTTCATTAGCAACAATATAACTGTCCGTGTGATACGACCAGTCCACATGTCTGGCAGCATGGCCATATATTCGCTATTGAGCCTATCTGACCATGCTTGGATTTAGGAATTCACTTAACTACAGGACGACTGTGGACATGGAATAACTCCTGGACATTTTGTATATGCAAAAAATATTTGTTTGCTTTGTGCAATGACTCCAGCAGCGTGGTGGCATCGCAGGACAACAATTCTCGTTTCTAATGGACAACATGTGACATTATGGAAAATTATCTTCAATCAGGTACATTTGTTTACTAAGATCCATTGAAGAATTTTGTAATGTTGAATTAAATGTATACCCAGAAGAGAATCCCCTTTGGGAAGCTGGGACACTCTGGGCTGGCTGTTGTTATCAAGGGTCATGATTAGGACTATGAGCTCGAAACCAAGGTCTGTATGTATGACCTGGTGATTATCACGGTCAGGAAAAACAAATGACACTTGAAACGGTAAACTGGCAGAAATAGGTTAAAAGAAAAAAAAAACTTATTTGATATACAAGAGGCCAAAACAGCACTAGAAAGGGCAGGAGTGGAGGAGCAATTATTAGGTCTTAATGAGACATCCTAAGGTTCATCTCTGCTGAAATCACGCAAGTCACCGCACAGCACTGTTTTCTGGATCCTGACATTCTGTATCATTTGGCCACCGCTCGAGTCCAGGTCTTTCCCAATAACATAAGAATAAGCTGAAAGAGGAAACATAACATTCACAGTTGCAGGCATCTGAGCTCAACAGTCCCCAAACTTTCTTCTTTGTCCACCATTTTTTCTTTGGTTTCTTTTTATGACTGGATTCCCACATACTCCTCTATGTTTATTACCCCAGCACATTACATTTACAGGTATGAGATCTTTTTGTAGGTGTAATATGGTATACCCTTAGACAATGAGAAGTGACTTCCGCGGAAGGATGTGTATATCTGTGCCTGTAAAACCTTGGCACGGAAACATTGGTTTTCAGAGGACTGTGTTGTACACAGAGTATGAAGCCTAACACGCTTTCAGGACACATGATTGCGTACAAGGATCAAGGGACGATAAGTGTCTCTGCCTCAGTTCCAGACCAAAAAACCACGACAAAGGGAAATAGATATTGTCCCATAACTTGGACATGATTATGAGTCCTCTGTTACAGGAGAGGTTAGAAGGGTTGGGGTGTGCACCTATAGCCCGGGTTTCAAAACCTAGCTGGGTGAGAACCCGTCCAATCACAATAACACCCGATGTTTTAAGGCTAGCCTTCCCAAATTTGGGTATGGGCTGCGAGGTAGTGAGGTACCCTGAGGATTGGAAGCAATGCCCAGTTTGTGCCATCTTCCAATCAATAGTTATGAAATTTTAATGAAAATCAGACACACAGAGTGGACCCCCCCACACTTCAGTGAATCACAGTCACGGGTGGGGGCCAAAAACCCAGGATTTAAATTAGTAAATCAAGGAGAACCCCTTGGTCAGCCTTGGGAACTCTATTATCACTATTTTTTACTATCTCATAGTAAGGCTATACCATTTCTTTTCATCCATTTTATTTCGTACTGTTTGTATTATTGTATTTTACGAGTACATCGAATTTTGGTACCAGTTGAGTTTTTTGAATGAGACCAAAGGTTCACTATCAGGATTTCTTGTTGGTTCGCTGCTGAGCACGTGACCACTGCGCCACCAATCAGAGAGAAGGAATGCAGCACATGGCGCTGTGTGTGAGCGCGGGGCAAGTAGTAGAGACAGGAGCAGGAGAGATTCTATGCTTTGGCGCTTGAGGTGATGGCAAGATCTACAGTGCCCTGCATTCAGTGCCTCTGCCCCTTATCACTGCAGCCGATGAGGACCCAGGACCAAACGAGAAAGAGAACCAAGAAAATCAAGGCGTCTCAGATGTGAGCCTGGTGTATGTCCCTCCTCCCTATGTCAACGAATGGCCAACCTATTAACGCGTGTCAGTGTGACAGCATAGCCACTTTTCAGTTGCCACGTGGCCGCCGGAGAGTTAAGTTTCATCCTTGGCTCCTACCACGCCCAGGTGCCGTAGCCGGGAGGCTGAGAGATTGTCCAGCACATTGTATAATAGATGATGTGGAAAATCCCCATATAATGCCAACTGCATTGGTATGGCAGTACCATGTAGAGATCAATCACACAACCGGATTAAAGTACCCGAAGTTACACACTAATTATAACATATTTGATTATAAAACTAAAATATCACAAAATTATGTTTTTTTTGTCATGGTGACACACCACACGAAGTATGCTGGTTTTTTTTGGCGAATTTTGACACACCAAGCTCAAAGGTTGCCCATCACTGCCCTATGTCCCTGGGCAAGCAGCGTGTCAGCCTTTACTTGTAGGCCCCGTACCCACCCAGCCCAAATTCGTGAGTGGACTACAGCCAAGGGAGCAGGAGATCGCCACAGATCAGCTCACATCAGTGCAGGATGGTGCAGGGGAAGGCCTACAAAGAGGAGTGAGGGTGACCCGGCATGTCCTGGTACTGTGTGCCCACCTTCGTGAGTATGGGGGCTGCCGGGGCGGTACTAGGAGCCTCCCCACATTCTGCTGTGCGGGAGCAAGTAAGGACACAGAGAAAGTACTTTCTTCTGTATCGGTGCAGTTGTGCTGCATAGTTGTTCTGATCACAGACCTCATAAAATTATCAGAAGGGGGAGGGCCCATTAGTAGACTTCCAGGCGGTCATAATTGGATCTGAAGTAGGACTAAGCTGGAGGTGGAAAATTCACAATATACTGTAATACTGTAGTATAGCAATTTATTGTATTGATTGCTCAGACTCTAAGGGTACTAAACAATAAAAAACAATAGTAAATAGCATAAAAAGTAAATAAATTTTTTTTTAAATATTTCAAAAATGCTAAAATGCTTTAAAAGTTAAACTCACCCCCTGTTACCTATAACTGAAATAAAGAAAAATAAAATGTGGCACTAGTGCTGGATGGAATAGTGCAGCGCGCGACCCTAGTAAATGACCCCCATTGTTATCATCACTCACCCCTGGCTGCCTCCAAAGGTCACCGGTGTTCCCCAGATCAGGTAACGTCTTCCTGGCTGTCAGATTTAAGGCATTGTGGCACTTGATGTTGACTAAAGAATTCTTTTTTTGTTCAAAATTTTTTCTCTTGTACCTAAAATTGGGACAAGAGATGGAACAATAAAAGTAGATATTCCAAGCGGCTGGGACTCTATCATGCTTAAGAACAGAGGATAACCATGTACGTAGTCATCCAGATGTGTACACTTACTTGGATTAGATTACATTTCCTAATTAAACAATAAAATTAAACAAAAAAGTTATTACCTCATCCCCTAACTCCACTGTTGGTTTTGACTAGACACACATAGGATATTTTCATCTAGTTACTTTGTGAGATTTACAATAAAATCAAATTTTTTAAATTTTAATTGTGATTATATGAGCTGAATATGGCCACGAGTCGGTCAAAATTATAGAAAAGAGGACAATTTGTTAGAAATCAAGTTTATTCCATTCTGTATATGCAGTGGTGGAGAACCCATTTGGCAACGGGTGCCAGAAGGTGGCACCTCAAAGCCCTCTCTGTGGACACCAGGCCTTCATCACCACAGCACAGATTTCCATACTGGACCTCTCTGCAGTCCTGGGCCACCAAGATGTGCTGTAACCTGTGCTTATTTAAAAGCTACACAACTCCTTAGCTGTCTGGGACTACAGGAGGAAGCAAGGAGAGGTGCAGACAAGGCGTGTGTTCTGTTCAGGGGCCCCTGAGGAAGCTGCAATGATAATCTGAATCTTTGTCTCTTTTTTTCAACTGTATTGTGGTTGTCCTACCGGGTGCCTATTACAATTAAAAGCGTGACAAAACAGTTAGTGACTGTTTACTGCTTAAATTGTGGCACTTGCATTAAATAGTGGGTTTGGTTGTAGTTGGGAACTGGTCTCTAAAAGTTTCGCCATCACTGTGTATAGGAAACTGATCTCCTGTATGTGGCTCATCTCTTGTACTTACCTTCCTTGATGACGTTGATTATGTTCATCACATAATTATCGTAGTTACTTTTCTTCTGTATTTTCTTCAGGTGGACCTGTAGACTAAAAACACATAAAATTACCATAATTTGAGATTTGAGAGGGAGTTGTCATAGTAAAATATTACAAAAATACATTGGTCCATCAAGTCCAACTTATCAAATTATACTGTGTTGGTCCAGTAGAAGGCAAAAATCCTGAAAGGCTGTCAATTGTCTATGGTGATGGTAGAATCTCCTCTCCTCTAGGCGTAGAGGATGCCCCATGTCTGTGGCAATGGTAGAACCTCCTCTCCTCTAGGTGTAGAGGATGCCCCCTGTCTATGGTGATGGTATAATCGCCTCTCCTCTAGATCTAGAGGATACCCCCTGTCTATGGTGATGGTAGAACCTCATCTCCTCTAGGTGTAGAGGATGCCCCCTGTCTATGGGGATGGTAGAACCTCATCTCCTCTAGGTGTAGAGGATTCCCCTGTCTATGGTGATGATAGAACTACCTCTCCTCTAGGTGTAGAGGATACCCCCTGTCTATGGTGATGGTTTGAATCTCTCTCTCTGTGGTGAGGATGCCCGCCTGTCTATGGTGATGGTATAACCTCCCTCTCTAGTGTAGGGATGCTCTCTGTCTATAGTGATGGTAGATCTCCTCTAGGTGTAGAGGATGCCCCTGTCTTTGGTGATGATAGAACCGCTGCTCTCTGCTCTAGGTGTAGGAGGATTCCCCGTCTATGGTGATGTGATAGAAATACTCTCCTCTAGAGTGTAGAGGATGACGCCCCCTGTCTATGTGTGATGGTAGAACCTCCTCTCCCTAGGTGTAGTAGAGGATGCACCTGTCTATGGTGATGGTAGAATCCCTCTCCTCTAGGTGTAGAGGATGGCCCTGTGTATGTGGATAGGTATAACCCCTCTCCTCTAGGTGTAGAGGATGCCCCCTGTCTATGGTGATGGTAGAAACCACTCTCCTCTAGGTGTAAGCATAGAGATGCCCCTGGTCTATGATGACGAGTGTATAACCGCACCTCTTCTCTAGAGTGTAGAGGCCTGCCCCCTGTCTATGGTGATGGTAGAAACCTCCCTCTCCTCTAGGTGTGTAGGAGATGCCCCCTGCCTATGGTGATGGTATAGAACCTCCTCTCCTCTAGGGTAGAGGATGCCTCCTGTTTATGTGATGGTGAACCACCAGTCTCCCTAGGTGTAGAGAATGCCCCTGTCTATGATGATCGTAGAACCTCCTCTCCTCTTAGGTGTGTAGTAGGATGCCCCGCCTCTATGCTGATGGGTTAGATTTAGACCCCCTTTTTCCATCTTCCTATTAGGTTGTAGAGGATTGCCCCTGTCTATGGTGATGGTAGAACTGCCTCTCCTCTAGGTGTAGAGGATTCCCCTGTCTATGGTGATGATAGAACTACCTCTCCTTTAGGTGTAGAGGACGCCCCCTGTCTATGGTGATGGTAGAACCTCCTCTCCTCTAGGTGTAGAGGATGCTCTCTGTCTATGGTGATGGTAGAATCTCCTCTAGGTGTAGAGGATGCCCCTGTCTTTGGTGATGATAGAACCGCCTCTCCTCTAGGTGTAGAGGATTCCCCTGTCTATGGTGATGGTAGAATCTCCTCTCCTCTAGGTGTAGAGGATGCCCCCTGTCTATGGTGATGGTAGAGCCACCTCTCCTCTAGGTGTAGAGGATGTCCACTGTCTATGGTGATGGTAGAACCTCCTCTCCTCTAGGTGTAGAGGATGCCACCTGTCCTGGCCACAGTCCTAGGTATAAAATGATCTTTGGAGAGCTGTTATTTTTCTAAGCTGAATATCCCCAAGTTTAGTGCTCTATCATTGAATTCTAGTCCTCTAATACCCTAAAAATATTGGTTGTTCTCCCCTTGCACCCCTTGTAGTGGATGGTCACCCGGGATTTACCCCAACAAAGAACCAAATAGAGATTTTCACAGATAACTGGTGCTTAGGTTAAAAATATGTGCCTCTCACCATAGTCCACTCCAGGAGAACATGCTTTATGATATCTCCATGCTGCATAAATTATATCACCTGGGTGTTGCTGCTGGAAACAACTGTCTACAAAACAAAAGCCAAAGGAGATGACTATACTATGAAATAGTAAAGTAGCTTTAGAATTTGAAGTTATTCAATATTTTAGGTGAAGGGGAAGAAAAGATGCATAGCAGTCCAAGTAATAACTGAAGATACATGTGGTGGGGGGGTGTCGGGCAGCCCCCTCAAGAATAAAGCTGACTTCCAGCACAGGGGATGCGAAGATCTGACCTCTTATTTGGTAAGACGTCAGATCTGTTACAACCAACTTTCCCAACATAAATTTTAAAAAAATGGGCATGTATAGAAAGGGGCTTGGGAGAGGATTATGGGGGGCATAGTCGGTGGGGGTCTATTTGGGGTCACAGGTCCTCTTTAAGATGCGCATACTATTTGTTTGGAGAGCAACTTCGCAGGCTTCCACAACCTTATATACATGTAATGCTGCTGGTACAGCGTGGGGCAGTGGTTTGGTGGGCGTGCCAAGCCAGCGGGTAAACAAACGGGGTACGACACAGAGAGACCACGGTACAAAACAGCGAGAGGGACCGAGGAGGTAACTACAGAAAACTGGCGTAGAAGCATTGATAAATCTCCTCCATTGTGTTCATTCACTAAGATTGTGCGCCTAAAATCATGAATGTGTCCCGCTCAAATCCGACAGAGTTAATCATCTTTTTTGTGGTGCCTCTTTAACACAATTTAAAAGTTAAATACGGCGCTCAGTCCGAATCAGTCAGGCCGTCCGATGGCACCCCCCCTATTTTTGTCACGTGGAAGCAGCGCAGCCGCGCCACAAAAGGGTTGCATGCGACACTAACCCAGCGCAGACACTTCTTAAATACCTGTGCAAGCTGTTTTAGCCCCGAAAAAGGTGCACCGTATGAAAAAAGTGCAGCGCGGGACCCTTAGTAAATGTGCCCCATTGTTTCTGTACGCAGTTCTTTTGATCCTTTATTAGAGAAATACCCCCTTTAGACTCACTAGCATAATTTTAAAGGTTTATTATAGAAGGAAGGAGGCCATGGGTAACAAATATAAAAAGGATCTATGATTATAACCCAAGAACACTTACATGCAGGTTTGTGACATGATCTGCTCTCCTCTTAGATTCTTATGTCCTGGTTTTTATTTTGCTTTGTGGTTGTGGATAAAATGCCACCCCGACTTCGCTCAGCTTCTGGTCGCCCGAGGTGGCTGCCCACACCCACCCGTCCCTATTCCCAGCGTTGTATCATGTGTGCAGCTGAGCACAGCGGGGCTTCTATGCCCTTCTTTGTTTACATGGGGGCACGGACCGGAGAGATCGCAGCTCTGGAGGTCAGGAGGGCGCCGGGAGGTAAGAACATGTTAATTTTTTTAACCTGCCCCATCCTGGTTAACAATGGGTTTTATTATACCCTCGGATAACCCCTTTAAAGTTCAACAGAAGGACAGTGTGTCCTTCGGACCAAGGTTATGCGAACACCTGGTCTAGACCAAGTGACTAGAAACATATATGTCATCTACAAACAGATTTATTTTTGTGCATGTGAGTAATTGTATGAATTACTTGTCCCTTTGATTCTATTCTGATCTATATTTTACATCCATTGTTATGAGACTTACCCTCGGCGCAGCGGCAAACACTGTTTTGACAGATTGTATACAATGATTTTCTGTCCTTTTCCATGTGGTAGAATTTAGTGCAGCGATTTTCTATAAAATAATGGGAAGTTAAATAAGAATACAATAATATGTAACAGATATCAGATTTGTAAAAATAATCTCCATATTACCCACCAGGTTTGTAATGGTCATACACAGTGACAGATCCAGGTTGGATGAGACCAACTTTGTAGATCCGGTTAACATTTAACGTGAAGCATTCATCTTCTCTGTGTTTCATCTTTCCGGTGCAAGAAGAAAGGTAAAATCATTGAGGAACAGATATAATTTAGAGCCGTATAAACTGTCAGGTTTCCATTCTGAGCAAATCACATTGAGATGTTTGTTGTTAGTTGATGTAGAAATCATCAGAGCCGGATCGCTTCAGTGAAAATCTATATTTTCATTCTGATATCCACCTGATTAACACTAAGTAGAAGCAGTCAGAATAATTGATGGAGCCTTTGGTCACCAGCCATAAATAATTCTACGGATACTAAGCTTCGTCAGGGAAGACGGAAACACATACGTTTAGATGGCTTCTCTCCCAATTAAATAAGTTACTCTCGGAATTATTCTCTTCTCAATTTGGAGATTAAGAGCTCTTGCCCAGAAAATGACCTCTGAAGGAATATAGATATGTATCTCCTCACAGGATGCTATGTAGCCAGCCATCACCTACACTTACTATAAGAACTTAATGTATTTTCAGTCCACACATTCTCTGAACTCACATGGTCCACTTAATGAAGTTAGTCTGTCCTTTTTCTGTCAGCTAATAAGAACTTTAATGTCTATGTGCTCTTCTGTACCTTTGATTCCCCTGAACTGGAAGAGGAACCTCAAGAAATGCTTGATGCAACCCAAATGCTCTTTGTTTCCTTTTGTCCATTCGAGGTGCCAAAGCAGCTAAACCCAGTGTCCTACAAGTTCCCCCTTCCTCCTGCTCTTTGTTTTCCCAGTTTCTGGAATGATCTTCTAAAGCTGTGACTCTCTGTGAGCATTACACTACTTCAGCCTTTGTTTCTGCTTCTGAAAGTTACGTCAAAGACATTTTGGATGTCATGACGGTCAGAAGAAGAACACTATCTCGTGGACTGGAAATATCATTGTCCTGAAGAGAGATTGTTGTCGCCTGCCAAGAACATGAACACAAAAGGAAACGCACTTCTCCGAAAATGTCATCTGTTGTCCAAATCCGAGAAGAAGTGTGTGGGGGTACTGCACTTCCCACTAGCTCCTTTCTCCGGTCAGTATCATGAGTATATAGGCAACCTTTTCCCATCGGAATATACCTGAGCTCCAATGTTCCTACTTTGTATACAGACACATTGACAGGATACGTTCAGTTTCTTCATTTACCCACGTTTAACCTCTACCTATTTACCCATATCCAAACCTGTATGACCTTTGATATCTGCCTGATTACCACATTGAACCTTGGGTCGCCAATCCTACAGACTTTTTACCTTTATGCATGAACTCTGCCTGCCCTGACCTCTCCTCTGACTGACAAAGATTCCTAGAAGTTTCCAAATGGTGGCTCCCTGAAGTGAAGTCTAGGTTACTGGATGAAGGTGAAAGTGAAGGGATGAATTAGACAATGTAAAATGTACTAATAGCCGTAATCCAATTCCATTCTGTAGCAAAGTGGTCCCCACCTGCTGTCTCACAGTGACATATTCCAGTGACTCCAGTAAATTATTTACTTCCTCTAAATAGGAATGTATGATTTCCATTTTCTGGTTTTATCATCCTATTCCATGACAATCCTTGGTGGGTCGGTCCGAGGCAGATCATAATAACTTATAAAACACTAGAACTGGATTGTAGAAACAGAACCTAGACATTGGATCAAGTATTCAAAGTTTGTGGTGAAACATATTTGTGATAGCGATGTGGAACATCATTAGGTCTCACAGTTATGGGCTCCTAAACACCTGACGCTCCTTAGCTAAATGTACATCGTGGCCTCATCTACACTGAGGAGAATTTGATAAATGCAACCTTTCTATTACTGATATATATTGTTACCCCAAAACCTGTGAGTAGTTGATACGTAGTACCTTATCCAGGTAGAAGATGATGGGTCCTTTATCATTGGCTTTATTGCTCATCCCAAATTTCTCCATTCCTCTCTTTAGCTGTGAATAACAAACAACTGAAAAGATATCTATTTCATAGAGAAGACAATATAACGATTCAGTTAATTAATCGCCTCACCTTATTAAGACTAATTACATCCGGGGCAAATCCAGTCATCATAGAGACCTCCAGGACAGGCATGGAGACATTGTGACTACAGAAGGATAACAAGAGCAATTCATGACAGATGACAACAGTTCTCACCAACATCAGGGGCTCCTGTTAGGCTCTTCCATCTCTCAAATATATAGTTTTTTTTACCATTTTACTATATTATTGACTTGTGTCATTACAGCTTACAACAAGCAATAGTCCATATTCTAATCTTGTGGTTCTTTGAAGATGAGGAGGAAAAATGATCATGAAAATAAGGACAATTCTTTCTCTTTTTAAAAATACCTGTATTTTTCTAAAAATGATGAATACAAGAAAACAAGCACAAATATATTGGGGGTTATCTATCATACGCCGGAGCTCGGGCACAAGCTTATGATAGCCCCACCACTGCTCTGTCGCAGCCTAATACATCAAGAGGCTTCAGCCTCTTCAGAAAAGTCACCGGCTGCAGCGAGTGCGCAGGCTCGGGGACAGTAACGCCCCGCCGCACCGGCCGCTTACCGGGCTGTGCCCCCACTTCATGCCCCACTGGTGTGAAGGTGGCGGATTGGGGGGAATAATCGCAAGTGCTAACGATAAGCTAACATCTGACGTGGCGCAGAGGCCCTGATAAATATTCCCCATTGCTTGGATCTTGGTGTACTCGCTCCCGAGTATTGTGCCGCCCGCTCGGGCTCATCTCTTGACTTCTAACTTTTCCCAGGTATTTTTAATTGTTTCAGTCTACGACATCTTCACCAGAATTTTTTGACTAATCTCTCCTGATCTGCTCTGGCAGCTGCTCCGCTGATATCTTTTCCTCTCAGCATTGTGCTTGGCCCTGGATTCCAGCTGTCTTTACCAGTATCACATGCAGGCATAATTTTTATACCATATGTATTTTATGTTAGTTTATTTTTGCTTTATTGACCAAGTTTAATTATCTGACCTTTAGAGGAAGTTTCTCCTTACCTTGCGCAAATCTCAACCGATGTTGTTGGGAAAGCACCCTCTGCAAAATACACAAAATACAAAATAAGTGCTCCGCTAGTATTTACCATCCAATGAGAAGCTTCTACCACATAACACAAGAACTACTCTCCTCCTACGTGACAGAAGGCTCATCTTACTATACCCAGCTGCAGCAACCGGCAGCCAGTAGGGTCAGGTGATTGCGCAGAGTCAGGGAGTAACAGGGTTAAGTCACTGAAGCTCCAGCAAGACAAGAGAGGTATGGGAGGACCAGACCGTGGTGTGGATACAGCACAGGGACACGGGGGTAACTGTCACGTTAATTGAATCATAAGTAAAGTTCATCTTTGCAGTTGATTTATTAAAAATCTGTGTCCTAAAAAGACTCGAGAAGTTCTGAATTCGCCTCATGTTGGAGTAGGCACATCTCAGCAGCTTCTATATCAATCGATTTTTTTTTTACTAAATTTCTTTTTGGTGGTAGTAGTGTATTATGTCCTATTTTTACTGGAAAGAAAAGCCTAGAATAGGAAGAATTTTCTGGGCAGCATTTGTAAGAGAGAAATAAGATAAAAAGATATTCATGGTCCCGTGCAGGGGCATAACCATGAGAGACAGGGCTCCATAGCAGACTTAAGGGGGTCCCCTTAAAAATGTACATTACACTCATATTTACACACACATGTATATAACTATATACAGAAACATACAGTTCTTCAGTCATAGACAGACCCATTTTTCACTCACACACATGTACGCACAACAGTCTGGACCACTGTTACAAAACAATTTTCCCAAATCAGGGGATTAATAAAGTTATATTATATCATATTTTTAAAGGTGATTGTAATAGGGTCATGGCCTGTTACCTTCTACCACCCCACGTTAAGGGTGCAGTACAGAGGCATGGGAGTCTGGGACACTGTATAGACACATAAATTGTTAGTAGTTAATTTATTGATCCCCTGGGGAGAAATTGTCTTACACACAGCGTTCCTGCACTTGTTACACACAGACACAGGCTTAACGTTACAGTTACTGACATACACTACACCAGGCGCGTTCTTACATGCAGTTTGGTTGCAGGGGGTGATTATTTTTGAGCCTTACACTTACCATTTGATTCTTCTTTTACTGTAACTGAGAGATCAAAGTTCTTACATTCCTGTTTTTTCTCTGTGACAATGACGTGGTAAACCTTCGTAACCTAAGGAGCCAGAGGGGAAAGGGAAACCTTGTAGAATTGTTAATAGTCTCCTGCATTCCCGCACTATCCTGGTTATAATTCTTATTTTCAAGTGTAAAATTAAGAAAAGCCACCAGATAGACCCAGAGTTTGTGGGATGTTGTCGCTCGGAATGAATATGTATACAACATGACTGGTAGGAGGTCAACTTTTACCCGCAGTTAAAGGGGTTGTCTGCTTTCAGCAAATAATTGATATTGATTGGGGATGGCACTGTGCTTTAACTCTTTAAATGCCGTTGGCAAAGTTTCCAGAGGCATTTAAAAACCATTGACAGGTTAGTCCTCGGGAGCACCAACCCCCCCCCCCCGTCCTAAATGGCAGCGTGCAGCACTGCAGTCATTACTTGCATCTTTGTGGTTAACACAATAGAGATATAAACCTACCGTCAAGTTCACTTGCCCTTCGCCCTCAGCTTTCACAGCAAACTCTTTATTGTTTTTTGTCTGTAAAATAGAATTATAATTACATGTAGAAATTATCCTGCAAAGAACATGATGTACCCAGAAATGATATATAATCCTAATCTCCTAATCCTAATCAGGGCACAGAACTGGCACTATTTATTTGGTAACTACACATATTATCACATAACCTATAAAAGGAAGATTCGGGTCCAGTCGGGATTCACTAAGGTAGTGTGCCCGATGTCCACCAGGTGTCGCTGCTGCGATGAAGTCCGCTGGAGTTCACCGGAGTTCACTATCCTATCCTGGGTGCAGGTACGCTCATGTCAAGCGACACATTTTTTTAAAAAATTCCCGGTTTTTCCGAATCCGTCGGGTTTTCCTCCCGATTTCCATCGCATGCATGCCGGCGCCGATGTGCCACAATCCGATCGCGTGCGCCAAAAACCCGGGGCAATTCAGGGAAAAATGGCGCAAATCAGTAATATTCGGGAAACCCGACGAAAAATAGCGATTCGGGCCCTTAGTAAATGACCTCCACTGTGTACAGTTTTGTGCATAGTACAACATTGTAGAACATAGTAGAACTGGAACAGGTCACTAATAAAAGGCATGATGGAACGTAGAGAAGCATTCTCCCTAGGTGACTGGGATCTGGGCCTGGCGCAGGGAGTGGAGCATCGCATTAGGCTGACTTGATGAGAGGCCTTTCCGAGAGAGGTCTCGACGGCTAGCTCCTGCAGACATTGAAGACGTCAGGCAGCACTTACGAGGCCTACTAGATGCAGGAGTCATCATAGAGTCCAATAGCCCATATGCTTCTCCCATTGTTATTGCCCGCAAGAAAAATGGGGATATTCGGATGTGTGTGGACTACCGTACTCTGAATCGGCGCACGGTCCCTGATCAGTATGCAGTCCCCAGGATTGACGAAGCTCTAGATTGCTTGCAGGGCAGCCAGTGGTTTTACGTGCTGGATCTCCGAAGTGGCTATTACCAAATGTCCATGAATAAGGAGGATCAAGAGAAGACGCCTTTCATTTGTCCCATTGGATTCTTCCAGTTCCAAAGAATGCCTCAAGGAGTTACTGGTGCACATGCAACGTTCCAAAGGGGCATGGATCAGGTGATGGGAGACATGAATTTTCGGGAGGTATTGGTCTACCTGGATGATCTGATCGTGTTTGGACAAACCCTAGAAGAACACAACCAGAGGCTATTCAAGGTGTTGGACAGATTGAAGAAAGCTGGGCTGAAGTTGTCCCTTGAAAAATGTCGGTTCTGCCAAAAGGCCGTGAAGTATGTGGGACACATTGTCAGCCGGGAGGGGATCTCTACTGATCCAGCTAAAGTGGAAGCTGTTGTCAACTGGCCCAAACCCACCAAGTTGGGGGAGCTTAGGTCCTTTTTAGGATTTTGTGGGTACTACAGAAGATTTGTACCACAGTACTCATAGATTGCCAAGTCTCTAACTGCTCTCACCCAGGGATATCCACCTCCCAGAAAGAACTTGCATACCATGAGGGCGAAAGAGAAGACCTTTTTCAAGGTTAATGAACCATTTGGAGAGAGATGGACAGCTGCGTATGATGATGCTTTTGAGAAGCTGAAGTCCTGCCTAACCCAGGCTCCGGTGTTAGCCTATGCAGACCCTAACAAGAAGTATGTGCTGCATGTGGAAGCATCCTTTGAAGGCTTTGGAGCAGTTCTGTACCAGGAGCATGGGGGAATTCTGCGGCCCGTCTACTATATCATTCAAGGATTAACCCCCAGTGAGCGCAATTACCCGTCTCACAAGCTAGAGTTCCTGGCATTGAAATGGGCAGTGGTGGACAAGCTCCATGATTATCTGTATGGAGTACGGTTTGAAGTTCACAACAACAACAATCCACTGACTTACGTGAGGACCACAGCTAAGCTTGATGCGACTGGGAACAGATGGCTTGCAGCATTAGCTGTATATGAATTCAGCTTAAAGTATAGGCGAGGAACCACAAACATTGATGCTGACGCCCTTTCCCGCCTGCCCAGGCAGTCGCTGAATGAAGAGGAAGAAGCTTGGATCGAATTACCTGCTCCAGAAGTGAAAGCTCTATGTCACAAGCATCAAGCTGCCACTATTCCTCTAAAGGGATGTGCAAAATTCCTAGGAGTGTCTGAGAAAGCTCTGCCACCTTTGTTTTGCAAGTTGACTAGGGTGAACACAGACTCCTTGCCTCAACTGACCCGAAACCAAATGGAAAAGGCCCAACAAGAAGATCCTTCTGTGGCAGTGGTTCGATGCTCTGTGAAAAGAGCAAGGAGGCCTGAAAGAAATGCGCTGAAGACCGAGGAGTCCATTTTACTAGCTCGTCAGTTGGAACATCTAGTTGTGAAAGCTGGCCTGCTCTACCGGGAGGTTAAACGTCAAAATGGAGAGGTCCAAAGACAGCTGGTTCTACCCACTCAGTTTCGGAATATGGTCATGAAAGCTTTACATGATGACCATGGACACCGTGGAATTGAGAAGACAACTCGTCTTGTTGCAGACAGATTTTACTGGCCGAGAATGGCAGCGGACATCGAGGGTTATTGCAAGTCATGTGCTCTGTGTGTCCTGAGGAAAACTTTGCCAACTCGATCAGCGCCTTTGTTGAACATCACCAGCGATGGTCCGATGGATTTAGTGTGTATTGATTTCCTCTCCATTGAGCCAGATGAGGGCAACATCTGCAACGTCCTAGTAGTCACTGATTATTTCACCCGCTATGCACAGGCCTACTGCACTAAAGGCCAGCGGGCAGTCACTGTCGCAAAAACATTGTGGGAAAAATTCTTTGTACACTACGGATTGCCAGCTCGCATCCAAACTGACCAAGGAAGAGATTTTGAGAGTCGATTGATCAAGGAGCTGTGTGAGATATGTGGGATCAAGAAGTCTAGAACCACCCCTTTCCACCCACAAGGGGATCCTCAACCGGAGAGGTTCAACCGCACCCTTCTCAATATGTTGGGTAATTTGGACACCAGGCAAAAGGGACGCTGGAGCTGGCATATAAGTCAGTAGGTTCATGCTTACAATTGTACAAAGAATGAGTGGACGGGGTACTCCCCTTACTTCCTCATGTTTGGGAGAGAAGCTAGGCTACCAGCGGATATCAGCTTTGGAGTGTCACCCGACCATTCATCTGGGAAGACTTATATGAAATATGTGTCCCAGTTAAAGGAAGAATTGAAAAGGGCTTACGGATTGGCTGATCAAGCTTCTGGTCGAGCAGGGACACGAAACAAGATCCGCTATGACCGCAGGGTACGAAAACACATTCTGCAACCTGGAGATAGAGTTCTCATCCAACAGCTGGGTCTTCTGGGAAAACATGTGGTAGTTGAGAAGCTGCCTGGTGTTCCATCTTACAGAGTTAAACCTGAGGATGGAAGTGGAATAATAAAGACCTATCATCGTCAACATCTGTTGCCTGTGGGACAGAGCATCAGATTGCAACAGTCACAAGAAGATGGGGCCTCATCAGTCACACAGCGTCCTAGAAGGAGTCCATGTCATAGAAGAATAGTCGATCTGGTAGTCACCCCTGAAAGCAGTGATAGTGACTCCAGTGATGAGTGCGGGCTAGACTATAGATGTGAAGGAGATCCATATCCTATCATTTATAACAGTCCAGAGCAGTGTCTTCCTGTGGACAACCAAGATGAACCCAGCCCAGAGGCTATCCTCCTTTGTCCACAGTCGGGGGAGAATTCAGAAGGAATAAAGTCACCAGGCGAAGAAGTATCCATCACAGAACCTGAGTCAATATGTCAAGAGCTGGAGGTTGAGGAGGGAACTCCTGCAGTACAGACTCATCCCACAAGGAACACTAGACCACCCATGATGCTGACCTATGATAGAATAGGTCAATTTACTGAGGTCCCTAGAGTTGTACGACCCCAATTTACTAGTCAGTGGCCATACTTTCCCTCTGTGTCTTTGTGGCCAAATGATTTGTGTGTATTTGGTAGTGGTGTTAGTCAGGATGCTTTCACACCAATTGGTTTTTTAGGTGGCTAGTCATCTTATCATGCTGGGCCTTCCAATGTGACTCACCAGAGGGAGAGTGTAACCCCTGCTAAGAGAACAACATGTGAACAGGACAATGTAATTTCTGGGCAGCAGGGGTTAAGACCAGCAGCTAGCAGCACCTACTCCTCAGGAGCTGACTGGACTACATCTCCCAGCAATCACTGCTGCTCTGTGCCACTGATAGGAGGAGTTGCTGGAGAAAAGGGCTGATGGGAGAAACAAGGGATTGTGGGAAGGAGAAGGGAGAGAGACCTCGTGTGCAGCAGAGAGGACTGACAGCACATGGCAGAGTGTAGAGAGTCCTGCACGGAGAGTGACACAGCAGAGGACTAGAGACAGTCCAGCAGCTCAGCCCCAGAGGAGAAGAGGACCTGCTGGAGGAGCTCCACCTCTGCACCACAGCCCCAGAGGAGAAGAGGACCTGCTGGAGAAGCTCCACCTCTGCACCACAGCCCCAGAGGAGCAGAGGACCTGCTGGAGAAGCTCCACCTCTGCACCACAGCCTGATCCCCAGGAGGTCTCCACATCCACCACACAGGAGGTTCCTGCCTGCCCCTCCATTACCATCCAGGAGAACTTAGAGTATTAAGTGCACCAACTTTACAGAAAGCGCGCCAACGTCTGCGGCATCAGGGCCCCAACGAGTGGACTGTGTAATATGCATAGCTGCAGCATAAGAGTATAATCTGTGCAGGTAGAGAGAGTGTGTTGTCACCTGCAGAGTGTGTGATAGTGACACGTGTCATTTGTGTTGTGTTCTGATTTATCCCATTATTGCTCACAGAGCTCATTAGTTAAAGGGACCCCCCTGTACCATTATCCCTCCCAGGCCTGGGGAGTGCAGTGACCCTTTATTGCCACTAGCAGTACATTTTAGTAGAAAATCTTCATCTGTAAATACTTTATCCTTGTTTATGCTTTTCCCTGTTTGCATTCATTGCACTTGGCTCATCCCTAATTCCTTCCCTCACAATAAACCTGCCAAGTTGTTTGACCCTTACCTATTGTGAGTGTGTGTTAAGCGTAGGCAGGGGTTTCCCGAGTCAACCCCTGGCAGAAGAGGAAAACCCTCCTGCTGACCTACAGAGCTTCAAGCAAGATTCGGGTGGAGGCACTGCGCCATATTGAGTTTGAAGTCACCAGACACCCTTCCTGCAGAGGTAGGCGTGAAGGGGTGTTACAAATATAATAATATAATCCTCATCTATGCCACTATCACGTTATATAATAATATCATGTACATGGCCATACTCACCACAACCCTACGTGCTACCATACAATTTCCTGAAGTGATTTGATACAGTACTGGAGAAAGTCTGCCCGGGAGACTTATGGACACATTCAGGTTTATGTCCCTCTGATACGGAGCCAAAGCTGAAGATAAAAGTGATATCATCAAAAAATATGTAAACAGAATGTCGAGAACAATACATCATCACAATAACATCTGAATAATGATTTGACTTCCTGTTTAGTGCGTGACTTCCTCCCAGCTGAAAGAAACATAAGCTGCCTAATTTATTAAGTTGTCAATAAATCTAATGGGGGTCATTTACTAAGGGCCGGAATCGTGTTTTTCCGTTGGGTTTCCCGAATATTACCATTTTGCGCCGAATTGCCCCAGGTTTTTGGCACACGCAATCATATTGTGGCACATTGGCGCCGACATGCATGCGATGGAAATTGGGGGGCGTGGCCATCGGAAAACCCGACGGATTTGGAAAAACCACCGTATTTAAAAAAGCGCACTTACCTGCACCCAGGAATAGCTTGGTGAACTCCATTGAACTCTGACGGACTTCAGCGCAGCAGCGGCACCTGGTGGACATCGGGCGCACTACCTTAGTGAATCGCCGGAAGACCCGAATCAGTGCTGGAGAACCCGCCGCTGGATCGCGAATGGACCGGGTAAGTAAATTTGCCCCAATATCTCTCTCTGATTACTGCCTTGTAGTTTCTCTGGTTCCTTCTTCCCTTTCCCCCACCCTACCACATGATGTGTACAGTACGGAGCGGACATATCTCAGCCCAGCCTTATGCCTGTAGCAATTTCATGGGGACGGGGGGGGGGGGGGTGACTGATTCCTCTGCCCTCCTCCACCTCTCCCAGCTTCTCTACACTACAGGGAATGTACCCGTCCATACACTATGCATGTGACATCCCTGGAAGTGGCAAAAATGGGGAACAATATATGACACCCCCAAGATGGACAGAGATGGACAGAATTGACAGAGAATTTGATGCACTAATAGATGTTACTTTTTGTGTCTGTGGGTTTGGCACACTGCAACAATAAAAACTATGGGGCTCATGATTTACCTTGAATTTTCACAATTGTTTCCACATTTGTCCCATGTACAAGGTTTTTCTCATCCACGGCCGGTACCGTCACCTCCTGAACTCCATCTATTGGAGGTAAATGGAATTTCACTAGTTGTGTGTAGACACAGGTCATCCTCATATATCATGTCCTAAAATCATCACTATGCTAGATGCCGCCTCTCCTAACATTATAGTAACTGGTTCCTTTCTTTATTACACACTAACTTTGCAGTATCGGGGATGGGGGTGCAGTGTTCCTACACAGTCCGCACTTATTGAACACATCCTCACATGATAACTTCCTATTTTTATAGTTAAAGGGGTTTTCCAGGCTTTAGCTATTAATGAACTATCCTTAGGATCAGGGATGAGCCAATATATTTGTTGATTCCTAGACTCTACTTATTTCCCGACACCAAATTTTTCTGATTCTCTTCGGATGAATGAATGTTGTGGTCCTGGAAATTGTATGTAACTCCTACTAGTCCTCTGAAACGCTGATGTTTTATACAACTATCTCATTTAGTTCTTTTTCTACAAATTCTTTCATTAGGTGTTATGGAAAGTATTTGAGTTAGGGTTTAGGTCAACCTAACCTAACCCTAAAGCTAACCCTAACCTCCATAATGAGCCGTTCACACTACATGTGGGCAAGTTGGGTGGTGGCCATCCCAGCTCACTGCTGGCACCACAACCTATGAAGTAAGTAGCACCTGCTACAATATAAATGGAGCCTGCTTCCAGATCAATCCATAGTGTAATTCATCTATAAGGTTTGGATGCCAGGAGTCGCACCACCACCGTCATCTATCAATTGCTTATTGTTATGCAGGAAACAGACAGTGTGGTGAAACACACAGAAACAGTGGACCCTGAGACTAAACCCCTTCCCAGCTTTCCATGCCAAATTGCCCTACCTACCCTAAGCAGTAGGAGACAACAGGACGACGTTCCCTTCCTGCATGAAAGTGTAAACAAAGAGACAAACACAAGAAAATACAAAGAAGGATAATTGAAAAATACGGGTCAGAGATGACATCGCAGTACAAAATCATTAGGTAAATGGATGGTCAGAGAGTCAAAGGGTCAAAGATACAAGGAGTATCATGTTAGCTAGTTAGTACAAGACGATAGCAAGCAATCAAAAGTAGTCCATAATGAGACTTTTTATGAGATGTCAGAGCATCTGAGAAGATGATTGGATCAGTTCTCTGACATGGCAGAAATGAGAGTGGAGAGAAAATTTGTCACAGTGGATTAACTGTTAGGTGACCAGAGAAGAATTCACAGGAGACAAATGGCTGTGGTGGGAATGAGATAAGGCTGCTAGGTAACTGGGAAACCATTGGACAGAATTCAACAAAATGAAACTTATCAGCACATCCTCAGCTGTACTTTATGGATAGAGGATGACACACAAATGTTACGGCTATCCTGTGGTTATTACCCTCTATCAATACTATATTTTTATTATTATTATGCTATAGACATATATGTGACTTTTCATTTTTTATATAGACACCAAATGTTCACATGTCACATGGATTCTTACATGGATTGAAAGAAAATAAGCACAAAACAGACATTTTTAATCTCTCTTATGATCAACACCAAAAGAACAGGACTAATCAATGAATGACAATATGGTCTACTAGGACTATGTTATAATCCCTAATTACATCTATACCTTTTACAGAACCAGGGACGTATACACCAACACAGATATTAAACTGGACCTGAAGTAACTTAATAAGAAATTTTGCAAATTGTCTTTCTTTAAAATCTATCTCATGAGCACAGCTCTGGAACAGACCTATGAATCTCCATGGTAACAGACAACAAATACTCTCTGTACGTAGTCTGATCCTATCATTATCTGTTACTCCATGTCCTTTGACTCCTCTTCTATTGCTAACCCACTGATAATTGTAGAAGAATCATTTCTAAGAAGAATATCTCACCTTTTCCTGCGACCTGTGGATCCAATGTCACAGATTTGATGGTTTTAGTAATCTGAACACCTTCTGGCTGAAAGACAATGTAAAGAGGGAAATAAAATGTGTGCGAGGAGACAAACTATGCAACAAGAAACATATCTGGGCTAATTGACCGGGCATAATGATCTACTGGAGGTAAAGAAGCAGAACCTGGTATTGCCATAATGATTATTTATAGCAATCCCATTAAAAGAAAGATGGGAAAAGCAAAGAATGAAAAGAGGGCTGAGAGATAATTATCTGCATCGTTACATGGTTGCAATTGTAACAGTAGTAGGAAAGGAGGTGATGGCAACGATATCACACCATAAGGACTAGATACAACAGATTTGAAGAAGTTCATTATATGTGAAAGTCGGAATAGAAATAACATATAAAATATCTCGCTTACCACAACCTTCAGTATCTTTCTGACTCCATCCGAAACAAAGTCTCCAGTAGCCATCACCTCCACGCCAAGATGACCCAGGCTCAATGGCATTAGGATAAAGGGAACGGTTACAGAAGACTGAGGTTTAATTGCTACAAACTGATGGAATTTAGAATTTGCTGTAGACAAACTACAAAATTCTGGATTGTGAGTTAGTTCCACTTTTACCTAAAATAAAGACATTAAAGGTTAAGAGGAACGTGGGAAATCCTGCCCATATACAAGACTGAATACATGCAGCTATGGAGAATGTAAGGAATATGAAGGACCTGTGTGATGTATTTATGCAGAATATTCTATAGAAGGTCCTGACAATATAACAGGTAACACTGACTGGTGAAAGTCATGAAACCCCAGACGTTGTTCCTTACCCTGATTTCCTCATATCCATAGTTGTAGATTACGGCTCGAATTTCCACCTGCTCATTTCTCACCGCAGATTTTGGAAACTCCAGGTCAATAAAGAAATTTCTTGATACCCGGATTTCATAAGGCTTGGATACACAAATACCTGAGAATGTATACATGACGTTATATGGAATTTTTACCTGACAGTCTATAGCAGATCTGCCGACAGTGTAGGGTAGGAGTCCTGGAAAGCTCCTCCATCATAGCTCGTGGATGTTATTAGCTGTAGCATGAAATTAACCTCTAATCTAAGGCTGAAAATCTGCAGAAGCTACTTGGGGAGATCAGGTACCTGGTCCTGTGCTCTCTAGGATGAGCTACAACAGTTTACTAATTGCTTGTCCAACAAAATGATCTACCGAGCCATCTGGATGTCAGTAAATATATGTCGGCAAAACTGCTCTGATGGCGAATTTCCCAATATTTCAGTATCATTAATATCCAAAAAGGAGACCCCATTGTCAAGACATACACCCCATGCATGTTGTCATGTGAAACGTTTCAAATTTTGCAGCATATGCCAGATTTCCACAGGAACGAGCCGTCCTTCAAGATGAGGAACTTTGGGTTTTTCAACTTAATTGCCTTTATTTCAGCGGCTCAATGTAGGCTTTACTTTTGAGGTGGTAGCCTCTTTACTTGCTATTGATGTGGTAACCTCTTTACTTGTTATTGACTCGGTTGCCTCTTTTCTTGCTATTGACTCGGCAGCCTCTCTACTTGCTAATGATGTGGCAGCTTCTTTGTTTGCTATTGACTTGGCAGCCTCTTTACTTGCTATTGACTCGGCAGCCTCTTTACTTGCTAATGATGTGGCAGCTTCTTTACTTGCTATTGACTTGGCAGCCTCTTTACTTGCTATTGACTCAACAGCCTCTTTACTTGCTATTGACTTGGCAGCCTCTTTACTTGTTATTGACTTGGCAGCTTCTTTACTTGCTATTGACTCTGCAGCCTCTTTTCTTGCTATTGACTCTGCAGCTTCTTTACTTGCTATTGACTCTGCAGCTTCTTTACTTGCTATTGACTCTGCAGCCTCTTTTCTTGCTATTGACTCTGCAGCTTCTTTACTTGCTATTAACTTGGTAGCCTCTTTACTTGCTATTGAGTTGGCAGCCTCTTTACTTGCTATTGACTTGGCAGCCTCTTTTGGATGTTCTACTATGGAAGGCAAATTATTTCTTATTTTCCCCCATTGTACTTCTCATTTAGAATTGTTCATTAGTAGTCCAAGTAAGGAGTTTTTATCAACCTATACCAGATATTTATGGTTGGCAACATAACCAATTCCATTAATAATATTTACATACTGTTGTCCTGTATGTATTTTTCTTTTAAGTTACTTTATTTAGACATTTTTCTAGTCTTTATTATTGGATTGGTAGCTAATATAACTACCCTAGGGGTGCATTAAGAGTGTCATGGGTCCTGCATTAAGAGTGTCATGTCATTCTTGGAGAATGGATGCATCCCTTCTGCTGTTTTCAATCTGTGGTTTCAGGATCTTTTGAAGACCTTCATTTGTATTGAGAGCATGTGCATTGAGCACAGGAACATTTCATGGGTGAAGGTCCTTCTAAGTCTAAAATTTGGTGGGTGGTTTGGGTGACCATGGACCCTTTAGAAGGTTTGAGCCCTGGGTTACTGTCCAAACCGCATATATTATAATCCAATACTGCTTATTTTTCTCTCTCATTATACCTCTAGGCTAAGCAGCTCCACACCTCCTCCCCTTAGCTGTTAGTGATATCGTTAGTACAGAAGGTAAGTTTTACTCAGATCAGAGGGAAGGAGCTGCGGAGCAGCTTAGTGGAGAGATCCGGTACCTCTCTAGGATGGAGCATCTCCCCAAATAAAAGCCCTGTTGCTGCTTACAACATACTTAAAGGTATGATTACACAGATCTCCAGGACCAATGCATTGCTATGTATAAATATTCTCATAAAAGAAATATTAATTTTTACCTTTATTTTTAGAGAGGCTCACAGCCTGGACCTCCCAAGTAGTAACAGAATCCTTCAAGAAGACATTTAGCAGCTTGGTTGAAATTCTAAAGAAATTAAAACCTCATCAGTGATAAAAAATATATAAACCCATCATATATAAACCTGTGATTACATCCGTGGAGTGGCAGAGTAGTCTCTGTCAGCATTCTAAGTAAATCAAGTGCTTTTTAATCAATTATTACATTACTTGACTCCCTGCCAGCAGTGTGCATTGAGTCCCAGGGGGAGGCAGTTCAGACGGCACAAGAAGTCTTCCCGACAATCCCTCCCCCCTCCTCCTCATTCATCGCTCTCCCTCCCTCAGCTTCTTCGCTGCATCTTGAGTGGGGAGGAGGCATTGAGGAGGAGACGACTCGTGCCATTTGAACTGTCCTTCCCACCCGTGACTCACCAAATGCTGCTGGCAGGAAGTGAGAGGGTCTTAAAAAACATCATTTACTCATATTTCTGACAAAGGAATTTTTGAAATGAACATGCTATAGGCTATTGGAACCTGCCTACAGGTTAAAAGGATTTCCCTGATGACTAGTTCTCTTTAAAATTGAAGATATAAGAGGCAGCATAGCAGACGTTATTAATCAGATCACCAATAGGTACAATAACATTTATCTGATGGACCCTGTAATAGACAATGGGGCTCCCTTAGGATCTGATGTCTATGATTAGATTCAGGGTTGGATTATAGGGTGGGCTACTGGGGCACATAGCCTTGGCCCAGCAATGTCTGAGTTTAGGTGTGTGTTGTGGCATCATCATGGCGCATTGATCACAGATAGTGACAGAGCGGACTGTCACTGGGAGAGATGCGCAGTGGTGTTGACACCACATGCTGAACTAAGGAAGGGCTGCTGGTGTGTATGGGAACGATACTCACACTCCCATGGTCACATGACTAGTGGATAGTGACATCACACTTCCAAGGTCACATGACCTTCAGTGACATCACACTCCCAAGGTCACATGACTAAGAAGGACATGCTACATTCAGTGGGGGCCCCAACCAACCTTAATCTGGCTATGATTAGGTTGATACATCTTTATTGTTCATTTTGTCATCGTGTCATATTAATGTTACCTTGTTTGGGTCACTTGTTGCTTCTTGGATAGTGTGCATAAATGGCAAAATGATTCTTCTGCTTTAGTACCAAACGCAGGCACTTTCATGGAGTTGGGGGTAGAGTAAAACCATTTTATCACTATTCTGGGGCACCAATCCCAGAATAATGCCATCTGATTAAGGCCCAATGAACATGACCCCCATAGTGGTCTATTACATCCTGTCACATTACAGTGGGCACACCGGGTCTCACCACACTGCAAAGCATTGGGCAGGTTCTATCTTTGGACTGATTTGCGGCCGCTCAGCTCCATATGGAGGGGGAAGGGGTGAGGAGTACTCGGGCCCCCTCTTCTCCACATGGCCATGTGCTTCGCCTGGTCTTATGGTCATATGCATGAGGTCTAAATCCAGTTGTGCATAAAGACTTATGTCTCTGAGAAATGGTGATGATGATATATCTGGGATGGATCTGGCACGGATGTGGGACATATCTGGGATGCCGCTTTACTTTAATTCCATAATAATAATTTAAGCCCCCATGAAGTGCGAGCATTACCCTTTATTGTTAGGCCTTTCTGTCATCTTCTCTTTTCTCCAAATCCAGGACTCAGCAAACTCTGTTCTTGACAAAATTGAGAAAAATGTGTCATAATCGGCCCCTGCAGATAAAAACATATGAGACATGTTCAGAGCTGGATATTATGGAGCTCGATGTCGTGTCGTGAAGTCACTACAGATATAGAGGGACTCTGTGTCAGAGGTAGATACAGGCTTGGGATCAGTCCCACCAATTAGCCCGGATCCATCTTTATTTTTGTCTTAATTAATGAAGACCTTTGGTCTTATGAAGGAGTAGAGTAGATTGTATCAGTATTATTGTATTGTAATATAGTGTATTACGCTATAGGCAGCCCATGACTACTAGTGTTATTGTGCTATCGGACACTATTAGATGCTGCCGGTGCAGTGGATTTTCTTACTATCGTTTATGTGCAGTTTGGTTCAGATAACACCTGCTATTGATGGTGCCGCCTCCTATAAGTGGAGACGAAACTTCATAATGAGACGACAGTATTATAAAGTATAATCAATGACACAATCTTATCAGCTGGACCTCTAAAGTAGAACCACCAACAATCAACCTATTTCCCAGATCCCACTCACTTCTTTGTCTTCGGGAACCAAGGAATTTATATTGTGATCCTGATGGAAAAGAAAACAAATAAGAATAATTAATGTGTATTGTGGACTATACAGATTCTTCCATCAGCTGAAATCCTGCCCCCTCCCCACAAATAAAGGGGTATTCCCATGAAGACAAGATTCTTTAACATAGAAAGGATAACAAAATAACACATTCTCTAATTCACTGTTATTAACAAAAATACAGCATTTCCCAGATATAAGTCCACCTGTCTCTATCAGTCCTGGTGTTTTGTTTCCCCCGGATCTGACTGTAAATCTTCTGACTATGGTCGTATTCTTCTCATGAATAGCTTCTCTTGTCTGCACACTGCAGTGCTCTCTGCCTCCTGCCCCTCCTCCCCATATAACAAGACCAGCTCAGACACAGGCACTTCCTGCCGGCTAGCAGCAGCATGCAGAGACTTATTGGTGGGAGTAGAAAATTCACGCCGTTGTGGAAAAAGAAATAGGTTGTTTGTAAGGCCAAATATGAGCAGGTTTTTTTCGGTACTGTATAGTTACACAGCATACGCTCGAGATGCCCCAAATTATTCAGGTATTGGGAAAGTTTTAGTGATTATTTAAAAGTTGTATTTCAGAGCCTGCACAATGCTGATTGATGTATCCTGATTTAGAATTGGACTAGGGAGTTAACATTAATATGGCATTGTTTTCCGCACAGAAATTGATTCTTAAATGGTGGATTCCGTACAGGGAGGGAGGAAAGAGAGGAAATTAATGTTGACATGGGAATATAAAGGATGGAGGAGTAGTGGTAAGAGGAAATGGTTGGGTAGTGTGTGGAAGGGTTGGGGGGTAGGAAATGAGTGGAGAATCTAATTTGATATATATAAAACAAGTTATCCATGTTATGGAGTGGTGGTGGGGGGGAGTCAAGATAAATAAGTATGTGAATTACACACTGTATATATAATACCGGGACATTTGCCAAAAAAATGGAATTTGAAAGTGTATGAAGTGTTTTTTGGCTTCTGAATCTGTCCCCTGTACAGCTTCCAAAGCATCATGGATTGGCCATGATCAGCAGCAAAACTGGCCATGGGATTTGAAAAACCTTTTGTTATACTTGAAGCTCAATCATTTCTGTTATTAAAGATCAAATAAAAATCTGAAATTCAAATTAAGACAAAAGTGAAAATAACAACAATAAATTTCCCAGCGCCCTTCGTCTCACCATTGGTAATATTTGGGTCAATCTCTTGTGCAGGGGAGCGGCGTCTCCTAGAAATACGGACTGCACATTCTTGTTCTGATGGAACAGCATGAAAGGAATTATTAATATACATGATATAGAATTTGTCACAACTTTTCTGACTGTTAAAGTGAAAGTAAAAAGTTTTCCACGGCCCTGATAAGTTTTGGTGCCACCATTGTAAAGGTCGGGGGACGCAAATACAAAATAGAAGACTACAAGAGTATTGTGAGGAGAACAATGAGGGTCATTACCAAAAAAGAATAATGTAGAATTCTATTACATTTAATGGTATTAAATATTAACATTTTTATCCTAAAGGCTCCTCCCTTCAACCCGCTGTTTTTTTAAAATAAAATTTTACCACTTTTGCCTTTATGAGCTATCTCATGCTACAACTCCTTTCTACCAATCCTTTCTGCATATTCTCTCTACTATCCCATGCTTTGAGCTTCATTTTCTTGTGTCTCAATCTATTCTCTATCAGAATTACATCTTATGTAATTGCCATTTTACAGCCTAGATGAGTTTAGTAACACACTTGCCTATAAATACAGTCTAAATTCAATCTCTTCAGACAAAAACATCATAATTTTCAATTATAATAACAGAAGACGTCTATCACCTGATCTCTGTGGAGTTGATTGGAGAGTTGATTGTAGGGCCAGTCCGGCATCATAAAACACCCCCATACTATCGGCACCACCTCCAGGTGTACAGCCAGTGTCTGACATCCCCACGGAGTCCATCACCTAGAGAGGTAGGTAGATATGGATAGGTTTGGTCTTCATGAATGGTTCTTCGTTAAGGTAGTTTTCTCTGAACTCCTCACCTTCATTTGTGAGATCTTAAATTTGCTGTTCATCACATGGGCACTTTTTTCTACGGCTACCAGACTAACACTGGCCATGTGATCTGCTTGTAGCTTTAACTTCATGGAAGAACCAGGGTTTTGGATTTCATTGTCTCTTTCTGTGTTACCCGTCACCAATAGCTGTGTCATGATAGAACATGGGTAGGTTAGTAAATATTTAGCAAAATACATTCCATGGACAATTTGAAGATAAACAGTAAACTGTAAAACTCCATAGTTACTTCCACTAACTATCAGCTTTTGTCTCTACCTCTTGTAGATTATGGGGGGTATGTACCATAAGCCGGCACCCATGAGCTGGAGTTTGATAACCACACCAGCCTCTTGATGTATTGGGGGGGGAGGGACTGCGTAGAAATGAACACAGCCGGCGACATTTCACATAGGAAAAGACATTAAGTGCAGCTAGTGTTCCGGCATGGGGACGGGAATGGCCGTGCTGGCCCACTCACCAGCCGTCTGCTCCTCAGCCAGCCACACCCCCCTTCACGCCCCTCCATGACCACGAGTGGCTTTTACGTCAATGGGTACACGCAGAAGCCCTGAAAACCCCCCCTATAAGAGTACCCAATTTAAACAAACCAGCAAAGCATGAAACTAGACAGCGCACAGAAGAAATATTTGGTGCATGCACGACGTGGTCTCCAGTGTTCATTTCCTGATGGTTGAGTATTTATAATATCTATCTACATAAACTGGATGTAAAAATTGTCTAATGCTTTGTTATTTCTAAAAGTTTTCAATGGATTGGAGTATTAATGATGTGTGGATTGTGGACTGCCCTATTTCATGATAATGGTATTTTCCACTGAATACAGTGAATGATGTGAGTGTTCTCTATTTCCAGTATAATAAGTATAATAATTGCTCACCGTTCTCATGCAGGAGTCTGTTAGGTCCACCCTTATAGAGTCCGAGACAATCTCATTACTGACAATGTAATATGCAATGATACGGAAGGATGGAATGAGATCTTCTGTGATGGGGAGAGACATGGTGACCAGAGACTGACCCGCCAGCCGAGGTTGTCTGCCCACCTTCACGATCCTGCCCTTGGTTGTGATCTAGATAGAAAAAGGAGATACTGTAGGAGATCCCAGTTGATGATATATGCATGTACTCTATAACAACAGCCAAGTTGTCACATAATTCATGGTGAAAAAAATGGCTTCTACAAGTCTAATTCAAAAATTACTACATTTTCTAATGTCAGAACCCACAATTTTCTCCCTGGTGGAAATAGTTCAATACCCATAGATAACACTCTGTATAAGACAAATTCTAGCTGTATAACAATGGCTTACCAGGTAGGTGAAGTGTTGTATCTGGTTCTGGACAGTCATGTTGGTATGACGAGTGCTGAGATATACAAGAAGGTTGTCTCCAGGTTTGACCTCCGAGGCGGTGATACCAATGTAAATATAATTTCCATCTGACTGGTAAGCATTGGCCGTCATTGAAGTGGACGCCTGCCGGGCAGAGGGAAGGGCAGGGTCTGATGTTCTCACCTGTAATCACAAAAGATCACAAGACCTTAAAGAAACACAAGGTGAAAAAGATGAATTTTTTGACAAAAAAAAAAGAGATCAATCCTTGTTTTCTGGTTTCGAGGAATAATAACATTCAGCCTCTAGACATTGGAATAAGACATAAAACTACTGGACCTTTGAAATGTAGGAATAACATGTAACATGCTCTAACCAAAGATCAGCAGTAGAGTCAAAATAGAAGCCGGTGTCTGCACTATTACTCGTGATGCTCCAGTTGGTGCTCTGTAAGGACCAGTTAGGAAGCTCCGGCCTTCTGATATTTCTTGCAGAATACAATTCTTTGTCTCTCTGGTATAAAATTGAGCTTTTACCTTCACCTGTTCAGGTCCAAACGGTCACAACCTATAGCTAGTGCGTGGGCTCAGGGCAGGAACGCCCTGCAATGACCCACTCCACCACCAGGCATATGTCCCTCTACAGCCCCTTGGCGTGGAGGTGGCATAAAGGGGTAAATAATCACAATTCCGGACTGTGCCCTAAGAACGGTGATTATTTTAGGACTTGTACCCTGGAAGTCCATATACAAACCCTTTAAATGCCATTATATTTATTGGCATAGATACTCACAGTTGTTGTAAAGGTGTCCATATCTGCAGCAGTGTTCAATGACAGCCGGGCCGTTCCCTCCGCTCCGGTGATACCCATCACTTTTCCTGGTTCGGCCACCACGTGAACCCCATATGCTGGAGAACCATAAGGGTTTGTCACATAAACCTTTGGAATTAAGAGAAGAATGTAAAAAAACTGATTATAATTTGAGAAGGAGGGTACACATCACATATAAAGAGAATCACAGAAGGGCGACATTAAAAATGACCTACATAGACAATAACGCAGTTGTTGGACTCCACAGGAATCCTTATACAAAGTGATGTATTCATCCATTTATTTCCCACTGTCCTAATTGTTTTTTTAATTGACAGAATTTTCCTATTTTTATTTAGAACATTTTTTTTTTAAAAATCCCCCAGGGTATTTTATGGGGGCAAATAATGTAAAAAATAACATGTGTGGATATGCATAAATATATAGAAATACACATTAAATAATTCACAATAGAATTGTAAAAAAAATCTCTATTTTCACCTTTAGTCCAATGTGTACGAAAATTTCTCAAACATGTTTGGTCATTGAAGCCTTTTCAGGCCTCCCCATAAAGGGGTTAATACAATACGGCATATTGACAACTATTTTTTAAGTGGGAACATAAAAGAAAACAGCAAATCTAGGATTTTGATGCAGTGTTTTCTTCTGAAACCTTTTGTGCTCTTGTAAAATAATAAATATTTTCTAAACCTACGTAAAAAGAACAGGAGTCACAATTTGGAATGATTTTCAAGCTTTACAAAATCTTATAGAAGCCGGAAGTTGTATAACTTAAAAAAATCCATAATTTATTCAAATGTTCCAATTTTAATCTCAGTCCCTAATAGTTTGGATAGAGAGAAATGGGATGTCACCACTTCTAATTTGGGCCAAAAACAGCAAAACCAGAGATAAAACAAGGAACATCCAATCCAGTTTTGGGTTTGTATATGTTGATTGACAGCCCTTGGAGGTTATGGACAGGGGGTAAGTGGTGGATCACCATGCGCTTTAATAAACAGCATTTATAAAACAGGACACCTACCAGGAGGTCAAAGGGCATTCCAGGCTTGAAATATTTGGAGGTTTTGGTAAATAGAACATTATATGAAGATTTTACAATAGGAATGTTCTCCAGTTTACTTTCCACAATGTCACTGCCTAAAAGAACAAATGAAGTCAATGCAGTTAAACAGTAAGTGTAAGACTTTTTAAAACTGACATGACTTCAAGTAGGGTATGAACCATGACTTTGATGCTTAAAATATTGTTTATGGATCTCATTTACCAGTTGCGTAAAGAAGTAGTCCAGTGAGTGCCATGTGTTTTCAACTTTTGAGGATGGCTACTGCCACTATCACAATGTCTCCCCAGAAAGCAGAGATGCTACTGTCTGTAGCTAGCTGTGTTTAGCTATTCTGAGACATCATGGGATTTGGAGCCGAGCGTAGCAAAAGAGAAATTTTAATATTAACATAATGTGATATCATTGCAGGCGTGTTGAGTGAAATATATACAATATACAGACCATTGAATGCTCCAAGATGGACAAACATGTGAGGTTACAGATAGGAGAAAAAGTGTTCCTCACAGTGGTAGAACTCACCAGCATCAGTGACGAGAGTAACAGACATGTATAAGCTGTGCCGCAACAAGTCATCAGGATTGGTAAAACTCCTAACAAGATCTTCTCTCTTCAGTACAGCTTGTCCTTCTCCATCGCGAATCTAATGGAAAGGAAAATAGTAAAAGTAAAGAAAACGAAGACAAATATAAACGGTGGAAGAGGAAAAACTGAGAACACAAACATAAAATAGAGGATTGCAGGTCTCAAAAGGGGAGTATTATATTTAAAAATCTGAAAATAAAACTTCGATCCTTATATTACTCCAAGAAATATGTGTTCATGACAATAAGAAATATAATTTTCCTACTGAAATCTGTCTCAGGGTGTCTGGTAGACTGGTCCTTGTATCATCTTTCTCCACCCCAAATATCACGAAGGCCATGCCATCCACATGCCTTCCATAGAGGGACCTGGTATGAAAGGAAAAGCCTTAAATCTCAAGTACTTGCACTAAGGAGGAATAATGCGTTGTAAGTCATGTGATACAATACAATTACAAATTATATTCTGCCCAGAAATTGGCATGCACCCAAAACTGAGTGAAGATTTGCAAAAAATTTAGCCAAGGATCTGGTAATAGTTTTGAACATTCATGGTACCTAAAGCTGCAGACATACGGGGATGGATTTCTAGCCACTACAGACTACAAACAAATAATCCAGGAAATCACTTGCAGGGCCGGCACCAGCACTGGGCATATCTGGGTAAGTGCTGGGGCCCAGAGCTGCTGGTGGGGGCCAACATAAGGCTGTACATAAGGAATCCATATGGTGTGAGGGGGGCTTATATAAAATAACCATGAGGGGGCTGTTTGGTGTGATAAGCTAGAAAATATTTTAAATAACAGGAGTTTTAGTTCTTGAATTTTTAATGCTGCCACGTGAGTTCACTGCAAAGGGGCCACTGAGGCTCTGTCGCTAAATGAATTTATTTACAGAACAGTATGGTTTTAATACAGTAGTTCCATAAATAAATTTATTTCCAAGCCAGTGGAAGTTGTTGGCGTTTATTCGACCCATTACGTGCACAGAGTAGTCCGGCCCATGTTCTACAGAGCCACTATGGTATTGCTGATAATGGCATATGGACAGAATTTGCCTGTTCTCTGCTGCTGTTTCGCTGCTCAGGTTTACTGACCAACATTCAGTAGAAAGTAAAAAGTGGATTTTTAGTTTTTTTTCAGTTTGTTGCCTAAAAACTTCACTTGATGCCCGTGGGAAAGTCTTTGGTTTACAGAGATTGTGGATTGATGTCGCTAGGTGGAATAAAATCTCTGATATTCTTGTTACATCCCCAATTGTATCCATTAACACACTGGTCGAGTACTTACTTGGCTTTAATATCCACTAAAAATTCAGGATCATCAACATAGAAATATTCCTTCTCCGGAATCAGCTGAATTTCAAATATGGGAAGTACTGTATGGGAAAGAGGGGAAATAGTTACAGATCCTTATACTGTGAACTGATATCATCAACATGAGCCGTAGTGATATCCTCTTACCATAATCCTTCACCTCGAAGCCTGTGGAGTAAATTAGCTGAAAAGAGTCTTTACTTCTCACCGATATGGTCCATACACCCACACTGCGGGGGGAGAGTAATACGGAATAATATTTTATGAGCCCAGTACAAGGTGCTGTACGTCACCATCTTAAATATCACTGACAGTCTAAGTAGACTGAATGGAGTCAACATATAACGTAGCTAAATCTTTTGCATTAGGTAATTTTCTCAAAGGAATGAAAAGACACAGGAAAATAGTCAACACCCCCCATACGACTGTCAGTGCTTGAGAAAAAACAGTGATGAAGTCCATGGACAGCCCCTTTCCGCCGAGGCCCTTTTTCATTTTTGCTTTTCCATTTTTCACTCCCCACCTTCAGAAATCTATATCTTTTTTACTTTTCAATGTAAAGAGCTTGTTTTCTGCGTAACAAATTGCTCTTCGTAGTGATTGTTTTTATCATTCCATGCCGTGTACTGGGAAGCAGAATCAAAAATCTAAATGCAGTGGAATTGGTGAAAAAACGCATTTGCGGCGTTTTCTTGTGGGCTTGGATTTTACAGTTTTCACTGTGCGCCCCAAAAGACTGGTCTGCCTTATTCTTTGGGTCGGTGCGATCACGGGGATAACAAATTTGTATAGGTTTTATAATGTTTTCATACATACAAAAATTAAAACCTCCTGCACAAAACAAAAAAATATTATGCCATCTTCTGACTCTAATAACTTTTTCATACTTCGATGTATGGAGCTGTGGGTGATGTCATTTTTTGCAAATTTTGATGACAATTTCAATGCTTCTATGTTTTTGACTGTATGGCCTTTTGATCACTTTTTATTGAATTTTTTTATTTTTCAAAATGGCAAAAAAGTGCCATTTTACACTTTGGGCGCTACTTTCTGTTCGGCGTTAAACGCTGTGAAAAAACATTATTGGAGTTTGATAAATTGGGCATTTTGGGAAGCAGCAGAGCAGGCAAATAGGTAGGGACAGAGGTTGTGGGAAGCAAAGGGCTCACACTTCTTCACTGTCTTGGCAGTTATGTTATGAGAGCGGGAAGGAAGAATTTGTAAAATAAGGTATTGAAGATGGTCGAGAAATGACTAAGTAGATAAGTAGATGATATTTTCCTCCTTGTGACTAGGAGAATTGGGAGAGTCCTAAGTAGTTAGAAATGGAGAGAGAGAAGAGGGATGTGGGTGTTAATAGGGTTAAAGTTTTCAATGTTAAGGGATGGAATCCCATTAGATAAAAAATGAGGAAGCCAAAAAGAAAAGTGGTCTAGGAATTATTATGGTGAGCCAGAAGGATATAAAAGTCTGATTGTATGGACTCAAAAGTAAGGATGGTTTCTTTATTATTTTTCTTAGTTTTGATGTTATTTCAAATAAATAAATAATTTAAAAATAAAGAAGGTGGAAGAGGGCACTAGGGGATTGACATGGAAAGGGCACTGTGGAGAGAGGAATATTCCTACCGCTCTTTAATTCCCTATCTATGAAGGAAGGAGAGAAATGTAAGCCACCATAAGAAAAAACAGCGGGGGAGGCAGTGTCATCCTTCTGGATCCATGTTTTTGTGATGACCGGCAGGTCTAAAGATTTGGTAAGAAAGAGGGCATGAGCTGAATACAGCTTATTTCACACACATAGCAGGTATTCCCGAGGGCACATTTAAGTGGGGTTGTGGGAGGAGGACAAGAAAGCTCACATTGAATATTCATAAAGTTAGCAGGGTTTCTCTGAGTAAGGGAGCTTATCTTTTAGAATATGTCTGGAATATTGCCTCAATCTTGAAACCTGCCATATGGAACAAGTTAGCATCTGAGATCACAGAAAGTTGCAAGAACAACTAAGAACGTTCCCTGTGATGCACAGGAATGTAATGAGTTGTCCATGGTGCTGAACACACATCTGAATGTGGTGGATGCAATTGTTACAGGCTCGCATGAGAATCCGTGGAGAATCTTTGAGTTGAACCACTAGAAATATTGTAAATCTCAAAATTCTGAGACAATTCTTTGATATGTTGCCTCTTTCCCATTTGAAAATCTTCCCCCTGATCCTACAGTATATGACAGCTTTCAAGATGGCCGCCATTTCAGTATAAAATGTGATTATTACCTCAGTAGTTGTGGGAGTGTGTAATAGAAGGAAATGATTCCAGATTCTCCTGTAGATTCAACAATATCTCTCTTGACAATGGTATCTTCAGGCGACTGTACAGAGGAAAATGAAGGAGGAAGAAACATGAATGTATTGGGTGGGAACAGGTGACTCCTAAACTAGGTAATAACTTTAATATTTGAGCAATTATGGAAATTGTCTAATACACTGATGAGCACCAGACCACACTGATTAAATGAGGTTTAATCGGAGACTTCTCTGGGGATAAGACCCTTATATTGAAGATATAGGGGCAGATTTATCAAGCTGTCTGAGAGTCAGAATATTCCTAGTTACCCATGGGAACCAATCACAGCTCAGCTTTCATTTTACCAGTGCTCATGAATATTTTAAAGGGGGGCTGTGATTGGTTGCCATGGGCAACTGAGAATATTCTGACTTTTAGGCAGCTTGATAAATCTGCCCCATAGTTTTTCTCCCTTCTCCTAGGCTTATGGATTGGTACAAAACTGGTCAAGGTTTTTCCTCTTTCCTTCGGGAAATCCGCCCCGTCTCAAATCGGCATCAACTGTTTTTCTACCGTTGATGTTTTATCATATTTGAAATTTTTGTTTCCAGGCTATAAGTTTCCATAAGTGTCAGTATTATCCGGGCAGCATTTTGGAATAATCAGCATTGGCTTCAATACAAAGTAGGTTAGTATGAGATTCATCCTGGTGGTAGATTTCCTTTATGGAGGTGTATTACTTTTTTGATCTTATTTTAAAGTCTGAATTCATGGGATTTTATCTGGGTTCTGGATTAATTGACAGTTTAAAGTCAAATTTGCTTAATTTTGTGTTTTAATTTTGTGGTCTGATTATTTTTGGGGTCGGGTCTAGAAATGAAGAGACTTGTGACAGTAAAGACCTCAACTTCAAAGAAATATATATTTTTTGTCTATGATTCTGTGGTCTGGTATTCCGTGTATTATCTTGATATCGATGTAGTTTGGAGATAAGGTGTTAGGATCAGTGGATCCTCTGGACCACCGCGGGAGATGTAACTAGCCAACACCCGGAACCGGAGCCTAGCGGCACCTGGTATTCACCAGAGCCCGCCGCAAAGCGGGTTGGACTTGCTGCGGCAGGATACCACTAGGTCGTTCCCAGGTGTGACTAGCCCACGGTGGCAGCCGAGGTCGAGGTACCTTAGCGGATGACAACTCGTAGTCGGGTCCAGGTACAGGGTCAGGGCAGGCGGCAGAGATGCAACGTCAGGTCCAAGTCCGGGGTCAGCAACGGGAGGTCCAGGCAGGTGGGAACGGGAACACAGGCACACGGAACACAGCAACACGGAGGAACTCAGGTAACACAGGACTCAGGAGCGGGAACACACAGGAATACACAGGAACGCAGGGAAACACAGGAACGCAGGAATACACAGGAACGCAGGAATACTCGCTTGGAAGCTTTCTCTAAGGCTATGAGGCACAAAGATCCGGCAAGGAACACAGGAAGAGGCAGATTCTTAAAGGTGAGGTGTTCAGCCAGTGCACCAATTAGCGGTGCGCTGGCCCTTTAAATTTTCGTCCGGAGCCGCGCGCGCGCCCTAGGAGGCGGGGACGCGCGCGCACGGCAGTCCGAGGGAGAGCAGGAGCCGGGAGAGGTAAGAGACACCGGGCAGCAGCGGGGGCACGTGAAGGAGCACGGATGCGCCCGCGATCCGTGACAGGGATCGCGGGAGCACCCGTGACAGTACCCCCCCCCCTTCGGCCTCCCTCTCTTCTTGGGCCTGAGAAAACGTTGGAGCAGGCTCTTGTCCAGGATGTTATCCTCTGGCTCCCAGGATCTCTCCTCAGGACCAAATCCTTTCCAGTCTACCAGAAACAACCGTCTACCTCTCACAGTCTTAGTATCCAGGATCTCTTTCACCTCAAAGACATCGGTGGAATCAGCTTGTGGTACCGGAGGAGGAGTAATTTGTCGGTTGAAGCGGTTGAAGATGACTGGCTTAAGGAGAGAAACATGGAAAGAATTAGGAATGCGCATGCTGGGAGGCAGGCGCAACTTGTAAGCCACCGGGTTGATGCGGCCGAGAATTTCGAATGGGCCCAAGAACCGAGGTCCCAATTTATAGCTCGGGATCTTCAGCCGAACATACTTGGCGGACAGCCAAACCTTGTCACCAGGAGCTAAAACAGGGAATGGTCGGCGTCTTTTGTCTGCTTGACGCTTGGTCTGGGCTGTAGCTCGGAGCAATGAGGTGTGGACTTGCTCCCAGATGGCTTTCAGATCACGTACCAGGTCCTCCACAGCAGGAACATCTGCAGACGTAGGTAACGGAAGAGGAGGCCGAGGATGCAGTCCATAGTTAATAAAAAAGGGAGCAGAACCGGCAGAAGTGGAGTCCAGGGAATTGTAGGAGAACTCCGCCCATGGTAGAAGAGATGCCCAGTCGTCCTGACGGGCAGAGACGAAATGGCGGAGATAGCAACCTAAAGTCTGATTCACCCTCTCCACTTGGCCGTTAGTCAGTGGGTGATAGGCAGAAGAGAAGTCCAAGTTCACCTGCAACTGGTTGCACAAAGATCTCCAGAATTTGGACACAAACTGAACTCCTCGATCCGAGACGATGTGCTGAGGGAGACCATGAAGCCGGAAAATATGCTGGAAGAAGAGGCTGGCGAGACGTGGAGCAGAAGGCAAACCTGGTAGAGGGACAAAGTGAGACATCTTCGAAAAGCGGTCAGTCACCACCCAGATAACGGTGTTGCCAGAAGATGGCGGTAAATCCGTAACAAAGTCCATAGCCACATGAGACCATGGGCTGGTAGGCACGGATAACGGCAACAGAAGACCAGCAGGCTTGAGTCGTGAAGGCTTGTTGCGGGCACAAGAGGCACAGGAACCCACAAAATCCCGGACGTCCTTGACCAAATCAGGCCACCAGTAGAATCGGGAAATTAAGGCCACAGAGCGCTGCACCCCAGGGTGCCCAGCCACACTAGAAGAATGTCCCCAGGTCAGAATCCTCTTTCGGAGACCAGGTCACACATAAGTCTTGCCGGGAGGCAGCTGCCGGAGGTCCACCGGCGCGGTTACGTTAACTTTGTGCGTGATGGTCAGCTCACCCTGTTAGTTCCGGGCCTGACAGCTCTCTGAACACGAAGACCTATCTACAAAGCAGGGGAAAGGACTAAGGGATACAATGGTCTGGTGTACTACATTTGGACCCCCCCTAACAAAAAGATTACTGCAAGTAAAACTTGGTGAACTAACAATCCCAGCATGCACACAAACACACACACAACCGAGACTGAATACAGGAAGGAGGACAATAGGGAGGACAGGAATAATGACTGCGCGAAACGGCCCGTCGCCGTGAATGATGCCTTGTCACACCTCCCTGCCCACGGGTGTTTAATAAAAGAAGATTTACCTGGTGAGTGCCGCCTTCTTATTTCTACTTATCCATGTTGTAACATTGTTCTGACAACTGGTTGAGCACCACCGTGATATCTTTGTTTCTATCCAGTGAAGCTACACATGCCCTTGCCTCCTCATCTGTACGTACGGGCTCGGTAGTGCCAGCGGATTCCTTGCCCGGGGGGGGATTTCCACCACCCCGCTACTTTGTTGCAATTCTAAGATATTGTAAATTGTTTACAAGAAATACCGTATATACTCGAGTATAAGCCGAGACCCCTAATTTTACCATCAAAAACTGGGAAAATCTATTGACTCGAGTATAAGCCGAGAGTGGGAAATGCATTGGTCACAGACCCCCCCCGTATATAGCCCATACAGGCACATGGAGGTCACACACAATAGTGAGCATCATCAGGAGCATGCCGAGGTGTTTTTTCCCATCTGTTCTCCGTGCAGCACAACACATACATTCACTCGTTATTTATTCTTGTACTCAATAGTCACCACCTCTTTCATTTATACTCACTTTATCCTTTACTGTCAATGCACTTATTGGACCCCTTAATGTGTGTTGTTATATAGGGCCCCGTAACACATGCTGTAGTTTTTTGTTTGCTGTTTCACTGTATTTACTTGTTGTCTTTCTTCCTTTTTAAAGCTGCTGATATTTTTTTGTCTCTCACATACTCTCTTCCTTCTGGAAGACCGCATTGACATAGCTGAGTCGACATATGACATGGAAGAACTGACCATCGATAACATCAGGATTTTGTCCATTAGAACTGTGGCGACGATTCAATATATTTCGATCTAGGTCCTCCAAGTCCTCATCTTCTTGATTAACCCCTGGATTCCTAACCTCTCTACTGTTATTTGTCCAGCTCATATATACTCACCTCCATTGCAGTTTGATTAGATGTATGTATGAAATATAGCATCGTTCTATTTTTAATGTCTGACCCATTTCGGGTTTGTGGGTCCTTTTGATACTATTTATATGTGATCACTTTTCTACTTGATAACTATATAGTACATGTGATTTTACCTTTTATATACAAATGTTTGTAATAATTACATGTTTAACATTGTTTGTCTATGTTTCGTGTATGCCCCTGCCGCCCTGACACGGCCCACTGTCCGCCTTCCCTGTCCGTTTCCATCGCCCTTTACCATTTCCGGACGTATCATCCTCCGTTTTCTCGCATCAGCCCTTATGTAAGGAGGCATTCTCTTCACACCACCGTTGTGAGTATCTATGGCCCCCCTCTTTCTGTGGCACTTTACACTGTAGTGTGACGACAGCCAATCAGCCATCAAATCTGACACTTGTTTTACGAGAATAATAACTACTGATTGGTATAGCAGGCGTTCTGATAGGAATACCATCTAAGTTTGTCTCATTCATCTTTGGGAGTTGCCCCTTCCCCCCCCTACTATATAAAATCAAATCAAATTATCATTAGCTGTGTTTGGATCTTTCTGTGGACACTTATACGCCTCTCTTGGTGCACCTACAATATCTGCATTATTATCTGCAATATCTGCATTATTTTTATATATTTTTTAATTTTATCTTCTTTCATTTTTTATATCTTTTATGCATCTGTAATAATTTTTTTCTTTTGCACCTCTTGTGTTGAATCGTTCTAGTCGTCGACTTGTGGATATACACATTTTAATATTATAGGATCTCTACCACTTAATCACTTTTTTGTTTTTCGTTAATCTTCAGTAATCATGAGAATTTATTATTTTGTTATACCTTTATAGTATATTGGTCACGTTTGCATTACCTATGTATAAATATATATTTTGTCACGCTGCGCTGATATTCACCTTTCATACATTTCGCAGTCCTACGTATCGTCCGACTCAGACTATAATATTTTGCTCTCCCTAATTAGATAGAGAGCGCCATTTATAATTGTTGATATCTAATTTATAGATGCTCCTCAGCCTCATATATCACCGATTCCGAATATGACCTCTTGTATATTTTAAATAGATTTGGTGTAAATTACAATTACGCGGTTACTTAAGTGCTCATTTACCGCCGACTCATACTTTAATATCTTGGTCTTTTTTAATAAGTCAGAATGCATTATTTAGGGCTGTCGACACTCATCTCATGGATATTTAATAGTCCCATATATCGCCGACTTTGACTACGACACCTCGTGTCTTTCAAGGAGTTTTGGTGTACTTGCTCACAATCATTTGGTTATTCAAACACCTACGCTCTACACAGCAGGGTACTTGATTTTTATTATTATTACTATCATTTTTTTCATGAACTTTGGAGAGACATTTGTCCCACTTATCCATTTATACTATTCGGCATGTTTGTCAGTATTTTGCTGTAATATATCGTCTACTCATTTTATTGATCACCTTCTTTAACCTACAGCTAGTCGTTTCTAATTTTCGCTATAAGGATTTATTTTGTAGGGGTACGGCTACTTTGATGTATTAATATTTTAAATTTTTTTACCTTGATATATATAAAAATAACAAATGAAATGTCGATCATGGTTATATATACCTGCATTATTCAGTTTTTATATCATGCCATCTGCTGTTACTTTCCTCTTCAGTCCCTCTGCGAAGTAACATTGGGCTGTTCATTGTGTTCAACCTACAGGAACGTAGCTATTTGTACACAACTTGGACTACATCTTTAAATATTTATGGTAGATCTTTTTTCATGCTTTTCTTAGTACCATGATAAACAGTTGATGCTTTATTTGATTCATTTCTTTACACTAATCCATAAACTTTGTAATTTGTACGCTTGCCCTGGCTTTGGGCAGTCTTTTTCTCTTCTTGTTTCAATAATATGATGGAACACGGCAGATGCGTTCCACGTTGGACACTTCCGGCTCTGTGGAACGCATAAACTTTTTCTACAAGATGCATGACCGGACATTACTTCACTTTGAAACGGAAGTGGGCCGTGCCGGCATACAGCGACAGGGGTATATAAACACATCACTTACTATGTGCTGACATCCCCTGACGAAGCCCGCGAGACGGGCGATACGCGTGGGGCACTCTCTCCTCCCCAGACCGCAACTACCGAGTTGGTAATGTATTTCCCTATATCCACATCTTTCCACAGTTTACCTTTTTCGGACCTCTTATCTATCAGCATCCTTCCTTGTTTATCGTATAGAGGATCTATTTACTCCTCTTTTTGGTCCTAGACACATGTTGTCAAACATATTATTCTTTTTCTACATATTTATTTAAACATCTCTGTACTGTGGTTTTTGTCTGTGATGTATTCATATGACGGGACTGGGGAGTTCTTTTGTGATGTACACCCAATTGGTTTTGGGTTTTTAAGTATGTTTTAAAATGATTTACTAATAAAGTTTAATTTGTGTCATTTATGCACATTTCTCTTTGTCTCTTATTTATTAGTAATTTTTTGATGTGCGACAGAACCCTTTATCTCACATTATTACCCCATTTTTTCTAATGAGAAAAAAAGGTGTTGTAGGGAGGTCATACAGGCACATGGATGTCACACACAATACTGAGCATCATCAGGAGCATGCCTAGGCATTGTAGGGAGGTCATACAGGCACATGGATGTCACACACAATACTGAGCATCATCAGGAGCATGCCGAGGTGTTGTAGGGAAGTCATACAGGCACGTGGAGGTCACACACAATACTGACCCTCATCAGGAGCATGCCGAGGCGTTGTAGAGGGGTCATACAGGCATGTGGAGGTCACAAAATACTGACCCTCATCAGGAGCATGCCTAGGCATTGTAGGGAGGTCATACAGGCACATGGAGGCCACACACAATACTGAGCCTCATCAGGAGCATGCCGAGGCATTGTAGGGAGGTCATACAGGCACGTGGAGGCCACACACAATACTGAGCCTCATCGGGGGCATGCCGAGGTGTTGTAGGGAGGTCATACACCATACTAAGCATCATCAGGAACATGCTGAGGCATTGTAAGGAGCTCATACAGGCACGTGAAGGTCACACACAATACTGTTATGTATTTTTGTTATTTTTTCAATTTTTGCCCCTTATATCCGCTTGTTTTCCATGTTACATTTCTGCAAGCTATCTTTTTCTGTCACTAGAGTCTTTTTTTTTCAGGACAAAATGTAGTTTTTAATTGTGAAACTTTGGAATTCATATTTTTATTAGCCCTTCCTGTGCAGTAGATGTAAAAACGCATGCAAATCTAACATTGTTTTTCCTAATAAAAATGTTCTACCTTTATCATCGAACTTCTCTCGATCGATACGCTCACAGTCATACCAAATTTATAAGGCTTGTTTTTTTTAGAAAATAACCTTCCTTTTTGTAAAGAAATTGGGGGGAGGGGGAGGGGAAGCTTTGCATTGGCAAATTTCAAGCGTTATAACTTTTTGAAATATTTTGTCAATGGTGCTTTTTTTTTTGCTAAATAACCAGTTGATTTTATTTGTACACATAAAGTTTTTGAGCACAATTAATTGATTTTTGTTTTATTTGTTGTAAGGGATACATCCCATGATAGTTTTGCAGCCTGGGTTGGTATGGTTTATAGAGGTGCAAAATGTGTGTGCCTTTTTTTTGCCACTTTTTTTAGACTATTTTTTTTAAGTAAAACTAAAATTTTTAAACTTTTTTTTAATTACATTGTCCCACAAGGGTCAGTTACGTTGGATCGTTTGATCCCTAACATAATGCACTACGTCTGTGTCCTTTAAACGTTATGGAATCTTTTATAGGTTTTCCGTGTCACTGAGGGTGAATAGTCATCTGATGTAACGACTGATATCTCCACTGAAGGATAGCCATATACTCCTGAACATTGTACTAATAGAATTTAGCCCCATATCATGATATCACAAAAAGTCTCTATAGAAACTCTTAACTATCTTTGGGTAATATACAATAATTGCAATATATCTAGTAATGTCCATCACTCACCCATCCGGCTGCTCCCACAGGTCAGTGTTGGGTCCCCAGATCAGGTAGTCTTGCCCTTTCGTCAGAATTAAGTCTTTGCGGCACTTGATGTGACTGAGGAAATTCTTCTGATTGTTCAGAGCATCTTCATCTCCACCTAATAATGGGACAAGAGGAGGAAAATTCTACAAAATGGGGCTAGGCCTCAACTGTGATGAAACTATAAAAAATCATAAACAGATGTACACACTTATCCGATCTCCAATGATTGATGATTGAAATTACTAAATTCTAATCAATATTATTGAAATACGATAACTGTCAGGGCTTGGGGTCAGTGAAACCCCTGGACCACCACGGGAGATGACACTAGCCAACACCTGGGGTCAGAATCTAAGTGGCACTCGGTCTTCACCAGAACCTGCCGCAAAGCAGGATGGTCTGGCAGGATGCAGTGTGGTACCACCAGGTCATTCCACAGGTGCGGACTAGCCCGCGGTGACAGCCTAGGTTGAGGTACAGATTCGGAATACAGGCTCGGAGTCAGTAACAGGCAGATAGTCAGGACTGGCGGCAAAGGAGCAAAGTCAAAGGTCAGGTCCGGGGTCACAACTGGAGATAAATGCAGAACAGGAACAAGAACAATTGCAAGGGAATCAAAGATCCCAGTGGGGAATGTTGGGAGCAGCCAGCTTAAATAGGAAACCCGGGAGTGCCAGCGCTAATCAGAGGTGTCCGGGCCCTTTAAATCTTTGAGAGCCAGCACGTGCACCCTAGGGAGCGGGAATGCGCATGCCGACCAGCCAGCCCGGAAGCAGGAGCGCAGAGAGGTAAGTGAGGGCCGGGGCGCCGCAGAGAGGGGCACAGGTGTGCCTGCGATCAGAGACATGGATCACAGGGACACCTATGACAATAACACATAAGTAATAAATAAAACAAAAAACTACAACTACCATTCACCTCTCCTTACTTGTTAACTTGACTTTGCAACAAATACAAGGTTGCACTAGCCATGAGTCAAGTTGGGCATCTCGCCTCAGGCAGCACCACGTGAAGAAAAGTGGGGGCAGCATGCAGAACCTAATCATTCAAAATAGTGTCTCTTCACACCTGAGGTATACATGGTTGTGAGACTTGATAATAACCCTTGATATATTTAATATTGGACTGGAAAGAGGGGCAGAACCGTTTTATAGTTTGCCACAGGGAGCAGAGAGCGTAGGTTCACCCCTGGACAAAAAAATAGGATATTTTGTAATGATAGACAAATAAAACAAACTGTTTTAAAAAAATATTCACATATCTGGAGATAATCAGTCATGTTTAATGGACTGTATGAGTCATATAGATAATTTCCATCCATCATTTACCTTCCCTTAGGACACGGATTATCTTCATCACGTAGTTATCATAGTTATCATTCTTCTGTATTTCCTCCAGGTGAACCTTGTAGACTGAAAACGCATGAAATTACATAGAAACATTGAGTCACCCAGGACCGTTATATTAAATACCTTTCCCAGATAGCTGCTGCTTATGCTAAAGTATGTGCCCCCTCACCATAGTCCACGCCTGATGTGCACACTCGCTCATATCTCCAGGCTGCATCAATCTTATCATCCATCGGTTTCTGCGAGAAACAATCTAAAAGACAAAACACATAAGGGATTAGAAAAAAATTATCTTTATTTATAGAGCTCCAACGTATTTTGCAGGTGGAAGACATGATCGGCGATATACATTACACAGTCATAACATGGTCCTATGAAACAACAGGAGTGAGGAATAAGAGACAAAACAATAATTTTGTTGAATTGGTGCAGCTCTGGTGTGGAAGGTTTGATTTAAAGAAGAGAATCATCTTAGACCATTGGCAGATCGAAGAGGTTGGGTGATAGACAGAGGAGAGGTAGGTAGTGGAAGCAATGTGCAGAGCTTTGTAGATGAGGGGGATTAGTTTAAACCATATTTTGAAGGAGAAGGGAAACCAGTGCAGTGACTGGCACAGACTGCAGGCTTCTGTGTAGCATTTGGATTCATAGACAAATTTGACTTCTGCAAGATTGCAATTTAGATAGAGGACATGATGTCAGAGACATCATGAAAACCTAATCTGCTGATGGTTTTTCCAATGGGCAGTACAGAGGGACAAGAGGTAAGTGTTTACTTTATTATTTTTATGGTGCCCCGGGCGTAGACATATATTTGGTGGGGAGAACACCCTTGGGGGCATTTCATTAGGGGTGAAGCACTGCTGGGGGCATTTAATTAATAGAGGAGCACTCCTGGTGCATTTCATTAGGGGGAACACTGCTGGGGCATTGTATTAGTAGGGAGCACTGCTGCAGACATTTAATTATTAGAGCATCCCTGGGGGAATTTATTAATGGGGAGCACCGCTGAAGGCATTGTATTAGGGGGGGCCACTGCTGCAAACATTTAATTAATAAGGGAGCACCCATAGGGGAAATCATTAATGGGGGAGCACTACTGGATGCATTGTATTAGGGGGAAGCACTGCTGGTGGTATCTCATTAATGGGGGAGCATTTCATTGGCAGGGCACTGCTGGGGACATTTTATTGGGGAGGGAGCACTGCTGGGGGCATTTAATAAGTAGAGGAGCACCCCTGGGGCATTTCATAAGGGGGAACACTACTAGGGCCATTGTATTAACGGGGAGCACTTCTGAGGACATTTAATTAATAGGGGAGCACCCCAGGGGGAATTTATTAATGGGGAGCACTGCTGGAGGCATTGTATTAGAGGGGAGCACTACTGGGGGCATCTCATTAATAGGGGAGTATTGCTCAGGGCATTTCATTGGCGGGGCACTGCTGGGGACATTTTATTGGTGAGGGAGCACTGCTGGGAGCATTTTATTAATGGCGGGGAAACTGCTGCAGACATTTCCTTATTTGCGGGGAGGCTGCTGCAGATATTTCATTAGTAAGGCGAGGCTGCTGCAGACATTTCATTAGTAAGACGAGGCTGCTGCAGACATTTTATTAGTGAGGGGAGGCTGCTGCAGGACATTTTATTGAAGGACAGAGACTGCTAGACATTTTATTAAAGAGTAGTGGACACATTTTCCACCCTAGGCCTTTACTTGAGGCTAAGTTTTCCCAGTTTTTTTTTTTTTTTACAGTCGGATCGGCGTATACGTGCCTATATTTGGTATCTATATTTCTTTCCTCACAGTGAAGAGCCCAAAGACAAGGGAACATTATAGGTGTGTGGGAGCTATAGAAAAAGGGGTTATGCCATAGATGCACTCACTCTCTGCGCAGCGACACTCATTGTTCTGACAGATTGTACCCAATGACTTGATGTCCTTGTCCATGTGGTAGAGCTTAGAGCAGCGGCTTTCTATACAAGAATGGAAAGTAAAATAAGAATACAATAACTGGAGACCAGTAGAAACCCCTCCATGTTACCCACCAGGGCTGTAGTAGTCGTACACCGTGACAGATCCCGGTTGGATGAGACCAACTTTGAAGATCTGGTGAACATTGAATGTGATGCATTCGTCTTTCCTGTGTGAGATCTGTCCGGAGTAAGAGAAGAAAACGTAAAAGATCATTCAGGAACAAATACTTACTCATAGATCCAGGCCCCATGTCTGTGGTAATCTTCTGATATTTGTTATCCATGGTCTTGTTACTTCTAAAATCAACTTTTATAAATATCTGGCTTTTACACTGTCTCAACCTCCCCCTTGCTCCCTCAACTCTGAGATTACAGCAGGGAGTGCTGCACAATTGCCAAAGGATCAAGGTGAAGGGTGGGACAGTGTAACAGTCTGTGAAGCCAGATCACAGAGCCCCCAGGGTAGCCCCTCAGGCTCATTAGCATAAGCTATCAGTTGATATTAGAAGGAAGGAGGCCATGGATAACAAATATAAGAAGATTACCGTGCCTGGGTCTATAAGTAAATGCCCCTGATTTATCATGATGGATTTTGATGGTAGATTTCTGTCTGGTATCAGAAGGGGTGTGTGCTGCTTGGCCAGCCCCTCCCATCTACTCCTTTCCATACCATATACCCCCTACTATTTAGCATTCAAGTTACACAACCAGGCTGATGTAATCTAAGGTCCTTTACCCAGAAACATTAAAATCTACCCCATGTATGTATCTGATTGCATGAAATGACATTATTCCCCCTTGGACTTCTACTCCTCCACAGCCTCCATGGACTTCTACTCCTCCCCATCCTCCATGGACTTCTACTCCTCCCCATCCTCCATAAACTTCTACTCCTCCCCATCCTCCATAAACTTCTACTCCTTCCCATCCTCCATAAACTTCTACTCCTACGCATCCTCCATGGACTTCTACTCCTCCCCATCCTCCATAAACTTCTACTCCCCCCCATCCTCCATGGACTTCTACTCCTTCCCATCCTCCATGGACTTCTACTCCTCCCCATCCTCCATAAAGTTCTACTCCTCCTCATCCTCCATGGACTTCTACTCCTCCCCATCCTCCATGGACTTCTACTCCTCCCCATCCTCCATAAACTTCTACTCCTCCCCATCCTCCATGTACTTATACTCCTCCCCATCCTCCATGCACTTCCACTCCTCCGCATCCTCCATAAACTTCTACTCTTCCCATCCTCCATGGAACTCTACTTCTCCCCATCCTCATGGATACTGCTTTGATTTCATGTGATCAGATACATACATGGGGTAGATATTAATGTTATTTGGTAAAGCAAAGGTTATAGGGTAAAGGACCACTCTCAATGTTCTAACAAGATACCGAGTGACACAGGATCTTCTACGTCTGTAGTTGAATATTGGCAGATGGCCCCTAAGTACTAGAACAGCAGCATGTCCTAGCAGTGAGACCTGTCAGTCAGAAAAAGGACCCGGGGCTGTGAAGTAAAATGTAACATGCAGACTCCATTAATCACTGGATGCAGGTGAGTTGCATACAAACTGATTAATTTTTTTAACATTGTAGCCATGGAAAGAAATAATGTAAAAGATGTGGCTTGTGGAAACAGGGGAGGAAAAAAACATTAATTCAAAAATGGAAAGGGCCCGAAAAGAAAGTGGTGTAACTGCATGTTCAGAAGCACCAGGACTGACACAGTTTGGGAAGTGAGTTCCCCTTATTTTCATAACTAAGGCTACTCACTGCCCAAAATGTGTAAACTTCTTTGGTCTCAAAATGGATTTATCCATTCAATGGAACCTCAATAAAGAAAATGGGCAGCACGGTGGCTTGGTGGTTAGCACTACAGCTTTGCTTTGCTGTGGTCCTGAGATCAAGTCCCTGGGTCAACATCTGCAAAGAGTTTGCATGTTCTCTCCATGTTTGCGTGGGTTTCCTCCGGGTCCTCCTGTTTCCTCCCACACTCCAAAAACATACTGGTAGGTTGTGAGCCCCATTGGGGACAGGGGCCGACTTGGCAAGCTCTGTGCAGTGCTGCGTAATCTGTGTGCGCTATATATATAGAGGAATTATTATTAAATGTATTTTTACAGAACAACTGGGATGAGTTTTTCATATGGTAATGGCTACTCCGCAGCAAAATGTTCCCAAGCCGAATCTATTTAGCAGCACGCTGTTTCCTACACCTCACAGTGACGGCATATTTCAATAACTACAGAATATGCGAGCTTCTTATTTCTTATTGTATCATCCTGATTCATGAGGATCTTTCATAGATCAGCCCCTACAGTCCAATATCATGTATGACACAGAATCTATAGTCTACGGTGTATTAATTGAGCCTAGATGTTGTATCACGTGTTTGGAGTTTGTGTCTAAACCTATGAGAGTGGCTGATAGGTCCTACCTTATCCAGGTAGAGGATGAGGGATTCCTGATCATTGTCTTTATTGTTATTCTCGAATTTGATAACATTTGTGTCCATTCGTTTCATCAGCTGTGAGGAAGCAGAACATAAAATACATCTTATTCCTACTGAAGATCAAATACTGAGATTGGAGAAATATTCTAATCAATGAATCACCTTATTAAGACTGTCCACATCGGGGGTAAATCCAGTCATCATGGAGACCTCCAGCATAGACAGGGTGGCAGCGCGATTCTTAAGATGTCTGGAGAGGGAGGAGAAGGAGAACTTTCCAAATGACACATCACTATTTATATTGGGTTTTGTAATGCTTTAATTAATTTTTAAAAAATTAAAATCTTTCCAGAAAATTTACCTTTATAGTAATATTCTGACTCCTGTTTATGGAACCGCTTACGGTGTAATTTTTTGCTGGGTGAGCTGATGTTTTTATTGATAAAATAATTTGATCATTTTTCATAAAATGTAATTTTATGGCGATTTGTCAATTTGCATGTTATTTTTTTCTCTTATGACCTTCAGGGTTATTTATTTTTGAATACATCCAGCCTTTGCGCGATGAAAGAATACTTTATTTACTGTTTATGTAAATGTGCAATCGAGGGAACAGGTGGTGATTACACTCGTTATACAATTTTTAATTTAAAACATGTTTTCCTATTTTCCTATTTCCAATTTGTTCTATTTCATTTAGGCTTCATGAACCGTAGGAAATTTCTTACCTCGCACAAATCGTAACCGATGCTGTTGCCAGAGCCCCTTCTGGAGCCCTTACTGTCAAAGATAAAATAAAATGCTCGGCTAGTATTTACCATCGGTAAGAAGCTTCCACCACACAACACGAGGCAGCTCTCCTCCGACGTGACGCACTATATACAGACATGCAGTTTGGTTGCAGGGGGTGATTATTTTTGAGACATGTACTTACCATTAGGTTCTTCTTTAACACTAACCGAGAGATCAAAGTTCTTACATTCCTTATCTTTCTCTGTAACATGGTAAACCGATGTAACCTAAGGAGTCCAAGAGGAAAGGAGAAAGCTTGAGAAACTAAAAATAGCCTCCTGTATTATTCCTGTGGGGAACTATGCATCGCAAAGAGTAGAAAGCTCTTCAGGCCGGAAACCCCACCCACTTACAGGAGCTGCAAACCTGAAGTTTATTACGGTCAAAACCAATGATGTTTTCCCTTTAAGGGGAAAGATGGAGTAAGAATCTGGGGGGTGCAATTGAGGCAGGAGAGGGAAAAATAAAGAGGGGGAGAGGGGTTGCACCTCCCTGCCTCGCAGCACTCCGGTCTCCACAAGCTCTCATGGGATTGTACCTGTCAGCTCCAGATAGTGAGGAGAGGCCACGAAGGAGGGCCAGTAACTCCACGTCTTCAGAGAACGATCAGCCCTCTTTGGATCAACATTCAAGAAACTCTCCATCCGATGACATTTGTTGACACGTCCCAACCACTGGTGCAATGAGGGGGATCCATTGAGCGCCAACAGGCACAGCAATGATTTTTTGTATTTGGAAAGGGACACCTCATGATGATAAGAAAACACCTCATGAATCGTTGTTTTTTATTTTATATTAAAATTAAATTAATTCATTCATTATTTTCCTGGGGACCACCGAGGGATGATGTTGCACTTGTAATGAGCAGTCAGTGGGTTTGGTATTTGCTAATATTGAATCTGCGGAACTTATTTCTGAGAATTGGAGCAGCATTACTGAGCCTCCTGAGCTATAGATCCTGCTGTACTTAGATGTACATCCCTATTTCTATGTCAGCACCTGATTGACCCAACGGTTTTTTCTTCTGCCCAGTATCACTGGGTCGGGTTTGGCTAATTCTTTGGTGCACATTCTGTACTGTAACAATGTGACTTGTGTTGCCTCCAGACAAGTCCACGTCATCCAACAGAAGTCTCATCATGACACAAAAGATGTCAGTGTCCGGATGATTGGCCATTACTGATCATGTGACTTGACCAGGTCTGTTAATGATAGTAATCTTTACCCATGTGACTCCTGGAACCCGTGTCCTTCAGCTCTGTTTCCTCCAACATTATTCCTTCTGTTTGGACCAGCCCAGACATTATTAGGTTGTGTGATGAGTACCTCCTTCTGTTGCTATGTAATCAAAGACGAATCCAACGTTGTTTCAATGCAGAAGCATGGCTCGGGGACACTGTTTTATCTTGGACACAAGTATGCTTCCGAGTTTGTTTGTGAAATTTACTGCAGGTTTTTCCACCATAATTAACAGGACATGTGAAGGTGGCCAGGTATACGGTACATCTCTCATTGACAAAATACTAATTTCATATTGTCTCACTGTGGAGACACTGGAGAAAGTTTTCAATCTGGCTACAAAATCAGATGTTCAACTGTGACCAAATTTAAATGGACCTTGTGACTTCTTTTCCTGGTGGTTTTTCTTTTGGCAGATAACTGTTGAATAAGAAATCTTTCAAATTTCTGTTGCATCTATATGTAACGGAAGGCATGATTTTGGTCATCTCCTTATCTAAGCACAGAATCTCAAAATAATCTGAATTTTGCTTATCTGTGTGCATGATTTGTGTCATAAGTTCTATTCATTTTTGTGTCCTCTGGGATTTTTGGCTTCTCTTGTGTTCCACATCTTTAAATGTTGTCAACAACTTGTTCAACTGCAATTGTAGCTCTGGACTTCTTCACTGAGGTGAACTTTTGCAGTTGTTGTTATTAAAAGTTTTAGCAAGGTTTTAGAATGTTCCTTATTGGTCTGTATTGATTTTGATTGAGGTGAAACACAACATCAGTAGAGTCTTCTTTTGACAATGTCATAATGGAATGTGTTGAGTCCCACCAGCCGAGGTCTATTTTGCATATGTAGGGGCATAGGGGCCCTTGCTGTACCTGTGTGATGGTGTTAGAAGGTACTGAGATAACAATACAGGCAGTCCCCGGGTTACATACAAGATAGGGACTGTAGGTTTGTTCTTAAGTTGAATTTGTATGTAAGTCGAAACTGTATATTTTATCATTGTAGTTCCCGACAAATTTTTTTTTTGCCCCAGTGACAATTGGAGTTTCAAATTTTTTTGCTGTAATAGGACCAAGAATTATCAATAAAGCTTCATTGCAGACAATTTTAAGCTGATTATTGCAATCTGGGACTATTTTAAAGCATCCAGAGAGCTTCACCAGAGGTCACAGTGGGCAGAGGGGTCCGTCTGTAACTATGGGTTGTCTGTAAGTCGGGTGTCCTTAAGTAGGGGACCGCCTGTAATGGCTAATGACAAAATAAAGAAGCTCCAGCATGAAATGCGGATGATGACGTAAGCCGACACCTAGGACCGGAGTCTAAGTAGTACCCGGTTTTCACCAGAGCCCACCACAAAGAACGTTGGACTTATTGCAGCTTGGTACCACCAGGTGGTTCCACAGGCACGACTTTATCCGTGGTGGCCAAGGCGAGGTACAGAGACGTTGAGCAGAATCGTCGTCGGGGAGAGGCAGGAAGTCAGAACAGGACAGGAAGCAGGGGATCGAAGTCAATAACGGAATCGGGGTCACAACAGAAAAAAAAATCACAATATCAGCACAGGGTATAGGAACAAACTCTAAGGGGAGATTTATCATATGTCCGCACAAGATAGCAGCCATGACCCCCTGCAGATATATCAAGAGGTTTAGGCAAAACAATGCTAGGTCCAACCTGGTGTAGTTTTCCGTAAAAACCTGTAAAAGAATGTTTGCAAGTTTTTCAAAACTACGCAGGCACGGGAACGGCCCGCCCACTCCGCCGGCCACCACATCCATTTATGAGCCCTCCACGCCACCATAAGTACTTTCTCTACTTCAGCTTGTACATAATCCATCTATCTCTGCGTATACAGCTAAAGTAACAGTGCTTCCAAAATCCAGTGAGAACCTACCGTCAATGTTACTTGTCCTTTGCCCTCAGCTCTCACAACAAACTCTTTATTCCATCTAGTCTGTAAAAGAGAATTGTATGATTACATGTATATGAATCTGTTTATATTATCTATTGACCTTAAATATCATATTTAATGCATGCACCTTCCATAGTGCTTAGCACTAGTATGTTACCACACCTAATATTACAAGACCCCCAACCCAACTACAACAAGAAGACTTTTAGAACTGAATGGATAGGGAATCTATCAAAATTATGTAGATTAGTAAATAGTGGACTGGTTAAAGGGAACCTGCACCCAGAGGGGCCTTTTTTTTCATGGGAGAGGTTCCCACAGACACAGTACTGTATACTCCACACATGTTTTTAGAAAGCTGTGCGTTAAATGGTTTCTTAAAAAACTTTCATCCCTTTATGCACCTGGACATACTATTACGTCCTGATGCTGCGGAGGGTGTATGGAGAGAGCTCATGGTCTGAGCTCTCTCCATACACAGCGGGTGTTTGCTGTATAATACAGCTGACACCTGCCTGTAACTGCTGCAGTCAGTGCTGGCACCGTTCATGGCAGTTAACCTGTTAAATGCTGTCGGAGGGCCCTGCCATGTTGGATGGCTGATCGCTGCCCCTGTGACCGTATTGGAAGGTTGCGATCATTTGCCATGTCAGTCTACAGTCTCATAGAGACTCACAGGTCTGCCATGTATAATGATCTCCAATAGCTTGCCGATGGCAGAATATTAGAGATCAGCAGTAAAATTACTATTTACTGCAATACATTAGTATTGTAGTTTACAGTATGAACAATCAGACTCTGCAGGACTAAAGTATCCTAGAAAGTCTGAAATAATAGTGGAAAAAACATTTTAAAATTTTTAAAAAATGTAAAAAAAAAATAAAAAAGTTTAAATCACCCCCCTTTCCCTAGGTCACATATAAAATAAATTAACGGAAAAAATAATAAACATAATAGAAATCGCCACATCCCAAAATGCCCATTTTATCAAAATTAAAAAAATAAAAATTCTCAGCCATGGACACCGTAAGGGAAAATAGCGCCCAAATGTCTGAATCGCCACTTCTTGCCATTTTTCGATTAATGAATATAAAAAAAAAAAAGATTAAACAGTCATATAGGTCCCAAATTGATGTAAATTAAAAAGTCAGCACGTACTGCAAAAAAATGACACCTTGCATAGGTCCTACACCAAAGTCTGAAAAAGTTATTGGCCTCCCAATTTAAAAAAATGGGAAATATTGTTTTTGTACAAAAGATTAACATTTTTAAAATCTCCAAAAACTAATAAAAGCTATATAAACTTGGTATCCCTGTGATCGTACCGAGTAGGAGCCCAGCATGAAAGCCATAAAAACAGAGCCAACAAGGAAAAGCTGCATGTGTTTTTTTGTCAGTTTCACCGCACTTGGAATTTTTTTTCCATCTTTCCAGTACATTGCATGGAATATTAAATGACAGCTCAGAGAACAAGCCCCTATACATTTTTGTTAATGAAAAAATAAAAAAGTTATCGCTGTTGGATTGAGGGGAGTAAACAAACGCAAAATGGAAAATTTCCTCGACACTGGTCGTTTCTCGCATCTCTACTCCCTCCCACATCCAACTCTCCTCCTCCCTTGGATGATGTCTATTCACCGCAGCAAGCTATTCTTGCATTTCCAGGTGAACTTTCTCCCTCTCATGCCATCAGGGGGAGGGAGGAGGATAGAGAGAATGTCGGAGGGGTGGATCGACCAGCGATGAGGAGGGGAGGAAGAATGCAAAGAAGCTGAGATGATTGAAATAGATAATGTTTGAAATCGTTGGCTGCAACTAATGTGGACGTCAACAGCGTGGGTAGGGGAGGGGATGAGCCTTTCCCGGAGGATGCCCAAACTTTCCGGTTCACATTCACTCAACACTAATGTACCGGTCAATCCTATAATAAATCATTCATACGCTATTAACTATTCAGTTAGTAAAAGTAAAGGCTAAGCCAATTAAATGGAGAACATACACAATAAGGAATGGAGCCTTGGTCCCTAATTCTATCCGTTCATTCAGTCCCCTGACCCAGGTAAATAAAATCCAGCTTGTCCTAAAGCAATGACCAACCAGCTTGTATCAATTGCAATGTTTCTGTATTTCTTGTGTCACTAGGTATTGGGCGCAGTTTTTTTTTTAAATCTTGTGTTATTTATCTAATACGATGTTTTTATATTTTGCAAAAAGATTTTTGTGCAACTCAAACGGAATTTGCACAATTCAAATCACACTTATCCTACAATTGTTGACTTCTTATTGGGTAAAACGTTTGCACAGAAAGATGCAAGTGATAAATGTCTATAAAACAGCTCAGGGAATAAGCCACACCCATACACCTAGCCAATTAATGCTGCCAAAAATTGCACACATCAATCTTAATTCAGATACACCATAGAAACCTTTCTTTAATAAATAAAAGCTGATTTGATGTTTGATGTTTTAACAATAAAATGTTATCATGACCTCATCAAACTTAACTTCCTGTTCACATTTATAAACTTCTTTTTAAAGGGAATCTGTCAGCAGAAATTGACTGATGTGAGAGGTAAACTGGTTGTATAAAGTCATGAAGTTGGTGGAGTTTAGCATTAAAGTTCGCCCTGTCTTAGAACACTCCCTCTACTGTGATTGACTGCTGGAGAGTTGGGTATAATGTGTACAGAGGCAAGGACATCAATTACAATGAAGGGGCATCCTGAAATGAGGAGAGCTTGACTTTAGCGCTGAGCTCTTTGCCTTCATTACTTTATACAACTACTTTATATCTCACTTCAATGTTGATTTTCTGAATGATGCAACCACATTGGGAATTAAATGAATGAATAAAACATAAACTATAGGCTTTTAGCTGCTTGACAACCCCTTCCCAAAATTGGACGTAATAGTATGTCACGGGCGGCATTGTGAGGTACTACCACTTCCCGCTTCTGGCACCAGCTCTGTTCAGCAACCTCCAACACCCGGCTCTAACACCTGGAATTGGAGATTAATCCAATCGCTGATATTAACGCATGACCGTGGCATGTAAGGGGCTTCTAGACTGGATCGAGCCCCCTGTGGCACTTACTGGGGAGGTCCATGGCTCTGATGGCAGGACCCGGCTGTAACACACTAGACATGCACATCCTGCTCAGTGTGTTACATAACACAGTGTAATACATCTATATTATACTGTGTTAGGTGAACAAGCGATCAAGCCAACCTGTTAAAAAAAACATTTAAAACACTAAATAAAGTCAATTTAATAAAAATAGTTAATTAAATAAATTAAAGGTCCCTATACAAATTAAACATTCCCTATACACATTTAATAGTACAAAAAGTACAAAAAGCACAAAATACCAAAAAAAACCCTTCCTAACTTGGTATTACCGCATCCATAACAATCTGTACAATAAATCAGTAAAAAAAAACACAGAAAAACTTGCCAAAAATGCAAATTTTTCATAAAATACCTTTACAAATTTTTTTCAAAAAGATCAAATGTTAGAAAAGATCAGATGTGCACCAAAATGGTAGCACTGGAAAGAACAACTCAAAATAAGCCCTAAGTTATGTCTACAAAAAGATGGCGATATGAAAATAAATGATATTTTCTCTATATTAGTTTTTCTTCAGTAAAATTGTAAAACTATATAAAATAAAGAATAAAGATAATATATTATTTTTTATGGTATGGTGTATGAGCTCCAAAAGATAGAAAAAGGAGGGAAACCAAAAGTAACAATTTTCTTTTCCTCCATACATTCAAGAGTTAATAAAATCTCAGAAAAATCTCAGAAAAGAAGCCCTTATTTGTCCAAATTGCCAAACAAATAAAGATTGTATAGCCATTAATAATTGACAATGCATAATCTGCTCTGAATGGCGCGGCTCCCCTCCATGCCCTGACGTGTGCCCATACAGCAGTCACCACCACATATGGGGGATTTTAATATTCGGGAGGGAATGGGTATCAAACATTGAGGAGCGTTTTGGTATTTTATCCACTGAGAACGTGTAAATTGTTTGAAAAACACATTCATTTAGCCAAAAAAATTTAAATTTCAAGGTTCCACATGGTTTTGTTTCAATTCCTACAAAACAAGGGTTGACAAAATTCATAAAAGTTGTTTTATATATGTTGAGGGGTGTAGTTTCTTTAATTGGGTAACTTATGGGGTTTTATTATTATTTAGGCCTCTCAAAGTGACTTGAAATCTGAGCAGGTCCCTCAAAAGCAGGATTTTGTGTTTTTTAGGAAATGTGAAAAGTTCAAAGCCGCATAACATCCTACAAAAATGAGAGTGTGAGAGTAATAATCATAACTGACATTTTGATGTGTGTATTCTCATATGTTCATGATTAGGATGCGTATACAGGAACACAGCTAAGCTTCCATACTGTCTACTTATCATCTTACCCCAGTCAATTATCTTGGCCTCAGGACATTCGTGTGTTAGAAGGCAAAGGACATTCCATGATGTTATTGAGGCACCAAATGTCTCCTTTTTAGGTCTAACTTGTGAACTAAATAATTCCAGATGTCTGAACCTCAAGATATTGCCAATATGCGATCCCATGTAATCAATATATAAGTTGTACCACCCATTAGCACCCATAACTCCTCCTTGTATCCACCTCAGAAAAAACCCTTAATGTGGACATGTATTAATAACGACGTTTGGGTGAGATCTTTGGAGATCTTCCTTAAGATGCAACAAATGATGTCTGCGACTTTAACAAGAGGATGCATAAAAAACCATGTCAACATAAAGCAGACATTTGGAAAATGTTAGTTATCAAGATTTTAATGTTATGACTGTGTGTCGAAAAAGAACATTTCGAATTTCAAAAATCAAGAATTTTATCAAATTTTCACCAAAAGCTGTTTTGTTCATAAATAAACACAAAACCTACCACAAAATTTTGTCAACTAACATGAAGTACAAAGTGTCACGAGAAAACAATTTAAAAATCACTTGGATACGTTGAAGCGTTCCAAAGTTATAACCATTTATAGTGACACAGGGCAGATTTGAAAAACTAGGCCGTGTCAGGAAGGTGAGAAGTAGCTTTGGGGGCAAAAGATTAAATAGCACATATAGTAAGCAGAATGTACAGATCATGGCCATACTCACCACAGATGTGCGCGCCACCATAGCATTCTCTGAATTGATTCGATACTGTACTGGAAATGGATCATCTGGGAGATCAAGGGTTACATCCAGTTGTATCTCGTTTATAGATGGGAAGTCCATATGATATCGAGTCAGAGCTTGGAACATCATAAGTGAAGCCTATGGAGAACAACAGCTACGTTTCAGACACAATTCAGGGCACACTTAGGGATGGGTTCTGGTAGACCAGAAACCCTACTCTTGACATTTGATTCCCTCCCAGCCATTCCTTCACACCATTGTCCCCAGTGATCTGCCTGCGCCCAGCATCATCTCTACCCTGAAGCTTTTGCCATGGTGGCCCAGGGCTGCTCAGAGTGAAGCTTAGACACTTGCTTTGGAGGGGCATTGACTCAGGTGAGCATTGACCATAGTCACTATACAGCACCAGGACACTCTTTGACTTCTCCTTTTCTCTACTCCTACCACCACACTATTTCTTGGAGTCGTCTTCTCCTGCATGCATTGTACTCCATGTAGTATACAACACATGTTAAAGATAGGGAAAAGTGAAGAATGGTCTTATATATAGTGTTAAAGTTTTAGTATTTGAAGCTTCTTAAAACTTTATGGGGCACATTTACTTACCTGTCCCGTTGACACTGCCGATCCGGAATTTCTGACGAGGATTCGGAGCTGCCGCGATTTACTAAGATCGTGCGTCCATTTTCCTGCATGTGTCGCTTCCCCCGCTGACGTCCGCCACAGTTCACCTTCTTCTTCCTGGTGCATGTGAATGCTGATCTTGCGACACAATTTGGTTTTTAAATTCTGCTGTTTGCCCGAATCAGTCGGGTTGTCCGACGTCCACGCCCCCCGATTTGTGTCGCATACAACCCGGCTCCGATGCACCACAATCCGATCGGGTGCGCCAAAAACCCAGAGCAATTCAGGGCAAAACAGTAAAAAGGAAAAGGAAAAGAAAAACAGAAATTCAACCAATGGTGGATCAATGGGAACCCAATGTTGGGTTTATATTAAATTTGCTCAGCTATTGCTCAGCTATTTCATCTGTAATTGAGCTCTGGTTTACATATTTAAAGGGAACCTGTCAGGGCGGTTAAGACACTAAACCTCCCAAAACGCCCTGTGTGATTTTATAAGTGTAGGTTAAAAAAACCCCATTAGTACTCACCTCCTCCCTTGTTCCACTCTGCGCCTGCGCATTGTTCAAGTGAAGCTGGCGGAGTACAACCCGGCTTTATTTGCCACTTCGTGAGAGGTGGCACCGGCGCAGATCTGCATCGGACTCACATCTAGGTTAGTATACAAGCTTGTTTTTTTTAAAATTTTCCAGCATTCATGTAGGTTGATTTGGGACACTAAACCACAGGTCCTTAGGGTCACCTCTTTAAATGAGTATCCTGGCTGTAAACAGTTCTTCCTCTGTACAAGATAAAATGCTGAGTGTGCAGACTTCCACTGATCATAAGAATGGGGTCCTGTTTCTCTGCATAGAGGGGGCATCAGATCCAACATGTGGACTTATGTTACAGCTGATACCTGAAGTTAATAGCACTGGACCAGGGTCCATGCACAGTGCTATGCGTTAAAGCCTTTTTGTAAGGTGGAAACGCCATCTTCGAAAATCCTGCCTTCACCATTGTAGTTATGAGAATCTAATATATAAACAGAGAAAAAACCGAATAGGTAGAGGTTTCACATACCCTGTTGTCCCAGGTGGTGGAGATCAGATGTTTGGAGTGCACGCGAGGCTCTGGCTTGAGCTTGCAACACTTGAAAAAAGGAAAAGGTTCGCGCACATCCCAGCAAATAAGCACTTATTCTTCATTCTTTAAAAAATACATCATGGGTTGTAAGTAGGCACAAGGACCTACGCGTTTCAGCTTATCTAAGCCTTACTCATGGTATGATAAAAACATAATGACAACAAACATTAAATGCTCTACAAACACCTGATATCAGGATACGTGTATCCGGTTGGTGTGGAACAGAAACAGGTAAGACACATCATGAGTGATCCATAGGGATTGGGAGCAATAAGACACATCATGGAGTTGATCCATAGAGATCAAGAGTAAGAGGAAAATAGTTCTAAAACAGGTCATGCAAATGTAGGGCATTATACCAATATTGAGATCAACAAGGTGCAGCACAAAAAAAACATCAGAAAACAAATATTAAAATAATATTGAGGCATATGCCGATAGAGTGGTAAACATAAATGTTTACCACTGTTTACCACTGTAAACATAAATGTTGTAATATATGTATTCATATTTATGGAGCATCTCGATATTAATATATATATGAAAGGTCGTTTTTGGAGTTCATGCCATCAGGATATCTATTCTTCATTCTTTAAAAATACATCATGGGGTAGTATGCACAAGGGACCTACCGCGTTTCAGCTTATCTAAGAGCCTTACTCAGGGTATGTAAAACAAATGACAACCAAAACATTATGCTCTACAAACACCTGAGTAATCAGGATAACGTGTATCCGGTTGGTGTGGGAACAGAAACAGGTAGGACCATCATGGGAGTGTCCTAGATTGGGAGCATAAGACACATCATGGATGATCCATGAGATCAAGATAGAGAAAATAGTTCTAAAACATGTCATGCAATGTAGGGGCCATTATACAGCAATATTAGAGATCAACAAAGGTGCAGCACAAAGAAAACTCAGAAAAATATTAAATAAATATTGAGGCATATGCACTATAGAAGTGGTTAACATAAATGTTGTAATATATGTATCATATTATGGAGCATCTCCAACAGGAACTCAGAGTATGGTGGGATCACAATACGCTAAAACCTACCTCGCGAAAAACCTTATTCCACGAGGTCAAGAATATTATAAGATTCCCACCACTGTCTTTAATGAAGAGTTTCCAAAATAATGGAAGGCCAATCCTACAAATTGCGCAACGGAGTTGATGTCCTCTTATTGTCTCATATGAGAAAAAACCTGGACACTATTAGGAAAGAAATCAGGATTGGAGACAAAAATTTCAGTTTTCCTCAGCAGGCACACTGATTCCTACAGCTTAAACAAAGATACAAATGTTGATGCTGTGGAAAGGACCTTTAACTACAAACGTAATACTATTAAATAGATCGAAATTTCGCAAAAAATCAGATATCCGACTGAAGAATTTCATAACAAGGTATATCAATATAAATCAATTTTAAAGAAAAGAATATCATATCAAGAGGGTCGAGTCAGTGCTGAAAATGAGAAAAAAGTCAATTTTACTTCGTCAGAGTGAGACCTTCTGGATGCTCGTGAAGAGGGTTATTCCAGGAAAAAATGTATGCATCGGCTGCTAAAAATAACATACACGAAAAAATAAACCACCTCAAAATGTGTCAAAAAACGGGCAAACTAAACCGACGAGATTGCGGAGAGTAGAACGTATAACCCCGGATCTAAGAAATGAATAATGTGACCACACTCCAAGTCCTGGACAATGGGGGTGGGGGGGGGGTTTTAATTTTTTCAACCTACAACCTTCCAATAATTAAAAGAGGTCCTGTCCAAGGGGTTAATTTGTCCCTCTAGCTTTGATTTTTTCAAACGTTATTATACGTAAATGGTTCGTACGACATTACAGTTAAAGACATTTTTTGTCGAGGACAATTTGGCTGTCAACTGTATTTCTCATGATATAGAATCACATGTCAATGCATTCACAGGTCTCACTGTTGCAGAACAAATGCATTGTTAGTATTACAAGATTTGGATTGCAATATGATACAATTCTTGCGCAAAGTGAAAACGTTAAAAGTAGCCATGGGGTCTAATGTCAATTTTTATTTACACCCTTGAAATCCAGAACTACAGTGCTAGACCATTCCAAATTTGGTGGAGATGGAATTGCATGAGCTAATAGGAACACCATGTCTCTCCTGGTCACGACAACACCAACCTGACCGCTAAACACTTTAAAGCATTAATATTTAAGGAGAAACGACCATATATTCGTTACTTTAAATCGATAAGGTGAGGTATGGTGGTCGTGTTTTATACAGATTCTACATCACTATCTCTCAGATGTTGTATGATCATAATACGTACCCCCTATTAAGCAATAGGCCCACCAATATGGTTAAAAGTACCCTGACCAATTTATTGTGGCGGAGGATTTGGGCTTGGAGTGATTATGACAAGTGGCCAGATAGCTTGGGTCATGTCGAGAATCCATGCAATGCCCATTTTTCACGGTTCTACCCTAAGACCCATAAAATATTTTCCCCGTCCCCCCCTTCGACCTATTATTCTCGGGCATTGGATCCCTCAATGAGAGGCTTAGTGCATGGGTTGATGCATACCTTCAACCGCTGGTCCTTCGCACACCTACTGGTTTCTCAGGATGATCTGAGTCTTAACATGTCCAAGATTTTAAATGGCAATAGTCGCTATGCTTTAGACATGTGACGTTATCATCTTTAATTCTTGTATCCCCACGGAGGCGATCACTTTCATACATTACCATTTAGGTAAATACAAGGTGCTTAGAACCAAATTTACAACTGTTTTCTAATCACAGCCATCGATTACCTATGAAAATAATTTTTTTCCATGTTTAATACTTATTAATTTTTTCTGCAATTGGTGGAGCCCCTATGGGGTCTAAATTCTCCGCCATCTTAGCTACTTCTTGTTTGTAGCATGTGGGAGGAACACTTCATTTTTTTCAACTTTTAACCCTTTTTTCAGTGACATTGTTTACTATGACGTTATGTGGCGACCTCATTTATGGTGGCGAGGGTGACACAAAAAGGATACTGATTTTGCTACAATATTACCGAATACATCAAGTTTGAGATTCACCCCCGAAAACCATCTCAATAAAATACACTTTCCTTGCTATTCTTCTATCTGCATCACCATACGGAACATGTCACCAGACACCATTTCTCTAAACCATTGCAGCAACTCATATTAGGCGCTACTAGCTGGCCACCTACCCATTCATAACCACTACAGCCATTCCATACGTTAATTTTTGCGTGCCACACAGGAGAATTGCTTGCTCCAATGAGGAGGAATACCAAATCAAGGTGCCATTGCATTGAAACAGAAACTCTCTCCAAAAGGGCTATCCCAGAACAAATTTTGATAGAAGCCCAACACAAAGCAGACAGGTTAACAGAAAGGATTGTTGAAATGAATATTTACAAAAAGGAACTGCATGGCTTAAACCCAATATAGCCTACTTTCATCCACTGCTTACAGCCCCCAATATATGCAGTTAAAAGAAGAATACAAAATACTGCCTATTTTAAACCAAGACACTATCTTACATAACATTATGCAGGACGACATAGAATGTGTACAAAGAGGGCAGACACTGGCCACTTTTGTCCCCTACATGATAAAACTAAATCCACTGAAAAAACTCCGTGGCTATCGTTAGAGGGTTTTATGTCTGCGTTGAAGGAGCTAGTGCAATGTTGCACATAGGGGTGCCTTTCAGATAAACTCTGACTTTCCTATTGGTCAGGAAATGAGAGAATTAATGCCTTTATGACCTGTGACACACATCATGTCATTACCCATTCGCTGCACTGATTGTTAGAGATATATGTTGGCTGTACTGGCCAAAAGTTGAAAAACAGAATCAGCCAACACATTACCAACATTAGAATGGGGATGTCAATTCCTCAGTGCTGGCAAACAGTTTATGAGCGTGCCACAATAAGATGTCTCATCCCTCGTTTTTTGGGACTTGAAAACGGGTTTTCTGTCCCTCCAGAGGGGGATGGGAGAAAACTTGCTTTAAAACGGGAGGCATACTGGATCTTGGCCCTATGATGTGTATATCCTGATGGCATGAACTCCAAAAACGACCGTTTCATATATATATTAAATATCCGAGATTCTCCCTAAATTGAATACATATATTACAACATTTATGTTTACAGGTGGTAAAACACGTGGTAAACTTTATTGTTACCACTCTATCGTGCTATGCTCAATCTTTATTTAATATTTGTTTTCTGATGTTTTCTTTTGTGCTGCACCTTTGTTTGATCTCTAAATTGTGTATAATGCCCCTACATTTGCCATGACCTTTTTAGAACTATTTTCCTCTAACTCTTGATCTCTATGGATCACTCCATGATGTGTCTTATCTGCTCCCCTCCCTATTGATCCCCCATATTGTCCTTACCTGTTTTCTGTCGCCACAACCGGATACACGTAATCCTGATTATCAGGTGTTTGTAAGCATTTACATCTTTGTTGTCCCATTATGTTTTTTCATACCAAAATGATAAGGCTTTGCTAAGCTGAAACGCGAGGTCCCCTCTGTGCCTACTACACCCCATGAATTATTTTTTAAAGAATGAAGATAAAGGCTTTTATTTTGCTGGATGTTCTCAACCTTTTCCTTTTTCAAGTGGTTTGCAAGCTAGCCAGAGCCTCGCGTGCACTCCAAACCATCTGATCTCCACCACCTGGGACAACAGGGTTGTGAAACCTCTACCTTTCGGTTTTTTCTCTGTTTATATATAGATTCTTAACTACAACGTGGTGAAGGGCAGGATTTTCGAAGATAGGCGTTTCCACCTTACAAAAAGCTCTTAACGCAATAGCAATGTGCATTGACCCTGGACCAGTGTATTAACTGGAGGTATCAGCTGTAACATTAAGTCCACATGTTGATCTGAGCCCCCTCTATGCAGAGAAGAAACAGGACCCCCATTCTATGATCAGTGGAAGTCTGCACCACTCAGCATTTTATCTTGTACCGAGGAAGAACTGTTACAGCCAGGATACTCATTTAAAGAACGGTGACCCTAAGGACTGTTGGTTAGTTGTCCCAAATTCACCTACATGAATCTGGAAAATTTATAAAAAAACAAGATGGGTATACTAACCTAGATGTGAGTCCGATGCAGATCTTGCGCCGGTGCCACTCTCACGAACGTAGGCAATAAAGCCGGGTTGTACTCCGCCATCTTCACTGAACAATGCGCAGGCGCCAGAGGGAACAAGGGGAGGAGGCGAGTACTAATGGGGTTTTTTAACGTACACTTATAAAATAACACAGGGCGTTTTGGGAGGTTTTAGTGTCTTAATCACGCCCTGACAGTTCCCTTTAAATATGTAAATCCGAGCTCCAATTACAGATGAAAGAGCTGAGGCATAGCTGAGCAAAATTAAATAAACCCAAAACATTGGTTCCCATTGATCCACCATTGGTTTGAATTTCTGTTTTCTTTTACCTTTCCTTTTTAACTGTTTGGCCCTGAATTGGACTCTGGGTTTTTGGCGCACCTCCGGATGTGGTGCATCGAAGCCGGGTGTTATGCGACACCCAAATCGGGGGCGTGGACGTCGGCACCCGACTATTCGGGCAAACAGCATAATTTAAAAACCAATTGTGTCGCACGATCACATTTCACATGCCACCAGGAAGAAGAGTGTGACACCTCTCCGAGCGGAACGTCAGCGGGGAGAGACGGGAAGCGACACATGCAGAAAATTGGGCGCACGATCTTAGTAAAACGGCCGGCAGCTCCGAATTCATCGTCAGAAATTCCGGATGTCCGGACGAGTGTCAACGGGACAGGTACAGGTAAATTGTGCCCCATCAATAAGTTTTAAGAAGCTTCAAAGACTACAACTTTACAACTAGTATATAAGACCATCTTCACTTTCCTAGTCGCTTAAACATGTGTTGTATACATACATGGAGTACAATGCATGAGACAGAAGACTCCAAGAATAGATGCTTGTGGTAGGGAAGTAGAGAAAAGGAGAAGTCAAAGAGTGTCCTGGTGCTGATAGTGATTTATGGTCACTGCTCACCTGAGTGCAATGCCCTCCAAAGTCGGTGTGTACTAGCTTCACTCTGAGCAGCCCTGGGCCACCATGGCAAAAGCTCAGGGTCAAGAGATGATGCTGGGCGCAGGCAGATACACTGGGGACAATTGGTGTTGAAGGAAAATGGCTGGAGGGAATCCAAATGTCAAGATAGAGGTTCTGGTTACCAGAACCCATCCCTGGAAGTGTTGCCTGAATTGTGTCTGAAAACGTAGCGGTTGTTCTCCCATAGAGAGGCTACCCTTATGAGTGGATGTTCCAAGCTCTGACTCGATATCATATGGAACTTCCCACTCTATAAACGAATACAACTGGATGTAACCCTTGATATCCCGCAGATTGATCCATTTCCGTACCAGTATCGAATCAATTACGAGAAATGCTATTGGTGGCGGCAGGCATCTGTGGTAGTATGGACCATTGATCTTGTATATTCTGCTACTATATGTGATATTAATCTTTTGCCCCCCAAAGCTACTTCTCACCGTTCCTGACACGGCCTCCTCCTTTTCAAAATCTGCCCCGGTGTTCACTATAATGGTTATAACTTTGACCACGCTTTTCAACGTGATCCAAGTGGATTTTTAATTGTTTTCCTCGTGACACTTGTACTTCATGTTAGTTGACAAAATTTGTGTGTAGGTTTTGTGTTTATTTATGAACAAAAAAGCTTTTGGTGAAATTTGATAAATCTCTTGATTTTTGAAATTCGAAATGCTTCTTTTTTCGACACACAGTCTTTCATAACATTAAAATCTTGAAACTAACATTTCCAAATTTGCTTTATGTTGCATGGTTTTTTATGCATCCTCTTTTTAAAGTCAAAGTGCTTTTATTTTGCTGGATGTGCTGCGAACCTTTTCCTTTTTCTAATATATAAACCTTAGTGTATGTGTGTGTATGTTTGTCCGCTATAGGAATCTGCATCTATAGGAATGTCGGGATTACAATAACAAAATTTTGCACAGCCTCTCTCTGTGAGTCAAGGAATGTCATAGACTAGGTTTTGAGTCAAAATTTTAACCCTCTGCTTTCCAATATACACTTATTAACCACCATATACAGGAGCCATTGTCTGCTGCTGCTGCTGCTGCTGCTGCTGTGGCAACTGGAAGCTGAGCCGTGATTGGTTGCTGTTTTGCCACTGGTCATTAATATGAGCTCTGAGCTTTGATTAGTTCGCAGCTTATGCGTGAGGTAATATGGATAGAGTTAGAGGGACAGACAAAGAAAGATAGTAAGACAGACAAAGAGAGACAGTCGAAGACAGACAGTCAGTGACAGAAACATCAAAGACAGTCAGAGACAGAGAGAGAGACAGTCAGAGGGGAGAGAAAGACACTGAGAGACAGTTATAAAGAGTCAGAGACCGTCAGAGGGAGAGAGACAGCCAGAGAGACAGTCGGAGACAGAGAAAAATCTAGATACATATTAATACTTTTTAGTAACCAATTCTATTTTGTTATATCTAAGAGCAGTTATTTACTATCCTAGGCAACACCGGGGGCTATAACTAGTTCAGTATATAGCAGATAACATGAATAACTGAGTAATGAGGAAGTCCCAAATAATTTATATCACTTACTTGGGTATTGCGATAGGCTATTCCATAATTTTTTTTCTCATAAATCCATCGCACTATTGGTCTTGTTAGATTATACTGCTTCAAGTGCATTAGAGCCAGAAGAGCATAAGATGTGGCCTCAATAGTATTGTAATTGGACCCTGGACCTTTCCAATGAGAATTGTCTAATGGAGAAATGGGAGAGACAGTTATTGAAGACATTGATGGTGGAAATCAGTGTATCCTACAAACCCAGCCATATGTAACTAATCACTGCAGATTAATTAAAATATATCCGATTTACCTACTGTGCCACAATATTTAGTAGACTATAAGAAGTATCCAACGAGCTCCAGTACCTGTGATAGCAGAAAGTAACTTCTGTGGATGATCTATGGCCCCAGCCATAGCGAGAGCATAAGAGGTAATAGCGATCTGCTGCTATAAAGTGCACATTCTACATCCCCAAACATTGAAGAAACCCCACCCACCGTCCTGCAGCCACGCCCCCTTTACTGTACATTTTTAAAGATTTGGTGTAAGGACTTGAAGGTTCTGAAAATTATCCAACATAGTAAACAAAATAAATGACCAACAAACATTTCACATTACAATCGGACTGATAAGATGTAGAGTTCCTGTTCCTATGAAGCGCATCCATTTATCTCCAGATCCGCAGTGAAGTCAGCAAAGTCATCGCACTGGATCTTGTTCTCTTCATCCTGACATTCCCTTTCATTTGGCCACCACTCGATCCATGTGTCTTTTCCAATGATATACGAATAGCTAAAACAGAATTTATAGTTACAGAATGTTTTACTTTCCTATAATTACAGAATGGACTTTATTTTACTGTCATTCAAAGCTGAAATTTTGGCCTATTTTTTGCCTGTTCAATGGGCGGATGTATATATATATACTGTCTGCTGCCACAAATTAGCTTCTCTTCTGTCCCTAAATCCGCTTCTATTTTGGTCGTTCAAACTTTTATTGGCACAAACTTTTTTTGGTGCAAAATATGACCAAACGTAAAGCAAATCTACCAAGTTCTATTTCAGCTTCATTAATGTGAAGAGTCATATCAGACACTTTCAGCCCGTGCACCAATTTATTAAGCCCTTGGACCAGGGCTGCATCTGCCATGAGGCGGGATTGAATTCCACCTCAGGCGGCAGATGCGGAGCCCTAAAAAGAGCGGCAGAACAACTGTGGGTGGTTCAGACATTCGCCCAAATCACCAACCAGCAGTACAAATCTGCCACTGACAATCCATACTGCCTGTTTACCATCACTTTCGGCAAGCGGTACAGCAGCAGACCCATTTGTCTGTTCTGACACTGCTCTATGGCTGTGGAGGACGCATGCGGTGGTTGATGATGTCACACCACCTGCGTCCATGCACAGCAGCGCTGCTCGGCAGAAGAGCCGGGAGTAGAGGAGAGGACCTAATAGGAGAGGGAGATTTAAATATCGGGACAGATCCTAAATAATTTGGGGCGAGGGATCTTATGGGCTCTATATGTGACAAAACCCGGTGGAAGGGGGGCCATGACTTACTATAGGACCATGATTAAAATGGGAGTGGGGCTCTCTATATAAGTATTCTATATAACTAAACTGGTGGTGGAGGGGGAATTTTTTTTAATAGAGGATGGATATTAATTGAACTGGGGGGGGGGGTGGCCTGATGGGCTTCTATATACAACTTAAATGGGGGTGATTATATATGGGGGTCACATCTTAATTAAAAGGGGGACATTTATGAGGTAGGTTGTTATGGGGTATTGTATATAATTTAATTGGGGGCTGTATATACCATAAGTTTATTAGGGTGGTGTTATATATATATATATTAATTTATTAGGGTGGCACTATTTATTACATTATTAGGGGGCTATATATTAAATTGTTTAGTATTGATGACATCCTCACAGGATATATCATGAGTACTATTGAGCTGACCTAAATTATTACAATAATTTCAGTACCAGTAATGATCACATCACTCACCCATCTTCTTGGTCCCAAAGGTCATTCTTAATGCCCCAGATCAGGTAGTCGCGCCCTTCTTTCAGATCTAAGGCTTTACGGCACTTGATGTGACTGACAAAATTCCTCTGATGGTTTACAACATTTTCGTCTGTTCCTAAAAATAAGACGAGATGGAAAATAAAGCGTCAAAACAACGTATGGATAAGGCTGGAACCACCTCTTCACCATAAAAACCATCAATCATGAGTTCTCTTACATCTGACCGGAAGAACAGCACTGAGTACAGCCCCATTCTTCCAGCCAAAAAGTCAACAATTTCCACACCATTGGTTTCGGTAGAAAGGTTTTTGTTTTGTTTTGTTTTTTTGTTACGAATAGAAGACATTATTTTTCAGTGGCAAATCCTTCTGTTCATATAATGTCAAACAGCAGATCTGGACTGTATTTCGGAGTATTTGGGAATCCCACAGAAGACAACTTTGCACTGCACTTTTGCTTATCCTTACATAATCCTAGTTACATACATAGCCATCCTATAAGGAGACATTTTGCCCCCCGTCTTCTCTTGTACTTACCTTCCTTGATGACAGTGATTATCTTCATCACGTAGTTGTCATAGTTTTTAGTCTTTTCTATTTTTTCTAGGCGAGTCTTGAACACTAGGAAATAACCAAAAATTAACACAAGTCTGGATGGATAACCCGATGACCCCCACATATACAACTAAGAGGTGACCTACATAAATAACTAGATTTAATACCAAATACAAACTCACCAGTAGCTTATTTGCTACTGGACTGTACAAATACTGTGGCATTTTCGACTTTGGGTGCTATTTTCCCTTAGAGGGTGAAACGCTGGGAAAAGCATTATTTTATTTTGATAGATCTGACATTTTGGGATGCGGTGATACCTAATGTGTTTATCATTTTTACTGTTTATTTATATTTATATCAGTTCTAGGGAAAGGGGAGTGATTAGAATTTTTAGGTTTTTTAATGTTATTTTTTTAACCCTAGGTTGTCTGACTGATCCTACCATATACAGTATGGCAGTATATGGGGATTTTGCACATCATTTATTACAATGTGCAAATCGCACATTGTAATACCCTCAAACATGACAGCCTTGGGTCTCTGTGTGACCCAAGGCTGTTATGGCAACGGATCGCCCTCTCCCCCCCCCCCCCCCCCCCCCACCTCGCCGGGGGGCAAACACCGCAGCGGACCCGCCCCCCCCCCCCCCCCCCGCGATGATGTCACGGGGAGCTACAATCCGAGGCAAGATGGCGGCGCCACACCGATCAACGGGTTAGCATCTGATGGTGTTAGCAACGGGTGTTTGCTCCATTGTGCAGAAAACACCTGCTTAGTATGAAGAGGGCTCAGCCCATGAGCCCGCTTTATACTTCCACCTCCACTACCGGACGTACAGTAACGTCCAAATGCGGTAAGGGGTTAATGACTTCCTTGGGTGCATCTGACATTTACATCCTCTAATCTATGAATTAATTAATTGAAAAAGTCATTGCAAATTTTGGTGCACAATACAGCAATTTAAGCAAATTCAATCTTCCTTCATCTGAGAATATTTTAAGGACCTTTTTTTTTCATACAGCTTAGTCATCCTCCCACAATGTGTAAAAATATTTGCTCCTCACCATAGTCCACGCCGGGTGCACATGCCTTGTTGTATCTCCACAATGCATTAATTTCCCCTTCCACTTGTTGCTTCAAGAAACAGTTCTCTGAAAGACAAAATCCGTAAAACTATCAATGTCAGGAGGTCGAAAGTGAAACACTAGAAACATGATTTGATCATTTTCTACTTTACAGTAAACCATGAGCTCCAGAATCCTTATGTTTAGACACAGGGTTGGCACCAGCGCTGGGCATACCCGCCCAAGTTCCGGGGCCCAGAGCTGCTGGGGGGGCCCACATAAGGCTGTACATAAGGAATACATAGGGTTGAGGGGGACTGTATCTAATAATCCATAGGGTGTGACCTTGGGCTTATATAAAATAACCATGAGGGGACTGTTTGGTATGATAAACTACAGAATTTTATAAGGAATATTTTAGGGAACAGGAGACTGTTTTAGTTTCTGAATTTTTAATGCCACCACGTGAGTTCACTGCAAAGGAGCCTATTGTGGTTCTGTCGCCCAGGGGCCTACTGAAACCTGGAGCTGACCCTTAGACACTGTAATAGTGTGTGCTCTTGTTATCGACTGATCTTAGTTTCCCGGAGAGGAAGTGTCTATAATTTGGTCACTATGATAGAGCCCACCAGCCTCTATCATATAATGAGTTATGTATGATTGAATATGTGCCTTTATCAGTGACCATATGTGGAGAACCCATCTTAAAAACTGGTCATCGGAGACTTACCCTCAGCACATCGGCAAATATCATTTTGACAGATGGTGCCCAATAATTGGCTGCCCTTGTCCACATGGTAGAATTTAGTGCAGCGGTTTTCTATGAAGAAAGTAAAATATGAATATAAAAGCATGTTAATCGCATCAGGTCCATAGAAACCCCTCCATGTTACCTACCTGGGGTGTAATAGTCATACACCGTGACAGATGCCGGTTGAATGAGACCGACTTTGAAAATCTGATGAATATGGAATTTGATGCATTCATCTTTTTTATGTGAGATCTGTCCAGAGTAAGAGAAGAAAAGTAAAAAATAGACTAAGAAAAGAAATTTTATACATTTAAAACACATTGTTGCAGGTTCCTCTAATGCCAGTGATGAAGCCATACTTGGGGCTCTCATACCTCTTCTTACGGAATCTCCAGATTACTTTTAAGATGTGGGGTAATTTTTACCCAATATTGTTTCACCATGTGGACTCTCATGATGGCATCAATGTTGTTTTGTCCCTAATCTTTCTATTTTTTGTAACTGATGATATACTGAAACATTCATTGGAAATGGCCCACATGGACATGTTTTTTGTGTAAAAACTGTAGACAACTCGGTACAGGTCCTATTCCTGCCCATGTTTGTGGCTTGGGCCTCCCCAATCTATTGGCGCATGAAAAGTACAGATGTCACATGTATAGTCACATGTGACATCTGTACCTTTCATGCGCCAATAGAGGGGCTGAGACAAGGTAGGTGACCTCAGGTAGGCACACAGATTGTGTACATGAAACCTAAACCCAATGATGACCAAATTGTTTAGCCCTCAACATCCAATACATGGGGCCTTCATTCTAAACCAGGCACCTTTATTCTCACTATTTTGAGGACCCACCAATGACAATCACGTTGATCATTAAAGTTTTGGGGTTAAAAGCTGTTTAGAGAATGAGATATGCCATGAGGTCTCCAAAGAGTGGTCTGGTTTAGAATGAAGGCCCCATGTATTGGATGTTGAGGGCTAAACAATTTGGTCAATTTGGTACACTAGAAATAAGTAATTAGTCCTGAATCAGGCTTCCTTGGTATTTTGGACCATATTCTGTGTATCTGTATATTGTGAGTAATAGGCATAAGTCTATTAATGATAAATATGGTAATGACCAAACCTTATCCAGATAGATGATGAGGGATCCTTTTTCAGCAGCACCCTTGTTAATATCATACTTGGAGATGTATTTGTCCACTCCTTTCATTAGCTGTATAATAAAAATATACATATTTTATTCAAATTATAGACAATTCCATTTAAAAATAAGGTCTTCCAAGACATAAATTCTGTTGAACTTTTCTAGGGGCAAGGACGGGTCATCATTATCTGATCCATCCAGATTGAGTCCAACAACACCATTGATCACTTGTGATTGAGGAGATTCTTCCAGCTCATCAAGCTCAGCGCCATTCATTGTATAGATTGGGCCTGAGCACCAATGTTACCAATAAATAAGTGGTTGGTGGGCTTATACAATTTGATCAAAATGTAACTAAGAACCTCGAGTTCGTTATATAATGTAGCCTAGCGGCATTAGATCATTGTGTGATGTGTGGATGTGCGGTCCAGTTCTTTTTCTCTCCCCATGTTGGTTTAGTACATTCTATCCCTTCATTTATTTAGTTTTTCCTGGTACCAGCACTCCGCCCCATTCGACCCAGGTGTTTTTAAATTAGCAGGAGACTGCATATAGGGGCTGCCTCCTTCCTCTCAGCTAGTGTCTGAGACCACATGGAACAGAACACCTGTGCACACATGGTGAGCCTTTTTTCCTGTTCACATGGTGCGGTATTGCATGGCGTCCGCCGCTTCTGTGGTGCGGTGCTGGTGGGAGCCTGGGGCCCGGATCCATGGGGGCTATGCCTGCCTGTATGGTTGCTGGGGGGCAACATGGTCTTGGTCCCTGCCAGCGCTGTGCTGCAGCGGTGGTGGACGCCATGTGATGCCGCACATAATAGCATAGGGACCCACCATAAGGAGGTCACCGTGAAGTGGCTGGTGGGCTTATAGAATTTGATCAAAATGTAACTAAGAACCCCGAGTTCGTTATATAATGTAGCCTAGCGGCAGTAGATCATTGTGTGATGTGTGGATGTGCGGTCCAGTTCTTTTTCTCTCCCCATGTTGGTTACCAATAAATATGATGTCATAGAGAGAGAAAACAAAAGAAAAACTTGCAGAGCCCCACTGCCACCTCAGGTAGCTGCTATTGGACCCCACCAATCTAGTCGACGATGAGCGATACTCAGTCCCAGAAAATGCCTCGAATCAATGAATCTCACCCTATTAAGACTCTCAACATCAGGGGCAAATCCAGTCATCATAGAGATATCCAGGATAGACATGGTGGCATCTTTGTTGTTAAGATGTCTACAGAAGGAGCACAATGTTAGAGTGACATAGGATGACTATCTAGCTGGACAAAGTATATAGGAAATGTTTCATTACCTTGTGCAGATCTCAACTGATGACGTTGAAAGGGCACCTTCTGGAGCTCTAACTACAAAGGAAAAATTGAAGAAAAATTACATGAAGATGTATAACTTAGTATTATTTAAAATAAGACATTGGGGGACATTTATCATACGCTGGTGGAAGCCTCTTGATGTATCGGGGCAGGATGCAGTGAGGTGTTTATTCTACGCCAGGCAGGGATTAAAAGTTGCCAGCGCCAGCGAGTGCGCCGGCACGGGGACAGTAACACTGCACGTTGGGCCCACTCCCGGCCGGCCACGCCCTCTGCTCGGCCAGCCACTCCCCCCCTCATGCCCCTTCATGTCCCACTGGCCTGAAGGCTAGCAATAGGCTAGCATTTTCGATTACTGGCGTGGCGCAGAGGTCCTGACAAATATGCTCCATTGTTTTGAAATTTTGTTGAAGCCCCATAAACCTTATTCTTTTGTGGTCAGTTTTTTTAGATTTATTTCTAGATGAGAATTTGGTGGTAAGGAAGACTTCTTCTTGATCTAGATACTTACTTTTGACTTTGTCTTTTACTTCTTCAACTGTAACGGAGAGATCAAAGTGTTTGCACTCCTGTTCTTTCTCTGTCACAAGGGCATGGTAAATCGAAACAACCTAAAGAGTCATAAAATGTATACAAATTTTGTAATAAAAAAAAACAACTTTCCCTCAACTTTTTGAATAATGAATCACAAGGTCAAATCAGATTTTGGAATCTGGGGTAAGGAGGGAGAGTTGAGGGTGATGAAAGTGTTTGAATTCGACCCATCTACACCAATTTTCTGCCACTTCTTGGAGTATTTCTTGATTTAATATCTATTTTACTCCCTAATATCAGTCATGTCAGAGGTTTTGTGTTAATTGGCTCACAATTAGGGACAAGTAGACCCATTCAACTTTGAGTTCTTAACCCGAATTCTCTCCACAAATTTAAAGGGAATCTGTCATCATGAAGGGACTTTTTCAGTGATAACAGGTTCCAAAATGGCATGAAATGTTCAATATAAATCATGTTTTGATTACAACTTAAACCTTTTACGTTTTTACAATCCTTCACTTTATCTTACCTTGCTCCCTGCCCCCCTGGAGTGGTGGGGGACTATAAATAGAATCAGTCATTTGCTCAATCACATCCCTCCTCCCTTCAGCATTGCTCCTCACCCATATTTAACCCAGCCCCTCCAACATCCTTTCTCTCCCACTTTCTCCCCTTACAGACAACCGTTTACATTTGAAGACCCCCCTCCCCCCAACATTGGATAAACTAAAGGATTGTAAAGAAGTAAAACGATTTAAGGACTAACCAAAACATTATTTACATTGAGCATTACATGCCCTTTTGGAACTTATCATCACTGAAAAATGGCCCTCTTGATGACAGGTTCCCTTTGAGTGGCATTTAATGAGAAACACCTGCAATAGGTGCCAGCACCAATTGTGGGGGTAAACACAAATGCGGAAACCAAACTCCTTGCTCAACATTGTGGTTCGGGTCCATTCATTACCATTCAGAAGTGAATGATATGGAGTATAGAGCACCATACACTGAGACTGGTTCTGTGGATACAACTAGGGCAGTGATGGCGAACCTTTTAGAGACCGAGTGCCCAAACTACAACCAGAATCCACTTATTTACCATGAAGTGCCAACATGGCATTTCAAGCAGTAACTTATTGCTACCTGTTCTTCAACATCATTCAATTGTATTAGCCCACTAAGGCCACCAATACAGTTGAAAGAAGGTGGACAAATTCAGACTATCATTGTAGCTTCTCTCCAGGAAGAATGGTGGGTCCAGCAGGATGACCTCCAAAGACAATGCAGTTCTGTCAACACCTTCTCACTTTTCCTGTTCTAAACAGCCAATGAAATGTCACTTTAAAATAGTGCTGAGAGCAGCATCTTTTAAGTTGCTTGGGACTACAGGAAGATTTGGTGGATTTAGTGAAATTGGGGCAATGGCCTGAGTGCCCACAGAGAGGGCCCTGAGTGCCACCTCTGGCACCCGTGCCATAGGTTCGCCACCACTGAACTAGGGTCTAGCACCCTCTACAAGATCGGAGTGGAGGAATCCATTAATAGAAGGATAGAATCATCCTTACTTAATATGGTATCAACTTACCCTCAGGGTCCCTTGTCCTTTGCCCTTGGCTTTCACAATAAACTTTTGATTCATTTTGGTCTGTAATATAAAGTTATACAATGTCATATAAATAAATCTGTACTGTATAAAATATAACAATACTTAACAATGAATATAACCAGAAGCTTGAACAGAAGGGTGGGCTGTCCAACGTACATGGAGCAGGTCATACATATATATTATTTTACTAAACCCTAATCCACGTGAACCATAGAAGAAGAGAATGTAGTGGAAAGATTGCATGTAGGTGAAAAACATTAATGTCTAAAATTTACAAATTCTGAGATACTCTTGCCTAATCTTGCCCAAAGCCCCTCAGGGTTAAGAAAAAAACATAAAATTCACATATAAAAATACAATAGATCTGTGGAGAACTTTTGTATATAGACGTTCTAAATTCTAAAATAAATTTATGTTAAAAATCCTGCACCAGAAGAGATCAAGGTTTATCCTACTCACCTCAGCTGAACGTGCCAGCATAAAGTTATCAGTATTGATGCGGATGACATTGTCACTACTCCTCCCTGGGAGCCTAAAGGACACATCCAGATCTATTTCACTTAGAGATGGGATATCAATCTGATACTGAGCCAAAGCTTGGAACATCACAATTGTAGCCTAGACAAGACAAGAACAGCTAAATAGGTATATGTAAAGTCTACAAACCGGACGAAACACAATACATAGTACAGCATGAAAGGTCAAGCAAACAAGCGTGACCCCAAAGTATGGCCATTGCTTACTTGAGTGGAACCATAAACTGCTCCATGATATCTCTGCTCGGTGATCCAGCGCACAATTGGTCCTGTAAGATCGTAAACCTTCAAGCGCAAAAGAGCCAGAAGAGCATAAGACGTGGCCTCAATGGTGATGAATTGGGAGTTTGCTTTCCATTGAAGTTTGTCTTGTAAACAAAGAGAAAATCACTTATGAACAAAGTGGATGGTGGACACTGTAATTAACTTAAAATATTTGTTTAAATAGGCAAACTAATGAAATGTTCAGTGAGGTCCAAATACCTGTGGTACCAGAAAGCAGCTTTTCTGGATGATCTATCGCCCCAGCCATAGCGAGAGCATAAGAGGTAATAGCGATGGTGTACGGTTTTTTAAGTTCTTCAAACTGACCCAACAAGAAGCTGGTCGCCTTCTCGATACTGATCTTCAGGTTCTAGAAAGAGGAGGCCAAGATATATGTAAGATGAATGCAATAAGTTCTGGATTGTGAACCCATTAAGAAACTATGAACATAAGACACTTACGTTGACATGTGGAGTGCAGATCTGCTCACTTTCCAGCATAGCGATGAGGACAAAGGCTGTAAGTGCAACATCTTCTGAAGACCCTTTGATATCTCCCTGAGTAGAAAAAAAAATTGAATTAACTGAATATTTCACTGAGCCCTAAACTAAAAGCAACAAAAATAACTTGAACAAGTCCTCCATTGATACATACCACCATCTCCTGATGAATAACCGGGGCGTTTTCTTTGAACATTCCATCAGGTTTTTGTCTCTCAAGTACCAGCCACTTGATGGCGCCACACAACACATTGATCTCAATTTCCACGAGGGGATGAGCCAGGGCAAAAACCTTGGCTACGTAAGCAGTGAGCCTGGACAGAAAAGAAGAGCGTTATCCAAAAATATTAGATAATTATTTCCACTGTGAAGTTGTTATTTGTCGCTCCCATCTTGTTCATTCATTTGTTGTTATGGCTCCTATCTTTGATAAACGAGGGACATTACTCATAGATCCAGGCACTGTGACGGTGGCAATCTTCTTAATGCAAGAATGGAATGAGTGGCATGTATGTTGGAGGAGGGGGTAAGGAATGGTTTCTTTGTAAGTGCAACATCTTCTGAAGACCCTTTGATACCTCCCTGGGGAGATGAGCAGAATGAAATCAGTTCAACACAATATTTCAAGGATCACAAAATCTTATACGATAATTTTAACACAATGGGGCACATTTACCAAGGGTCCGTGGACCGCATTTCCATTGGGTTTCACGACTATTTCCGTTTTGCTTTTTTTTTGGTGCACATGATCGGATTTTGGCGCAGTCGCACTGACTTTCATGCGACACAAATCGGGGGGCGTGGCCGCCGGACAACCCGACTGATTCGGACTAAGCACGGGAATATAAAATTCAAATTGTGTCGCAAGACACGCACTCACATACACGTGGAAGAAGATGGTGAACTCTAGCGTACCTCAGCGGGGAAGTGACAAATGCAGGATCTCGGGGGCACGATCTTGTTGAATCGCGGTAGACTTCATCCTTGTCAGACAATGCACCTCGGGGATTGCGCAGGGACCGGGTAAGTAAATGTGCCCCAATGTATAAGAATCCTTTCGATAAATACCACAATCTCAAAATGCCAAACCGGAGCGTCTTCTTTGAACATTCCATTTGATTTCTGTTTCTGAAGTATCAGCCATTTGATGGAATCACACAACACATTGCTCTTGATGTCCACCAGTGATTGAGCCATTGCAAAAACCTTGACTACGTAAGCAGTGAGCCTGATCAGAGAAAAAAAGCTTTATCCAAACATGTAAATAAAACCATATTCATGTATCAGGAGGTCCTCGGGGTGGGAATGACCCACTGGAGGACCTCCTGATACCTCTATTCTCATAGCTGTTAAACAATCTGGCTAAGAAAGAAGCTGGTTTGTCTGCTCTTCACACAGGTTACCAGGCCCATTCACTCCTGGTCAGCAGAGGTGATGTAAGTGCAACGTCCCTGCCAATGCGCATGGCAGAGGAGTAGTTGCGAATAAGCCCTTTTACTACCCAGTACATATAGAGGTAATTGAGCAGCGGTAGATTCTGCCTGGATAGGCAAGGGTTAAGAATGTTAATGTTATCATCCAATGATGTTCCACTATTGTAACTGGAGTGTGATTGGAGGAGGAGACCACCTGACCAGGGATTAACTAAACCCTTAGTCAGGGGAGGAGTCAGTCTCTTCAGACCCAGCTCTCCACAGAGGAGAGTTCCAGAAACTTTAGAGAGAGAGCAGATCTCTCAAGCCCAGTTCTCACCACATGAGGAGCTCCTAGGCCTCAGCCACTACAGACAGATTGGACACAGCTACATCCCATCCTGCCCCTGCATCCAGGCTGGTGACCAAACTCCTGAGGTTCCCCTCCAAGATCACTCCAGTACTGCACTTGTACAGAATCGTTTGGCGTGTTGTTACTGTTGGTTGAATAAAGAACTGTAAGTTACTTTTATGCACAACATTGCCTACGTCTGGTCCCTGCAACGGCTGTATCACAACTAAGGGCGCCCCATCCATCTACCAGGGACACATGCTAAAGACTTTAAAGTGAACCTGTCATGCAAAATAACCCCCCTAAACTAAATATATTTTCATAAACTGCCATTAGAGAGCATTGCCTCTATCCCTTCATTGTCCCTCTACATGCCTGTAAACCTAAGCAATGAGGTCCTAAAGCTGTATGCAAATGACCTGTGAAATGTCCAATGAAGCATTAGCATATTCAAGCTGTCCACTCTATTCATGAGTGGGAGGCACAGCCACACCCCCAGTGCATGACTGACAGCCTGTATAATGATGTGAGGCTGTATAATAATGTGCTTCCTGGTGCTGGTGGCCACGCCCCCTGCAGCCTGTGTGTGCATGTGTGTGTGTGTGTAGCAGCCATGTTACAGCATAGCATGTCAGATTCATGTGTAGCTGATGTCTGTGTCTCTCACCTGTATATTAGGAGGATGCAGCATGTCAGCAGATGCAGCACACACACTAGCAATGCTTTACTATACATTACACACAGACATGAGCAGGGGGAGGGGAGGGGTAACAGGGGTGACATCACTGCCTCTGACCATGTGACCAGCCTCATTTATATGATAAAGAATAGATGATTTTACAATGATTAATGTATGAAATAACTAGATAAAGGCTGGGATGAGATCCTTGTGAGCTGCTCCAACAGGTAGTGGTGACAGGACTAGTGACACAGACCTGATGACAGGTGTTCTTTAAGGCGTTACCCCAGGGAGAACCGGTACCACAGCCTCTTCCTCATCTAATTTCTTGCACACACCACCTGCTGGAGACCTGCCAGGCTGTAGGACAGTCCTCCGGTCCCCATACCAAGCACCGTGACACTAGTGCGCCTAGGCCACAACCGCCAGGCACTCCGGTATTCTGGGCCACGGCTGCCTCCAGGCCCCAAGAAAGGCTAGGACCCGGTGGGGGATGTTGCATAAGCATTAGGAAGAGGAAGCAGAGCAGTTTCCTGTGGCTCTCCATCATCTATTGGGCTCCTACCCAGGAGCCTTCTATGAAGTGACATTGTTCTAGCTGCTATGGAGCGTACATATTGGAACTCTCAGCACCCTGCAGCTACATTAAAGAAAATCTACTATCAAAATCAAGCATGATAAGCCATCAGGGGTGCATTAAGACCTCCATGGGCTCTGGGCTGTATAAATATTAATGTGGTTTCAGGATCATAAATAGTTTCTGAAATTGCTCTTATGTACATGTGTACTAAGCACAGGAAGAGATGTACAAGTGCAACATCCCCCACCGGGGCCTAGCCTTTTTCTTGGGGCCTGGAGGCAGCCGGGGCCCAGAATACCGGAGTGGCTGGCGGTTGCGGCCTAGGCACGCTGTGGTCATGGTGCTTGGTACGAGGACCGGAGGGCTGTCCTACAGCCTGGCAGCTCTCCAGCAGGTGGTGTGTGCAAGAAATATGGAGGGAGAGGCTGATGTACTGGGTCTCCCTGGGGCAACCCCTGAGGTGTATGTAGGAGTTCCTGGATGATGGAGGATGATAAGTACATGATGGTGATGCAGCCTGGTAATAGCTTCCTTGTAGTGTGTCTGGTAGTGGCCTGAGACACTTCCGCTTCCTGCTTTTATGACACTGGTTGTTGCTGCTCTCTCCTCTGATTACTGGAACTGATGTGTGCTCCAAGATGGAGTCTCTCTCTCTGAATATGTGCTCCCGCCCACCAGGGCTTTTTATACTCCACTGGTCAGGTGGCAGAACCCTCCAACCAGCTTCCAGCTTCTTTACAAAGGATATCATTAGTTATTAAAGGGCATCTACCACCAGGATGAAGGACTGTATGCAAATGAGCCTGAGTGGTAGATGCTTTTTATCATTTCACACTGTTAACTCTTGCCTTACCAGGCAGTGCCTTCAAGCTGCATTTACTACGTTTCCCATGTTACAACTCCTGACATGGAGAGGGACACTTTCGCAACACCTACCTAACCCTTTGCATTTGCAGGGGTGTTGCACAAGGATTTCATGAAGGTTCTTCAGAATGCAAAATTGGTGGTGTGGGTGGCCACTGGCCCTCTAGAAGGCTTGGGCCCTGGGCCACCACCTAAACCACCAATATTAAAATCCACTATTGTAAATCAACTAAAATTGTTTACTGAAGCTTTTGCAATACGTTTAAAATGAATGAATCTTCCTGAATAGATGATTTTCTGTTAGTAAAGGATTTTTCTGTGTGAGGTAGTGAAGGTGTTAGTGCAGTGAAAAGTGAAACTGTATCACAGACAAGTCATTGAAGAACCTGAATTTTGCTGTAGATGAATTTACTGCAGATAGTCCAGGGGAGGGGATCATCACAACTTGCCTGATCTAATGGGCGTGTTTTTGCTCAAAAAAAAGTTGCATTGACATATTTCCGCAATCGCACAATTTTCTGTTGAAAAATATTGCCCAATTGAAGATATGAGACTTTTTGGGCAAAAAAAACAGACGCACAACAGACTAGCTAGGCCTTTGCCCTCAATTGACAGTGTTAATAATCATAATCATCATGTCCGCCCGCTCTGAAAAAACCATGCCACAACATTTCGAAATTAGCACATTTTTCAAATATTTTTGCGATATTGACCTTTTTTTCATAAACAAATGCAAAATACTGTATATCAACCAAAATTTCTCACTAACTTGAAGTACAACAAGTCACCAAAAACTGTATCAAAACCAAATGGGTAAATTAAAGCGTTCTAAAATTATTACCGGACGATGTGATAAAGTGGGCTGGGTCATCACGGCAAAATGAGCTTGGTCACTAAGGAATTAACATTGTTTTGTCTTTGGTTTCTAAATAGTGGATATATTTGTGTATAGTTACAAATTTTAAGGGTCACTATGATATTTCTTTAAAAGCAAATTATGAGACATTTGATCTAAGATATTTGCACTAAGCTCGTACCACAAATGTCATATGTATTTACGCTACATCGGTAGAAATGATCGTATTCTCACCATGTGCTTCCTTTAAACGTTCCGTAGGAATTGTCTGAATTACGGAAGGCAAGTTGATTTATATATCCTGGAAAGACAAGAATCAAATAAATTAGTCAAAACAATATTAACCTCCTATGTAGTAAAACCACAGTCGTGTAACCAATTTCATGTTCATTCTTCACTTCCGTTTTTATTGAGGGACAATTATTTACTCAATAGGAACCTTGAGGGGAGACCTCGCAATCCAAGGACACCATATGGTGTCAAACATCTTCACGGCTTTTTTTATATACTTTTTTTGTATATACTGGGGGTCATTTACTAAAGGCCCGATTCGCGTTTTCCTGACGTGTTACCCGAATATTTCCGATTTTCCCCGGGATTTTGGCGCACGCGATCGGATTTTGGCGCATCGGCACTGGCATGCACGCGACGGAAATCTGGGGGCGTGGCCGAATGAAAACCCGACGGATTCGGAAAAACCGCCGCATTTAAAAAACAAAAAGTGTCGCGGAGCTTGCACTTACCTTCACCAGGAATAGGCCGGTGTACTTGAGTGCGTTCCGATGCTCTTCAGCGCAGCAGCGGCACCTGGTGGACGGCAGAGGAACTACCTTAATGAATCCCGGCCGGACCCGAATCCACCGCAGAGAACGCGCCGCTGGATCGCGAACGGACCGGGTAAGTAAATCTGCCCCACTGTGTATACTTTGCATACTATTTTTTATACATTTTATAATCTAATTAAACCATTAAGGTGCTCTTTCAGCTCTTTAATAGTAAGAGGGACCAGTTTGGAAAATGAAGATACATAAGCCACAAAGTGCAGACCAAGGTGTACATGAGGAACGTCAGCAAAAGGGGCAGTAAAAAGTCGCAAAAACTACAAAAGTCGCAGAAATTAGACAACTTTACTAGCAGAAATAAAGATACATATCCCCCATTTATTTCCATTTCCCCCATTATTTCCAGAGCTTTCCAGTTTCCTCTGAAGGATACTTTTCTACTAATACTTTTTTTTCCTGCATATGTAATATATAAAAAACCTATACAGGCAGTCCCCGGGTTACGTACAGGATAGGTTCTACAGGTTTGTTCTTAAGTTGAATTTGTATGTAAGTCGGAACTGTATATTTTAGAATTGTAACTCCAGTGAAAAATTTTCTGGTCTCTGTGACAATCAGATTTTAAAAATGTTGGATTGTCATAAGAACCAGGATGAGCAATAAAGCTTCATTGCAGACGCCTTTCATAACTGTTACAGGTGATCACTGCAGCCTAGGGCTAAAGTACAATAAATTACTAACATCTAAGGGTCGTCTGTAAGTCGGGTGTTCTTAAGTCAGGGACAGCCTGTATTCACATATTTTCTTCTTTTCTTACCCTTCTTGATGTTTGTGATGGCTTCATCTCTTCGATCGAGACCGAGTCTGTCCCACTGGTTGGTGGTCTCCAGGTAAATGGTTGAAAATAAATTGGAAGTCATCCGAATAATGTTGGAATGCATCGAACCGTATGGAGCAACAAATAAATGATTGAAATCTTCACCATTGACTACATGCTCCTCTATTTGGCTTCCAGGGTTTCCTATATTCATTTTTAAAATATAATTTCAAGCGGTAGACAAATGTGAGAATGTGGTTTTACTAAGGGCGGAAGATGTCACTCATAAAAGTTTCATAGGAATAAACAGAGACACCATTAGACATCAAGGGTCTCATAAGAATGAACAGAGACACTGGGGGCAGATCTACTATAAAAAAATGTTCCAGAATTAGGGTGTAATTTGCGACCAAAAATCATCCTACATATTGTGCCCCACTTCTATTGTAGGGTGTGCCTTCAACGTAAAGGACCTGGCATAATGGCTACTAAGACTTCCTGCGCTCACATGTTGTGTAGGTTGTGGAGTCTTATTGCTGGTCACATGAGGAGCAGAAGGAACTGGAGATTTCCATCTGTCCAGCGATAAACCAGAGATACAGATGTTTTACTATAACCTATATGAATAACGCCAAAAGCTTGATGATTGGTTGATGGACCATCATGGTGTACTCCTCAAAACAAAACAACCCCCCTCATTATAGGTGTAAGATTTAGTGTGTTGGTTTCAAAAACTCCCATAATATACAATGCGGAGCCCCGTGAATGTGTGAAGACAACGGTACAAGTTCAGTAAGTAACGTGATTTACCTTGAATGGTCACTAGTGTTTCCACACTTGTCCCAGGTACAAGGTTTTTCTCATCCACGGCCGGTACCGTCACCTCCTGAACTCCATCTATTGGAGGTAAATGGCACATCAGACTTTCACTAGTTGTGTGTAGGTGACTGAAGCATACTTCATATCAGCTTATATATCATGTCTGAAAATCATCATAGATTAAGGAAGACAGACGGGGGAGGACAGAAGAGAGGGGGAGTTAGTGCTCCTCACCCCTCACATCTCCATTGAAAGTACAATGTGTCAGGATCGTAGGTAGGGGATCCTCTTGACCACCGCGGACGATGATGTAAGCTGACACCTGTGACCGGAGTCTAAATGGCACCCAGTTTTCACCAGAGCCGGCTGCAAAGTGGGTTGGACTTGCTGTGGCGTGATACCACTAGGTCTTTCCACAGGTGCGACTTTGTATGCGGTGGCGGCCAAGGCAAAGTACAGAATCGTGAGGCAGAAGCGAGGTCAGGGACAGGCAGGAGCTTGAGACAGGCAGCACAGGATCAGAGTCGGGGACATAGCGGAAGGTCAGGATGGGCAGCCAAGAAGCGAGTTCAGAAACTGAATCAAAGTCACAATGGGAAATCGGGATAATTGCACAGGGCATCAGGAACAAGCTTTCTCTAAGGCTATGAGGCAGATCTGGCAGGGAACACAGGAAGAGGCTGGCTAATTGGTGCACCGGCCCTTACAGAGCTGACGCGCGCGTCCTAGGAAACAGGGATGTGCTCGCCGAAGCGCGGGCATCGCGGAGACCGCAGCTGGAGTCGGGAAAGGTGAGTTCCTCGCTGGGGCACATGGAGGTACACGAGTGTGCCTGTGACCCGTGATATGGGTCGCAGGGGCACCCGTGACACAGTGGCCAAGCTAGGTCACAATGCAATAACGCACTATGGGGCTCATTTACTAAGGGCTCCGCGGACGCACTTTTGTTGGGTTTCCCGACTTTTTCTGTTTTGCTCCGAATTCAGCTGGGAATTTGGTGCACACGATCGGATTTTGGCGCCGGTTTTCACCCGGCAGAAATCATGGGGGTGTGGCCGTCAGAAAACTCGACGGATTCGGAAGAACCGCGGAATTTAAAAAACGAATTGTGTCGTAAAATCAATCACTCACATGCACCATGAATAGGTTGGTGAACTCCGGCGGACCAGCGACACCTGGTGGACATCGGGCACACGACTTTAGTGAATCGCCGGACCCGAATCCTCATCGGAGAATGCGCCCCTGTATCGTGACAGGACCAGGTAAGTAAATGTGCCCCTGTGTGTTCATCACACAGTGACTGGATGCCAGTGATCTCTATGGAGCCGTGATACGCCACAAATTGTGCGGCTATATCGCAGCCCTCATACGGTCGTGTGCATGAGGCCTACCGAGCCTTAAAGAACATGCTTGCTCCACAAAATTTCCTCCCCTAAAATAGAAAACACTGAATGATCACTACATAATACTGACAGTAAATGATCAATAAAAGTAAAGAAAATGGAGAAGAAACAGGCTCTTTAAGCACTTAAAAAAGCCCCATATATACGGTACGATACAAGACAACCTTTTTATTCTCAGCTGGGGGGGGGGGGGATGAATTTTGTGCTTTTATTGCTGAATCATTAATATCTTGATTTGTTTTTGAAGATCAGGTCTAGGGTTTGGGTGCGTACCCGCAGCCAGGTTAGTAGGTAGGGGTGTCAATTTGCCGGATTGACTCCTTGGCCATAAAACTAGCAATATGTCCGTAATGCACCGGACCCACCTGAGGGGCTGAACTAAAAGTTTGGGTCCAGACATCTCTAGTGTTAAACTCTGGAGAATAAGTTCCTCTTGGTGAATTAAGCTCTGTGGATTATTAGAGGGATGATGGGTTGGTGATCTTGCACTGTCGTAATAAAGTTTATGGAGGGCTGTAAACAGGGGCATAACCAATTTAAGATTTTATACAATGACACACATTTATGTACAGTACTCATACACACACATTAAACATTCTTAAACACATACACACATTTATGCATTTATATATACTTTCATATACACAGTGGGGCACATTTACTAAGGGTCCGTCGGATGCATTTCCGGCGGTTTTTCTGAATATTTCTGCCAATATATTTGCACAGGGGTCTTTGGCGCACATGATCTGATCGTGGCGCATCGGTGCCGGCTTGCATGCGACACAAATCGGGGGGGGGAGGCCCGACTGATTCAGACGAATTGCGGAATTTACAATTAAGATTGTGTCGCAAGATCAGCACTCACATACACCAGGAAAAAGATGGAGAACTCCGGGGGACCTCAGCGGGAAAGCGACACTTTCAAGAAATCGGGCTCGCGCTATAAGTGACTCACTGCAGCTCCGAATCCTCGTCGGACACAACAGGACAGGTAAGTAAATGTGCCCCAGTATGTACACATCAGTACATTTATACACACATACAGTATATACACATGAAATATACATATACTGTATAGTATATACACACACAGTGTATATACAAATCATATAGATAGACATACAGGGGCAGATTTACTTACCCGGTCCGTTTGCGATCCAGCGGCGCGTTCTCTGCGCTGGATTCAGGTCCGGCCGGGATTCATCAAAGCAGTTCCTCCGCCGTCCACCAGGTGGCGCTGCTGCGCTGAAGTCCGCTGGAATGCCTCGAAATACACCGGCCTATCCAGGATGAAGGTGAGTGAAATTTTCGCGACACAATTTTTTTTTTAAATGCGGCGGTTTTTCCGAATACGTCGGGTTTTCGTTCGGCCACGCCCCCCCGATTTCTGTCGCGCGCATGCCGGTGCCGATGCGCCACAATTCGATTGCGTGCGCCAAAAACCCGGGGCAATTCAGGTACAATCGGCGCAAATCGGAAATATTCGGGTAACACGTCGGGAAAACGCGAATCGGGCCCTTAGTAAATGACCCCCACAGTATATATACATCATATATACACATACATACAGTATATACATACCATATACACACGCTTACATATACTTATAGCAGATACACACATACATAACACAATACAGAACACATTGATTTTACACGCGTGTATATAATTACTGTCAGGCAGTCTTCTTATCCCAGGGGTTGTCAGTGGTCACATATATGATTTGATGCAGCTAAGTAGCTGCTGACTACATGGGGGAAGTATATGGCAGGAAGTATATTATGTTGTACAATGTTGTGCATAATATGTATATGTATATTATGCTGCACTCGCTCCATTCTTTAGTGTGTCATGTTGTGTGGCAGGGCCCCCTGACACTGTGGGCCCCATAACAGCTGCTATGGCTGTTACCCTGCTGTTATCTTTTCAAAACAGCTCTGATGCAGACGTATAAATCTCCACGGTAACAGACATTAAAAGAACTCTGCGTGTAGTCTGATCCTATCATCATGTGTTGCTCTACACTCACCTCTGCTCTAAAAATAAGAAGCATGGACTCACCGTTTCCTGTGACCTGTGGATCCAGTATTGCAGATGTTATATTTTTTGTAATGCGAACACCTTGTGGCTGAAAGAGATGGACAGAAATAAAATGTAAGTGGATAAGTTGTGTCATAATTAGTAAATATTATACCCTAAAGGCTAGTTGCATCTGCTGCAGACCTGCACATATTGATATCATTTTGGCAGATATGACTGACGAGATATGGGAAATGTATAGTGAGAGGAAGTGTAGCTATATACAGTATGATGGAGCTGATCTCCCACCATGGACTCGTGATAAGTATCTTTTTGTATTTACTTTAAGCTTCATGAAGTCATGAAGTAAATGACCAAGGCTACACGCACACTGATGTATGCCCGCTCTCCATAGCGATCCATTGCACACGGCCCGGGGCACATTGACTTACCTGGTCCGCGGAGTTCACCCAGAGTGCATTGTCCATGTATAATGCCCTGTGCCGTGAGTCACTAAGATCCTGCACCTGATATCCTGCATGTGTCGCTTCCCCGCTCAGGTCTGACGAAGTTCACCTTCTTCTTCCTGATGCATGTAAGTGCATTGTCTTGTGACACAATTTGAAAGTTAAATCCCGCGCTCAGTCCAAATCAGTCGGATCACCCGACGCCCCCCCATCTCCACCGCATGGAAGCAGCGCAGCTGCGAAAAAGCAACGACCACGTGCGGCACAATCCCAGCGCAGACACCGGATAAGTCTGACTAAAGTGCGATCCGCGACCCTTAGTAAATGAGCCCCAATGTCCCAGATTATGCAGGAAGCGCTCACACACTACAATCATATGAGGCCGAGCATTGTCACACATCCGAAGAAACCCAGCGCCCACTGCACCTGCCTATGGTCTCACAATGGGTCTGAGGATGGCCTTCTGGACGGGCCAGGCTGTACATAAGGAATACATGGGGGTGAGGGGGACCGTATCTAATTAATCCATATGTTGTGAGGGGGGTTTATATAAAATATCATCCATGAAGAGCAAAGGGCGCCAGTGTCTAATCTGCCAATCCCAATCGCCCCGCAGGGTGCTGACTGTAAGCACAATACAAGTGCCATTGACTTGTGTTTAAGTTTTCCCTTTATTTTTTACTATGAATATTGCTGATGTTTTCATTGCTTATTTCACTCTCTGTATACATTATATTATATTTGATTGTGATTGATTACTAGCTATTTTTCGTGATGGAGGATTAGTAGAATCTCTTTAGATACATATTTTAATTTTAACAACAATAACAATCCATAACATAGTTTCAGCACAATGAAGAAGCTTCTATCTGCAATGTCCAGCACAGTATATATCACTTACCACAACCTTCAGCTTCTTTCTGACTCCATCTGCCAAATACTGTCCGAAAACTGCAGCCTTCACCTCCACGTCCTGATCACCCAGGCTCAGCGGGACAAGGATAAAGGGAACGGCTACAGAAGACTGAGGTCTAATCTCTACAACCTGACGGAAATTTGACTTTGCTGTAGACAAACTACAGAATTGTGGATTGTGAGTTAGTTCCACTCGCACCTAAGATAAAGACATTAAAGGTGAAGAGGAACGTGGGAAATCCAGCCCAAAAGTGAATAGACGCAGCTATGGAGAATGGAAGGAATGTGAAGGACCCGTGTGATGTCAGATGTATTTATGGATAACAGGGGTGTTGCCAGGTTGGTAAAAGATCCGGGGCACGGGCCCCAATGCATGTGTACCGTGCTTTAAGTAATGCCCCCTCCTGTACATAACCCACTTAAATTTGGTTGTGCCAACAACAGCGTTACAGTATATACAGCTACAGAAAACACAGGAGAAATCCCTACGTGTTCCATCCAGTGGCTGCAGGTGACGGCTCCTCCATCTTCTCCATAAGGCATAACCACTTCTTATGTTTCTCATTGTCCCTATATCTCAAATTCCTGACAGTGTTATCCTGCAGATGCCCCAAACACTCTCCCCAAAAACTGTAGGTGCTAGTTACCAATCACATGCATTTCACTGGAAATGCATATGTGATCAAACTGTCCTAGTGCCACATGTAAACGTGCCCCACACAGTTACCCCCAGTAATGTGCCCCACACAGTTACCCCCAGTAATGTGCCCCACACAGTTACACCCAGTAATGTGCCCCACACAATTGTCCCCTGTATTGTGCCCCACACAGTTGCTTCCAGTAATGTGCCCCACACAGTTATCCCCCTTGTTCTCCCCCTACCTTAGCTCCTATCATGTTTCCCATCATTAGGGAGGTAGTGCCGCTCTGTGCACTGCATTCCCCTACAGATTGTGTGATCATGACATCATCACAGGTCCTGCAGCCTCCAGGTAGTAATATTCTCCTAGGGACTACAGGACCTGCAGGGGAAAGCAGTGCACACATTTTCATCACCACCTATGTCCTGAGGACACTGATCCTGATGAGAGTGGGGAGGAATGCCTTGACCCGAGGAGATCCGGGGCTCTGGGCAAAAGAACAGGGACACCCCTGATGTAGAATATTGTATCTAAGGTTATGATAATATAACAGGTAATGCTGATGATAGGGATGAATTCCTTATAAAGTCATGAAACCCCAGAAGTTGTTCCTTACCCTGATCGTTGTATGTCCATAGTTGTAGATTACGGATTGAATTTCCACCTGCTCATTTCTCACCACAGAATATGGAAGCTCCAGGTCAATAAAGAAGTCCTTCAATACCCGGATCTCATAAGGCTCGGATACACAAATACCTGAGTACAAAACACAAAGCCTGCTGATATTTGAATGAACAATATACATAAGATAGCAGCAAATCCTTATTTTAGAGTCTATACCATGGCGACTGGCCATGACGATTACAGGGGATCTGTTACATTAGGAGTCTGCACACATCACAAATGTAAGTATAAGGAATGCTGAATCACTTAATGATCATTCAGAGATTATTATTATTAGGCAGTGAAGGCACATGGGAAACTTATATAAAAGAATGGCCATCCACCTGAACCACTAAGCATCACTTCCCTTGTGAATAGTAGGTGGCCTCCATCACATTAACCACTCATGTCTGGTATTGTCCTACTTTGCATCAATTTCAACGTAGAACCCAGAATGAATGGCCTCTGTGCTATTTATAATAGAGGATTGCTATAAGGTCTCAGGTTGTATCAGGATATACTTTCGATTGTAAAATCAGTGAAGATTAGCGGCACTTGGGGTCATATCACAATGGTAATACTGAGGTGTTATGTTCTACAATTTAACCCCTTCTCAACGCAGCCCTTTTTCAGGCCAACCCATCCCCATTCCCAGCGCATCATACAGGTGGACGTCCACCTCGGATGCAACTTCCGTGTCCCTGTAAACAAACACAGGCATGCCAACTAAATAAATAAAAAATATTTAAAAAAAATACATAATAAAAGTCATATATGGGAAAATGAAACCTCTATAAGAGCTACACCACAGAATAGGTACAACACGGTAAAAGACATATAAACACTTGCGATAGTACATGTCCGCAAATAAAGACAGTAACTAACAATTAATCCCAATGCACAATGGGGGAGATTTATTATAAGTCTCTTAGAGCAGAACTGTTCTAGTTAACCATGACAGCCAATCAGAGCTCAGCTTTCATTTTCCCACAGCTGTTTATAAAATTAAAGCTGAGCTCTGATTGGTTTCCATGGGAAACTAGAAAATTGATGATAAATCTCCCCCATATGATAGTATGTATATAAGCTTCCTAGACAAGCATTGCTTACAAAATTTACTTACAATGAAGTTTAATGGGACATGAACCCGGGAGCCGGTTTACCAGCGCACCTGCCCGAAGTGCGTATTGGAGCGAACTCCAGGGTGGGACACCAGGAAGGTCAGCGGAGGTAAGTATGTGTTCATTTATTTAAGCTGCCCCCTCCCGGCCAAATATCATTTTTTCAGGACTCGGACAACCCCATAAATGGTCAGCACACAGGGGAACATGGAAAACACCTGCTCATCCCCCCACTAAATGCAGAACACTTCCTTCAGGTCTTTACCTTTATTTGGAGAGAGACTCACAGCCTGGACCTCCCAGGTGGTGACCGAATCCTTCAAAAAGATGTCAAGCAGCTTGGTGGAAATTCTAAAAAAATTAAAAACTTATCAGTGGTGAAGATATAGAAATGTTTCCTGAGATCTACCGTATGTTGGTGTCCGGGACACTGATTGAAACTTCTTTCCACAAGTTCCTTCGGACCCGACCCTAAACTTCATTTGAATTCCGTGCATTTGGTGATAATATTTTAACCTCTTTCCACTGATGTCTTTTTCCTTTTTATTCTTCTGGTTTTTGCTCCCGTCCTTTCAGAAGCTGTACACTTTTTATTTCCCCACTTACAGAGCTGTACGGGGCTTGTTTTTTGTGTAACAATATGTATTTCCTAGTGGAACCTTTTTATGTTCCATGCAATGTCCTGGGAAGCTTGAAGAAACGTTTCCGAATGCGGTGAAATGGATGGAGAACAGATTTTTATGTGCCGCGAAATGGTGAAAAAGTTGCAATTCAAACTTTTGCAGGTTCATCATTGGAAATAATTGTTTTGATATTGGATAGATCGTGGATTTTGGGATGCAATGATACTTATTTATGCGCTTCATGTGTTTAATTATTTCCTTTTTCTGTTCTAGGAAAACGGGGTATTTGGAACAATCATATTTTTTTGATTTTTTTTTTTAAGAGATGTTTAACAATTTCTTAGGCCCTAGTGATTTCAAAGCTTTTTGAGACCAAGTGCCCAAATTACAACCACAACCCACGTACTCTTTGCAAAGTGGTAACTTATACTCCCTTCTCTGTCACACCTTTCAATCCTATTGTTGTCCTGAGGACACCAATACAGTAGGAAGGAGAAGATTAAATTCAGATTATCATTGTAGCTTCCCTCCAGGGCCACTGAACAGGAAGAACCCTGGGGCCTTGGGCAGGAGCCTATAAAATAATCCAGCATAATCCCTGTATACACCTCATTGCTCCTCCAGCAGTCCCGGGAAGTCCAGGATGCGTTGTTATAAAATACTGCTGAGCACAGCACATCTTGGACTTACTGGAACTGCAGGAACGGGCCTTGAGAGCAGTCTGGAAAACTCTGTAACAAACGGGTTGCCCACAGAGAGGGCTCCAAGTGCTACCTCTGGCACCCATGCCATCAGTTCACCACTACTATCCTAGGGGTATTTGAACCGCTAACCCCTAAGATCAGTGCAGGGAATATGCACCATGTACCTACTGTAGAGAGCGCAGCCGGTGAGCCCTCACTACACAGGGCCTAGTTCAATCCTCTTGTAAAAAATAAATGAAAGACGCCACATTGAAACAACAGTATTTGTAACAAAGATGGTTGCAATGTGTGGGGAAGGGGAAACATATACAAGATTTTTCTACTTGGCCACTATTATGAGGGTGGGGGAAAGGTATGTGTATAATGGGACCCCCTGTGCCGTCTGTGACTTACTGTATGTATCCGGGATGGATGATAGATCTTTGATGCCATTTTACTTTACTTCAAGGTTAATTAAATCTTCCTTTTACCTAGTAACATGCAACCATGAAATGTAAGAATTACCCGTTTCTATCCGCTCTTTCTCCCATATGTTCTATTTTCCAGAACCAGGAATCAGGAAAATCTGTTCTCAATGGAATCTCATAATCTGGGAGATAGTCATTATCGTCATCACCTGCACAATAAAACACAAGACACGCGGAGAGCTGGAGATTATGGAGGAGCATTGCATTTGGTAAGCAGGATGGACAGAAGAGAACTTGCAGGATTTTTATGGATTTATTTTAATTTTATCTTACAACATCTAAAATAATGTACACAATGTAAAGTATCATGGGTCTTAGAGAGAACCTGTCAACAGAAATGATGATGGGTTTTAATAACCTAATAGTTTAGTGGGTTAAAACTTGGTGACAGGTTCCCTTTAATCACTTAATGACCAGACCCTTTTTCGTTTCCATTTATCGTTCCCCACCTTCAAAAACGTTTTTATTTTTCCATGTACAGAGCTGTATGAGAGTTTCCTGCTCTTTAGAGTGACGGTATTTAATATTCCCTGTCATGTACTGGGAAGTGGGAAAAGGTCCAAATGGAGTGTGTGAGACACTGAAGGGGTTAACTGTGGATGGGCGGTATGTTTCCCCTAGGTTTTGCTTCTATGCAAGGCCTTAGTGCTGAGGTGGGTTTGTCCAGCACCTTGGACACAGGTGATGGGTGCAGACTAATGAGCCTGCATAAAATCACTCAGCAGAGTTGAGTGTGTTGTCTCTCTGTGGAAGGAGGCTGAGAGGACACAGCCCTGGCCTCTGTGCCTGGAGCAGCCACGTGATCTTTGTATAGTGTGAGCTAGTGGACTATTTGTATAGTTAGCACCCTGACGGGTAGGTTTTTGTTTGTTTATTCAAATACCTGAATGTAAAGGCTGGTTTATTTTTGCTGCAATAAACGCAGGCGAGACCTGTTTTGGACTGTACTTTGGTGTCACTGTCTTGAACTGCATCACAGCACCCCGCTACCACGGTCTCTACCGGGCCAAATCTTCCACAAGTGAAATTGGTGAAAACATGAATTTTCTTGTGGGTCTGCTTTCATAGTTTTCAATGCGTGCCCCAAATGACACGACGATTTTATTTTTTAGGTCGGTGCGATCACGGGGATACCAAATTTTATTGTGTATTGTTACATATAAAAAATTAAGACCTTCTTTACATGAAAACATTTCCTAGGTTCGCAATGTTCTGGCGCTCAATTTAGCCAAATCTCTAGGTATTTATACCACTAACAGTGTCCTGGCCTTCAGATATGTCAAAAATAGCATAGGACTGGCCACGTTAAAAATTAACTTTTAATATAATATATGATAAAACACTTCATCAATGAGACACAATAATAAACACAAAAGAAAAAACATTAAAAATGGAGCAGTCTTACCAGTTCGGGCGACAGGTTCTGGGATATGTATCCCTATACGGGACACCAGGAGGGAGGTACTTGTAAACACTTACCCTCAATCACTTATGACGGTACCTAACACACCCAGTTGCTCCCAGTCCTGACAAGGACAGTAACCCATGCCATCCCTACAGCAGTGCACTGTCTTGCCCTAAAGTTATAACCTAAAAAAGGTGCTCCCCGTCCTTCCCTTCCCAACGCGTTTCTCACCGTTAGTGTGAATCATCAGGGGACTAGTTGGACCAAAAACTCAAGGGGGAGGAAAGAGGGCAATAACATCCCTGGGGACCTGGAATCCTGGAGATAGAGACACACAGGCTCCCAAAGGCATTAACCCAGAGCGGCTAGGTCCTCCTGGTTGTTATACCTGGCTGTGAGCACTTGCTTTTTGACAGAGTTTTCCTTATATCCACAACAAGCCACCACCTAACTGTCTCCCATAGGGTGGACATAATTTTACCTATAGTGTCTACGGACGCTATCAGAGGGTGACATTTCTGAAAATGTGTCGCGCGTTATCCCTCACTTCCGGCGCCGATAATGCACCGGAAGTATTCACCTTCTCCTTCCGGTATGACTCACGCATGCGCATTAGGGGAACGCATCCTCGTATTTTTGGTTGCGCTTGCGTGCTATGGGATTATGTGGTCTACCCGTGAGGTGCATCCTCTTTGTATATTGTGCCCGCCGTACTTTGTGTACTATTTATATCTATTTGACCAACTCCATCCCTCGGCATTTACTGTCAGCGTACGGAGTATGGGACAAAGAGTTCGGTGGGTCATCACTTTTTCATGATCTACTATAGAAAGGAATATCTAATCAGCGCGGTATACACAGGACAACGTAGTTATTCCGTATTCCATTTTACAGTTCATTCTCAGATTGTTGAAGTGATAAAAATACAAATATCCCACTTCCATAAAGTTGTAGTGTACAGTTGCCACATATTGGAAGTATCAATAAAGGGGTATTTAAATATTCTGTGGAGCCATTATTTCTTTTCTTTTATGGCTACATGATTATTCAATCAAGGTGTCATTTCTTTCTGAGGTGGCAACACCTTGGACAATTTTGTCCATTCTCGGCCAGTAATGGTTAATGAGTTATTCATATACCACTACATGAATGGCCGATTCAAAGATTATCCGAGTTTTATTTGGCTGAACTATCTCCCAGATTCCCCCCCAAACAAAGAAATCAGGGCCAAGGTTAATAGAGGGCTTTTACAAGAAACATTTAAAATTTAGTTGTTCATTTAATCCATTTGGGCTTACTGTTTGTAACTCAAAAATCCAGTATGACTCCTTTTGCAGAGTCATTTGCTCCCAATCACCTCCTCTCATTGGTTGTTTCACTATATCTATATTCCTAAAGGATATGGCTCCTTTGTCACCTCCATGTTTTTGATTTATATGTCTCGCAACTGATGTATCATTATTTTTGTCAATATCCAAAAGATGTTCCCCTATTCGCCTCCTCAATTCCCTATTTGTCTTTCCAATATACTCCATCCCGCATCTGCATGTCATTTTATTGCATGTCACTACCCCTCTCGTTCTGCAATTAATAAAATGTTTAATAGCGTAACTCCGTCCAGTGTTGCTAGATGTAAACGACTTACTCACTTGTATATAGGGGCAGGCGATACAGCCACTGCATTTAAAATTCCCCATCGGTGTGTTTTTATTGAGCCATGTTGTGTTTCGAGGGGCTGTGAAGTGACTTTGGACCAGACGATCTTTTAGGGATCTTCCTTTTCTAAAGGTAATTTGTGGGGTCTCGTTTAAAACATCCTGGATATCAGGGTCCATCAGCAGGATGTTCCAGTATTTTTGAATTACCCTAGAGCCCTCTCTGGCCCCATTATCGTATGTAGTAATTATTCTCATCTTGTTTTTCGTTGTGGTATCTGCCTTCTTCAATAGCAACTCTCTACGGTCCCTGTGTAAAGCTGCCCGATATGCTTGTCTTAGGACATGGTCAGGATATCCTCTGTCTCTGAAACGTATCCTGAGATTCTGAGCCTGAGTTTTGAACTCCTCAACGGTTGAGCAGTTCCTTCTCAGTCTATAGTACTGACCCCTGGGTATCCCACTTTTTAGACGTAGTGGACGGTGACTCTCCCATTTCAGGAGTGCATTGGTGGAGGTCGGTTTCCTATAAACCTTTGTGTTAATTTCTCCACTTATTTCCTTATTGATCTCTAGATCCAGGAAAGGGAGGGTCCCTCCACCGATCTCAAAGGTGAAACCCAGATTAATCTCATTATTGTTCAATTCTTTCACGAAGTCCCGGAAGGACCCTTCACGCCCCCTCCAAATCACCAGGATATCGTCAATATATCTGATCCACAACTCTATCCTCTCAACCATTTGTGCTCTTTCTTCGGTGAACACCATGGTTTCCTCCCACCAGCCCAGGAGCAAGTTGGCATAAGTTGGCGCGCATGGATTGCCCATGGCCATGCCCCTGAGCTGGTGGTAGTGTTTACAGTCGAAGTGGAAGAAGTTGTGGGTCAGTAGGAATCTTAAAAGTTCCAGGGTAAATTCGTTGTGAGGAGTGAACTGGTTACCTCTGGTTTTCAAAAAGTGCTCTGCTTCCTTTAAACCCGAGGCGTGGGGAATCGATGAGTATAATGCTTCTACATCGATAGAGCAAAGGATGCATCCCTCCTCAATTGTAATCCTATCAATTCGGCGTATAAGATCCGCCGTATCTTGTATGTAAGATGGGAGGGAGAGGACGAACGGATGTAAAATCCTGTCAAGGTAGATGCCAATATTTTGGGACAAACTCCCTATCCCAGATACAATGGGCCTCCCTTTTAAAGGGTTAAAGCCCTTGTGCACTTTCGGTAAACAATAGAAAGTTGCTTTTCGTGGGAATTTAGATAGGAGAAATTTCCACTCTTCCTCACTGATGAGGTTTTATCCAAGTGAAGATTTTGAAGTCAGATGTGGGTACAAACGATAGTCCTTTATTAAGGACCTGTGTCTCGGATTCGCTCAATGTGTATGAAGAGATGTTTATCACTTGGTTTGACGTTGGGGGTTGGGGTTTTGTGTTGGTATTTGGTTGCGGTTTCTCAGGGGGTAGGCTTGCTCTAAAAAACGCATTTCCCCTGTTTGTTGGTTCTCTGCCTTTTTTCTTCCTCTCCCTCCTCTCCTGTTACCTCCCCAACCTCTAGGTCTCCCTCGTTGTGAGCTACTTCTCGATTCAGATCAGATCTCTCAGTGTCTGTTGAAGAGATCCCAATATCACCACTTTTTTGCTGCGATTGTTCTCCAATTGTAGAGTACACTTTGTTATCTCTAAAATCCTGGAGATCGCGAACAAATTGTTTATGTTTACGGTCTTTTAGGTGATAGGGACTAGTTAGGACCAAAAAACTCCAAGGGGGAGGAAAGAGGGCAAAAATTATGTCCACCCTATGGGAGACAGTTAAGGTGTGGCTTATTGTGGATATAAGGAAAACTCTGTCAAAAAGCAAGTGCTGACTAGCCAGGTATACAAACCAGGAGGACCTAGCCGCTCTGGGTTAATCAGTTTTCACCCTTCTCATTCATCCCATCAATGCAGCATCTCCTCACTATCTCCTGGGAGCTGGAAGCTAAAGGGATAAACAGGTCCTTGTTCCAATGGTTACATTGATACACAACCTTTACCCTCTAATTCTAATTTCAAATATGTTAGGACTGTGTGTGTCTGTGTCTCAGTCTCCCCATGGATTCTTTGTCTGCTCCTTATCCCCCATCCCCCTCTCCTGCCTGCTCGATGTACATGGCAGGAAGTGGGGAGGGGGGAGGGAGCTGCATATTTGGGGTCCCACACCTTGAACCCATCAACTGTTTCAGGTAGCCTCTGGCATGAAAATCTTTATTGGGGACCGACCTGAAAGCAGTGCACCCCAGACGTTGTATAACATCCCTGAATAGAAGCAGAGTAGCTGCTACACTGTGTATTCATTTTTTAATACTTTAAGGGGATTTCCCATCTGGGCATTCACATTTAATTAAATTCATTTGGCATATGTAAACATTTCTTCAATTGGATGTTATTAAAAAAATGTTCCTGTGTGAAGATAATTTCTCATATTGTCCCTTAGAAACGAATGGCAGTCTATTATAACAGTAAATGCATAGGCTGACAACTGCACTGCTGGGTCTGACCCAGCAGGCAGTCGGACTGGCAGCCCTGGGGCTGCCATGGAAATGATTGGTACCCCCCGTACTCAGCGCCAGGGTGGCCGATTGCCGGCTGAAGTGGTGTGTGGGTGCTTTAGGTGCTGCGGTCATTTTTGAGCCTGTGCAATCCACATGTTGTTGAGGAACGTCATGGTGACCCAAACAGAAGCTCACCATGACTTTCCCCAATGTCATGGTGGCTTAAGTGGTTAAAATTGCATTTAAGCCAACAATAGAAAAGCCAACCATAACAATACATATTGCAATATGATTGCTGCCCAGCATCCTTTATCTCACCATTAGTAAATTTCTGATCAATCTCTTGTGCAGGGGAACGGCGTTTCCGAGGATAAAGGACTTCACATTGCTGTTCTGATGGAATCAAATACACAAAAATAATAATGAAAAACTTCTCTGACTGGTAAACAAGCTCTCATTCAGGTTGTGTCAAAGGGATCATTTGCTTTTAGCACATTCACCTGTGGTTCTCTCACAGGATGTAGTTGTCTAATCCAGCTCTTTTGGCTGCACCTATAGCATATGTGATATCACAAGCATATAAAGTACAGAATCATACACACTGAAGTATAGTAAAGAACGTAAGCCAAATATTGAAAACCACATGTACAGATGTAGAGGAAGTGAAGCATATACAAAAAAACTAGCAAGAAGAGTTTACTTTTAAATTAGGGAGCCTGCTCCAGTTGAGAGAGGCAGAGCCCTGATGGGTAGATTCAGCTAGCAGTCCAGCCATAGCACTGTTCAGACTGCCGACTGCTAGAATTCAGCATCTTCTCTGTGTGGCAGAATAAAATGCAGAAGACCCAGGCACAGATGTTGCACATGCCTTTCCCCTTCTCTTTATATTTTCTTATTTGGAACATGTAACATTTCTCTCTTTTGTTCATTTCAAGGGACATTACTTCAATCACAACTTATATTTTTTTTCTTTAATTAACATTTCCAAATTTTTATTTTTGAATTTTCTGTATTCTCTGACTCTTCTGTACTGATCATCTAGTCCTCACCATGAGCTCTCTAATTCTGTACTCTCCATAGTCTATCTCTCTGGCTATCCTGTGTTTTCTTTTAACCCCTTCTACTACGGTCTTTTTCAGGACTCCATAATGTTGGCAGCCGCTGAGTGGACTCGACCCTTTCTGCCAGTACACTTTACAAGCATTTGCAACTATACAAGCCTTCAAATAAAATCTAAAATGACATCTTTTATAAAGCAACTTTATCAAATATTTCTTAACAGGAGGAGATCTATCACCTCTTCTCTCCGGTGTTGATGTTTTGACACTTGATTGTAGGGCCAATCCGGCATCATAAAACACCCCCATACTATAGGCACCACCTCCAGGTGTACACCCAGTGTCTGACTTCTCCACGGAGTCCCACATCTAGATGGATACAGCAGTCGTAATAGATGACTTTCCAGATCGTTTGATGATTTCCATGGTGATCTACAAACACTACTTACCTTCTTCTGTGATATTTTAAATTTTCTGTTCAGTACATGGACTCCTCTGTCTACGACCACCAGACCCACATGGGCCCCCTGATCAGCTTGCAGCTTTAATTTCATAGAAGAACCAGGGCTTTGGATTCCATTGTCTCTTTCTCTGTTACCTACCACAGACAGCTGTGTTATAAGATAACAAAGGTAGGTTACCAACCATTCACTCTTTGGAAACATTGTAAAATATGGACAATTTGAAGAACATGTGATGCTGCAGTGCTTAACATTTAGGTTCGAAATGCGAATGCTTAGGCTGCATACAATGCACAATGCTGTAACATTGAGCCTCTGTCGCTGATTTTTTTTCACAGCAAAAAGGAATGAAGGAAGTTGGGAGGTGGATGTTGGAAAAATGAAAGCATTATAGGTAGAGATTAGTGGCAAGAGAAATGGGGCACTGAAAGGGGAAAACTGAAAACGAGTGCAAAAAGTTGTACAAAAGAAGAGCATGATTTTGCTCAAGGGAATCCGCTCAAGGCAGAACTACTAAAACCCCCCAAAAGAAACGCAGGTGCAAATTGCAAGACAAATATCTGCCCCTTAATACTTTACAGATTGCTGGATTGTACCATCTGTTTATAGACAGTCACTGGATTGTACTATCTCCATACAGGCATTGGATTGTACCAGCTCCATACAGATGGTCACCGGATTATATTATCTCTTAATAGACAGTCACTGAATATGCAACATCCCACGCCAGGCCCGTTTTAGTGGCAGGAGGAAGCCAGGGCCCTGAATACCTGAATGGCTAGCTAGCACGACCTAGCGCTCGTCGGTGGTCACGGTGCTTGGTATCAGGGAATTGAGGCCTCAACACAGCCTAGCTAGTCTCCAGCCAGTTGTATGTGCAAGAAAATAGAGGCAGAAGCTGAACGTGTAGGTTTCTTCCTGGGGCAACCTCGTTGTGTAGATAGGGATCCCTGGTGATGGAGGATGTGGCACCCTTGGTGGTATACAACCTGAAGCAGGGATTACTCATAGGATAAGTCGGTAAAACATTAATACAGTTGGTAAAGTCCTTTAATGGAACTTAGCAAAGAGCCACAACAGCAGAAAACTTCAGCAGAATAGATATCGCTGGTTGGATCTTAGGCCTTTGGAAGCCTGGTACGGCTGCTACAGGCTGGGTAGATAATTGGATGCTCCCGCAGCAAGGTAAGACAGGCTTCTAAGGGTGGAGGTCTGCTTGAGTCCTGACGTGGTCCCAGGCCTAGTGTGTCAGGGCAGTGTGGCACATACGCCTGTCTTCTTGTCATAGGCATTAAAAGAGAGAGAGAGCGCAAAGAGACCCTGTGCTTCCACCCACAAGGGGTTTTATAAGCTCCCTTTGTGAGGTGGCAAACTCGTTATCAACCAGCTTTCTCCTATCATCACAATCATTACAACACATCTCATTGGACAACAATATTAGTATTCCTTCACAGGCAGCGAATAATCAGCTGCATTACCATTATCCAGCATTTAAGACCCTCAGTAAGTTGATCAAGCTCACTCAGAAACTCTATGGCATGGAGAGGAATTTAGTTTTGCAACACCTGAATTAACCCTTGCATTGGCAGGGTTGTTGAAAATAACATTAGCTTCTTACAGATCTGAGTCATCAGCCAAAATGTTCTATAGGTATGAAAAAAGGTAATATTAAGCCTTCTCTCCTTATCTATCGGCTGTGTACAGACTTCAGAAAGTTTTCTGAAACAGTGCTCACTACAGGTGAAGAAAGCAGCGAAAAGATAAGATTAATAACATTTTTTTTTACTTAATAGAATATTTTACATAATTATCTGTCGTCACCTGTCCTATTCATTAGTGAAATGCAAATAAAATCGCTTTAAAAGGTTAAGGTGCTTTAAGTGTAATATTAAATTTTTGGACTATATGACTTTGAACTCCAATTTTTATCCATAAAAGATTGAAGATAATAATATGACATTTGTAATAAGTCTATTACTCTATTACACATTGGATTACTCACCGTTCCCATGCAGGAGTCTGTTACGTCTACCCTCATAGAGTCCGAGACAATCTCATTTCCGACAATGTAATATGCAATGATACGGAAGGATGGAATGAGATCTCCTGTGATGGGGAGAGACATGGTGACCAGAGACTGACCCGGCAGCCGAGGTTGTCTGCCCACCTTCACGATCCTGCCCTTGGTTGTGATCTAAATAGGAAGAAATAGGAGATGCTGTAGGAGATCAAATGTCTCAAGTCTAAATTCACCTTTAATCTTTCCCCTGGTGGAAATATTTATGTGTAAATAGATATTCATAAGATTTTACCCTATATTCAACAAATTGTATTTGTCGTGATAGTATAGCAATGTCTTACCAGGTAGGTGATGTGTTTTATCTGGTTCTGAACAGCCTTGTTGGTATAATGAATAATGAAATATACAGAAAGCGTGTCTCCTGGTCTGACGACTGAGTCATTTCTACTGCCGATGTAAAGGTAATTCCCGGTTGGCTGATAAGCATTGGCCGTCATTGATGCAGATGCTTGCCTGGAAGGGGGAAGTGCAGGATCTGATGTTCTCACCTGTAATTAGAAGAATTTAGAAAACAAGACAACAAGAAAAAACAAGAAAACAAGACATTTATGTAAATCCAATTTTGAGAAATAAGAGGTTTAAAGTTTTACTGCAAAACACAAAGTTACTTTTACAAAGTGAAGAGAATTCCGCCCTCCCTATTCCATTAGTTACAATAATGTTGTTTATTTCTTCATACTAAAATATAGACAAAGTTTTGTACAATCCCCAAAAAACACTACGTGTTTCGTAGTTTCTTTTTCAGTCCTTACTCATGACTGATACCAAGTTAAAAAAGAAATCGATGATGTGCATGGAACCTCACATAACTGGCACATGCACAGGGCCATAGAGTGCAAGGCAAATTACCATGGACCAAGTAATACTCGGTGAAGGTTTAACATCTTTAGGACACAAGAAAATTAAAGTACATGCAAGTATAAATACATGACATCTGATCTATTATTCAAACGTTTTGGCATTCTAATGTCAAGAGTTCATATCCAATAGATTTCGGGATTACGCAACTTGTGCATTCTATAACCCTTGTAACCATTTCATTGCCTGTCACTGTTAGGGAGATCGCCCCCATGTGTATTCAGAAAATGTTTAGACAGACCAGATTTGCTTTTTTCTGAAGGTTTTGAGCCATCTGTTATACGTTCCGCTATTCGCTGGTGACAGCTGGTGGCTTGTAAAATTGAATGGCCACTGACCACTTTGCAATATAGTTTAATATTAATGTTACCAGTGGAGTAGCCCCCCTCTAATATCACATCCAAATAAGAAATTTCTCTTTTGCTGACATAATAGGTGAACATCAAGTTACCATCATTATTATTGATGTATGTAATGAAATCGGCAACGTCCTTCTCCTGGCCTCGCCTTATGAGAAGGACGTCGTCGATGTACCTTCCATAAAAATAACTCTATTGTATCTAGTGGGGCATCATCACCAAGTTAAGGGATGTTAGCAAATGTGTAAAAGGATAAATACAAATTTTACAAAATATAGAAAATTGCAGTATTCACCACTCGCTCCTATCCCACTAAAAACAGTTTCCTCCATTTTGTAACTATTTAATGAAGTAAAATCATATTTATACCAAAATACTATAATGTAACATATTTTATCAAAATGGCAAAATACTTTTATGTAAACATCTACTTAGTAGACGCTATAGTGCTGGGCCCAGTTTCTCTATAGATAAAAATATTAAAATAATAAAATAAATAAACCTAAAGTCCACCAAGAATACTACAGTTTAATCCACTAAAATGTTGCCTACTTGATTTTGATTAAATCCATATTTAAAATCCATGTTTACAATCTATGTACAAAGCGCTAACCATATGGTATAGGCAGATCAAGTGGCAGAGAAAATCAAGTGGACAACAATTAAGTGGATTAAACTGTGGTATTCTTGGTGGACTTTAGGTTTATTTATTTTATTATTTTTATATTTTTATCTATAGAGATACTCTAAGTGCTTGGGCCCAGCACTATACTAATCACAGGTATCACATGTGTGTTTGCTACTAAGTAGATGTTTACATAAAAGTAATTTGAAGTTTTGATAAAATATGTTACATTTAGAGTATTTTGGTATAAATGTGATTTTACTTAATTAAATAAAGACGGACCCCTCTGGCCACTGTGACCTCTGGTGACCTCTCTGGATGTTACTATAGTCCCAGACTGCAATGATCGGCTGTGAGGTGTCTGTAATGAAGCTTTATTGATAATCCTTGGTCCCATTGCAGCAAAAAATGTTGAAACTCCAATTGACACTGAGGCAAAAAAAATTTTTGTCTGGATCTACAATTATAAAATATACAGTTTCAACTCACATACAAATTCAACTTAAGAACAAAGCTTCGGAACCTATCTTGTACTGCCTATAGTTACAAAATTGAGGAAACAGTTTCTATTGGGATAGGGGCGAGTGGTGCATACTGCAATTATGTATATTTTTTGTCATAAAATTAAATCTGCTGCTGAAAAGGATTTGCACTCGAATAGATATAATTCTGTTCCCACCATGAGACATTGATGTTGGATTAGAAGAAGGTAAGAAGCATGAGCCCGTCACCGCCCCCTTGTATCTGTAGATAGTAATTGTTATTGAACAATAAGAAATTGTTATTGAGTACAGTATGTGTAACTGAGTATATATTGTTGTAAATCCAATGTGTAATCCGTATATATTTCTGTATGTGATAGCCCAATGCCGAGAGTGCTTTGTCATGCTGTATATTAGTATACAAAGCTGATTTATCACCAGCTACCCATATACAATCTTCATACCAATTTAATTTAAACATGTTCTTTAAAACCTATTTTATGTCCTGTAGAAAACCTGGCGTCTCTTTGACTATGACCCTCTGAAGCCGTCAGCGTCCACTTACCTCTCCTGTCTCTGCTTCCAGGGCTGTGCGCGTGCGTCCCTGACTACTAGCATAGTACTAGGATAGCTAAGTGGACGCTGCGGGAGACCGAGGCACATAGAGGGCCACGGGTGAGCCCGAGACAATGGTCACGGGAACACCCGCGACAGTCCAATATATCTGAAGCACAATCCAATCCTTAAGAAGCAGAACGTATAACAGATGGCTCACCGGGGCCAGATGGCATACACCCCCGGGTTCTGCATGAACTATGTACGGTGATAGACAGACCGTTATTTTTAATATTTGAAGATTCACTGAGGACTGGTTATGTTCCACAGGACTGGCGCATAGCAAATGTGGTACCAATATACAAAAAAGGATCAAAAAACGATCCTGGAAACTACAGACCCGTGAGTCTAACTGTTGTGGTTGGGAAAATATTTGAGGGGTTTGTTAGAGATGCTATCCTGGAGTAGCTCACTGTGCATAACCTTACAACCCAGCGTCAGCATGGGTTTATGAGAGATCGGTCCTGTCAGACTAATCTGATTGGTTTCTACGAGGAGGTAAGTTCAAGACTGGACCTGGGGGACGCTGTGGATGTTGTATATCTGGTCTTTTCAAAGGCATTTGACACCGTGCCGCATAAAGGTTGGCATATAAAATGAGACTGCTGGGAGTAGGAGAAAATCTGTGTATTTGGGTAAGTAATTGGCTTAGTGATAGAAAACAGAGGGTCGTCATTAATGGCACATTCTCAGATTGGGTTGACGTTACCAGTGGAGTGCCACAGGGGTCAGTATTGGGGCCACTTCTTTTTAATATTTTTATTAATGACCTTGTAGTGGGTTTACACAGTCAATTTTCAATATTTGCAGATGATACTAAGCTGTGTAAAGTAATAAATACTGAGGCCCATAGTTTAGCATTACAGAAGGATTTGTGGAAGCTTGAGGAGTGGGCAGAGAAATGGTTGATGAGGTTTAATGTAGATAAATGTAAAGTTATGCACTTGGGCCATGGAAACAAAAAGTATAATTAAGTTCTAAACAGTCAATTACTTGGTAAAACTGGAGCTGAAAAGGACTTGGGCGTATTGGTGGATGGTAAACTTAATTTTAGTGACCAGAGCCAGGCGGCTGCTAAAGCAAATGAAATTATGGGATGTATCAAGAGAGGAATAGATTCTCATAAAGACATAGGGGGTCATTTACTAAGGGCCCGATTCACGTTTTCCCGACGTGTTACCCGAATATTTCCGATTTGCAACGATTTTCCCTGTATTGCCCCGAGTTTTTGTCGCACGCAATCGGATTTTGGCGCATCGGCGCTGGCATGCACGCGGGGGGAAATCGGGAGGCGTGGCCGAACGAAAACCCAACGGATTCGGAAAAACCGCCGCATTTAAAAAACCGAAAGTCTCGCGGAGCTTGCACTTACCTTCATCCAGGATAGGCCGGTGTATTTGAGTGCGTTCCGATGCTCTTCAGCGCAGCAGCACCACCTGGTGGACGTCGGAGGAACTACCTTAATGAATCCCGGCCGGACCCGAATCCACCGCAGAGAACGCGCCGCTGGATCGCGAACGGACCGGGTAAGTAAATCTGCCCCATAGTTTTGCCCTTATACAAATCCCTGGTCAGACCACACATGGAATATTGTGTACAGTTTTGGGCACCAGTGTATAAAAGGACATAGTGGAGCTGGAACAGGTGCAGAGGAGAGCAACCAGGATTATTAGGGAATGGGGGGATTAGAATACAATGACAGATTACAAAACTTGGGATTATTCAGTTTAGAAAAAAGAGGACTGGGGGGAGACCTCATTACAATGTACAAATACCTGAACAGACAGTACAAGGATCTCTCCAAAGATCTTTTTATACCTAGGCCGGTGACCAGGACAAGGGGGCAGCCAAGAGGAGAGGAGGTTCTACCATCACCATAGACAGGGGACATCCTCTACACCTAGAGGAGAGGAGGCTCTACCATCACCATAGACAGGGGGCATCCTCTACACCTAGAAGAGAGCGTGTCTACATCAACCATAGACAGGGGTCATTCTCTACACCTAGGGGAGAGACAGTTCTACCATCACTATAGACAGGGGGGATCTCTACACTAGAGAAGGGTGGTTCTACCATACCATAGACAGGGGCATCCTCTACACCTAGAGGAAAGGAGGTTCTACCATCACCATAGACAGGGAACATCCTTACACCTAGAGGAGAGGAGGTTCTACATCACCATAGACAGGGGCATCTCACACTAGGGGAGAGACTGTTCTACCATCACCAAGACAGGGGGATCCTCTACACCTAGGAAGAGGTGTTTTACCATTACCATAGACAGGGGGCATCCTCTACACCTAGAGGAGAGGCAGTTCTACCATCACCATAGACAGGGAACATCCTCTACACCCAGAGGAGAGGAGGTTCTACAATCGCCATAGACAGGGGCATCCTCTACACCTAGGGGAGAGACAGTTCTACCATCACTATAGACAGGGGGGATCCTCTACACCTAAAGAAGAGGTGGTTCTACCATTACCATAGACAGGGGGCATCCTCTACACCTAGAGGAAAGGAGGTTCTACCATCACCATAGACAGGGGCATCCTCTACACCTAGAGGAGGTTCTACCATCACCATAGACACGGGCATCCTCTACACCCAGAGGAGAGGAGGTTCTACCATCACAAAAGACAGGGGGATCCTCTACACCTAGAGGGAGAGGTTCTACCATCACCATAGACAGGAGGCATCCTCTACACCTAGAGGAGAGGAGGTTCTACCATCACCATAGACAGGGGACATCCTCTACAACTAGAGGAGGGCGGTTCTACCATCACCATAGACAGGGGGCATCCTATGCCTAGAGGAGAGGCGGTTCTACCATACCCATAGAAAGGGCATCCTCTACACCTAGAGAGAGGAGGTTCTACCATCACACCATAGACAGGGGACATTCTCTAAAACTAGAGGAGAGGCGGTTCTACCATCACCATAGACAGGGGGATCCTCTACGCCTAGAGAGAGGCGGTTTCTACATCACCATAGACAGGGGCATCATCTACACCTAGAGGAGAGGAGGGTCTACATCACCATAGACAGGGGAATCCTCTACACCTAGAGGAGAGGCGGTTCTACCATCACCATAGACAGGGGGCATCCTCTACACCTAGAGGAGAGGAGGTTCTACCATCACATAGACAGGAGGCATCTCTTACACCTAGAAGAGAGGAGGTTTACCATCACCATAGACAAGGGACATCCTCTACACCTAGAGGAGAGGTGGTTCTACCATCACCATAGACAGGGGGCATCCTCTACACCTAGAGGAGAGGAGGTTCTACGATCACATAGAGGAGGGGCATCCTCTACACCTAGAGGAAGGAGGTTCTACCATCACCATAGACAGGGGGCTCCTCTACACCTAGAGCAGAGGAGGTTTACCATCACCATAGACAGGGGGCATCCTCACACCTAGAGGAGAGGAGGTTCTACCATCCACATAGACAAAGGTTCTTTACTGTAAGAGCAGTGAGACTGTGGAACTCTCTGCCGCAGGAGGTTGTTATGGCGGACTCTATGTACTGTGCAGGAGAGGCCTGGATGCCTTCTGAGAGAAAAAATATCACAGGTTATGGGATAAAATTTATTTAATTCTTAAAGGTTGGACTGATGGACTTGCGTCTTTTTCCAGCCTTAATACTATGATACTATGAAAACCTTCAGAAAAAAAGTAAATCTAGTCTGTCTAAACATTTTCTGAATACACATTGGGCAGATTTTTCTTCGTACAGGGGTAGGCTTGAAGGTTTGGTTGGGCATTGAACTCCGACTAGAGGCAGGGATCGAACGCACAAGTTCGTATTGGGAAATCTATTGGTATTAACTCTGACATTAGTAGAATGCCAAAAGATTTGAATAATAGATCAGATGTCATGTATTTATACTACACAAACTTTAATTGCCTTGTGCCCTAAAGATGTTAAAGGGCATCTAACCGATTTAATAAATACTACTGGGCAGCACACACGGCGTATCCCAGCGTGACGCAACTCTGGGCATATTCGAAGTGGATGGAATTGAAAACTATTGCTTGCACCGTATCACCCCAACTCATATTTATGGCCCAGAGGCCCTCCTTGCCCTGACCACAATGTTGGGCCCGAAGCTTTCACACTGAGAGTGTATGGAACACTCTAAAGCTAAGTTCCCACTCAAATCAAGACCTCCTCATTACAGTCCTTCCTCTATAGTCCAGAGACAGAAGATTTTATGGGAGGAAGGATGTGAAACCATGGCATGAGAAAGGTCTGTTCCGTTTGCGGAACAAGCGGACCGTCTAACTTTAAAAATCCTACCCTTTGATAGACTCAAAGAAAGTTTGATATCCGTCTCCTCCTACTATCATTACCTGCAAATACGCATTTTACGTCACGAGTTAAAACGGATATGGTATCCAAACCACGGAATTTGAAACATTTGCAAAACACCAACCCCACACGGCAGGACTAATTTCCGAATATATCTACTTTTATTACACCCTTCCCACCTGTATAGGCAAATGGGAGGACATAGTTGGGACCCCATTACAATAGAAACTGGCAGCGCATATGGCGATACGGGGTCCAGACATCCATGTGTACAGCTTTAAAGGAAAACTAATATAAACTGTTATTTCATTGGTATCACACCCCTGCCTTCTTGCATCAATTATTCCGGATGTGACAGATCGGTGCTGGAGATGTGGTTTGGAGAGGGGAACCTTGTAACACATTGGGGGTATTTACTTACCCGGTCCTTTCGCTATCAGCGCACGTTCTCCGACGAGGATTTGGGTCTTCCGCTATTCACTAAGGTCATGCACCCAATGTCCACCAGGTGTCACTGCTGCACGAGGTCCGTCGGAGTTCACCAGTCTATCCTGTCCAGTAAGTTCGTGGTCAAGCGGCCTTTTTTTTTTAAATAGCGCGATTTTTCCGAATCTTCTCAGGTTTTCCGACGGCCACGCCCCCCGATTTCCGCCACATGCAACCGGCGCCTATGCGACACAATCCGATCGATGCACCAAAAACCGGGGAATTCAGCGCAAAACTGTAAAATTCGGGAAACCCAATGAAAATACGCAATTCGGACCCTTAGTGAATAACCCCCATTTTGGACTTGCACACTCATTAACCGTTCTGCAAGGATATGAGGAATTTAATTAAGGAATTCTTGCTGTGGATATCCCCTGAACCCGCTGTTCTACTTGCTAAATGTCACTGACTTCCCTATGGCTAAAGTAGCCAGGACGCTAGTCTACACATCCTACTGCAGATCGCTGCCTGACGCACAACACTGGAAGAGGCAGACCCCCCCAACATTATCACTCTCACTAGCCCGGATAAGAGAAGTCCGAGAATGGAGACGATGACTGCCCCATAAACTACGATCTTTTGCCAAAGTTGGAACCCAGGGATATGTATTTTCTCTTTTTCCCCACTCCCAACCCCCTCCTAAGGTTACATCACACTGCCGTATGGGGAAGTATATACGGCCGACGTATATACGGCCGATATACGTTCCCATAGCGGCAATGTGCGCACGGCGCCCTACGGGAGCGGTACGGTGCAGCACACGTGCGTACCGTACCACTCCGTACCCCGGAAAAAGATAGGGACAGTCCTATCTTTGTCGTAGTACGGCGCCAGCGCCGATAACTTCCTATGGAGAGGGCGGGGGTGAGTTGCGCTCACCTCCTCCTCCTCTCCCCGTACACTGCCGTTGCCGCTACTGTACGGTACGGGGGCAACGGCAGTGTGAATATAGCCTTAGTGGTGTGTCGTGTGCTTTATGTAATTGGTTTGCGTACAGGTGATATGCTGGGCGGATATCTGTATAATTATACAAATGATGTCTACATTTGATGTTAACCATGTTTGGCCTGGTTTGTGACTACTATATATCTTAAAATTGTATGTACCTTAAAATATGGTAAAATAATAAAATACAGTAAATAAAAAAAAATAAAATAAATAAAAAAGGGCATCTACCAGCAGGACAAAGGATTGTAAACCAGCACACTCAGCTTTATATATTAGATGATACAGAGATACTACAGTAATGGTAAGGCTGTTTATATTGTTAACAGTGTTCAGTATCAGCTGCACATCCCTCCTCTCCTGTATACCCCCCAGCCTTCCTAGTTCGGCCACCACCGGGACCCTCTCTGCTGGAGAGCCATCCGGGTTGTCACATGTACCTTAGAATAGAAAAAAAATATATAGAGATATAACATGCAATGCGTCACTGAACTCTGTATTAAACTACACCCACACCTAGGGCGGCCTTTGCGTATTGCAATATCTGTTACCTGGAAAGATGTTAGTGGTTAGACAGTGTAGACCTTAACTTTGTGTGAGTGATGTTAGGCCTAGAAAGTTTGTTGAGGGGGGAATACTAGATCTATGATAATAGCTAATCCTCAGTTCTTTCACTGCTGGTATACTTTTCCTGGGACTATTTTGTCTGGTGTGTTTTACTGGAGACCCTCGTTCCAAAAGGAATGAATGAAAATTGTCATTGGTGTCTTTTGTAAACTTTCTGTAAACTTGTAAACTTTGCAGGCTTTTGAAAGCTTTGCAAACTGTTGCAAACTTGACAAACTTTGGAAATGTTGCGGTTAGGTGGAGTTTGCTACTTCAGGTACATACAATGATATTCGAAATTTGGTAAATAAGCTTTGAATATTAATTGCCATTGGTGTATAGTACCGCTTCTATGCCACTTATCGACAATGGGGTCATTTAATAAGGGCCCGATTCGCGGTTTCCGACGTGTTACCCGAATATTTCCGATTTGCGCCGATTGTACTGAATTGCCCCGGGATTTTGGCGCACCGCGATCGGATTGTGGCGCATCGGCGCTGGCATGCACGCGACGGAAATCGGGGGCGTGGGCCGAACGAAAACCCGACGTATTCGGAAAAACCGTCGCATTTAATAACCGAAAATGTGTAGCTGGGAAGCGCTTACCTTCACCTGGTCCGCGGCGGTGATTGCGGCGCGATCGATGCATTTCAGCAGCAGCAGCGCCACCTGGTGGACGGCGGAGGAACTGCCATCATAAATCCCGTCCGGACCCGAATCCTGTTCAGAGAACGCGCCGCTGGATCGCGAATGGGCGGGTAGTAAATCTGCCCCCAATGTTTCATTGCCAATTGTTTTTAATCTTTGTGTCTTTTGGAGTCATTTACATATGACCTCTGTATTTATATTGGTGGTGGAATTGTCACTACGATGCCTGAAGAAGGGGCCACGCCCCGAAACGTCACATGATGTGCTGGATGCCGTCCTCTCTAATGGAGTAACTACATAGTGTGCTCACGCATTCCCTGAAGTTCACGCGGATTATAGGACTTACACATTGGGTGATTACGTTTTGCCTAAAATGCTTGTAAGAATTGATATATTTCGATAAAGAAAAATTGCTAAATAGCAAATAACAGCGGGGTGAGCGCTTCATTCATACTTAAGGATTATTCAGGGTGGCGGGGAGACCCAAAGAAATGCTCAGGACTATTCCGATAAGATATTCTTTATGCGATTACTGAATCATAAACCCTGAACTTTACCTGAGCCTGTATCCAGCCTGACCCCAAACTCTGAACTTGATTCGGAGCTTGTAAGCTGTAACGAGCCATATTAAGCGTGTGCTGGTTCCCTGCCTAATCGGAACCCCTACTTATATTGTTTTTATCCGGAACCCCACTGATCTGGAACCCAAAACCTGTATTAACTGCCTGATTAAGAACCCTGAACCCTAACCTGACCTCCCCCAAACTTGTATCTGAGCCTGTTCCCTTTACACCGAGTGGAAAATGTTTTTATTGTGATAACCTTGGGCATCCTTTCATTTAATGGCCAGGTTTGTACTAATGGGTCATCACACACATAGCTATTGAATACCTTAATAAATAGTATTGTGAAAAGGGTCACTTACCAATAGTCTATGGCATTCCGGGCTTGAAATATTGGAGGTTTGTTTAAAATAGTACATTATATGGTGATTTTACAAATGTGAATGTTTTCCAGTTCACTTCCCACAACTTTCCTTCCTAAAAGAGCAGAAATCCAGTGTGGTGATACAACTGAAAGAGTAAACTTCATTATAGAAACACACGGAACAGAAAACAGGTAGAACGAGAAGCAATTAGCAACAATCTCTATAAAGGAGCGGTTCTATAGGTGGTTACACAGACAATTTTTTCGGGCTGTTTTGTCCCTTTTGTGTTTTTTGTTTGTCTATCCCTAGAGAAAGCATAATATAGTTGTCTACAACCCCCAGCTCATGTAATGCAGTTTATCCAGGAGTTTTGGCAAGAAGGTTAGCCCAGCTGCTGGAATGCTACCATCCTCTTATGCAAGACGCAGTGTCAGGCCCTACTCGGACTCTAAGCTAAAGAGACTTGTGGATTCGAGACCTCATAATCCATCTTGGAGTCTGTTTCTTACAGTTTGAGTAGGACACATGATATTAGTGGCCTGGAGTAGCTACTGAGGAAGGAGGCGAGAAGAGGCTCGGAAATGGTCTAGCAGTATATATTACTGTTGTGGACAAAAAGACGAGCAACGCAAATATATGTTTCCTTTCTTGAAGCTTGTGCATTGCAGTACTTACCAGCCGACCACACCAGGAACCCGCTGTGCTAGTTTACAATTGCGGCTCGGACCAGATGATCACGTCGGAGACAAAAACACGCGCACAAGACTCTAAGGAGGGTGAAGTAAGCGCGCTGATTCCATGCGCTTGCCTAAACGCGCCTACACGGCCTGAAAAACCTGAATGCAGCCGAAGGTCAAAAAAAGCGAGTCTCCACTAAACATAGTAAACAATACTACATCCTGTCTCTGTAACTAGATATAGTATTTCCAATCTGACTACAACCAATTTTGCTGCAAAGACATTGGGGCACATCATTACCCCAGTCCTGTCGCGATCCCCGCTGTGCGTTGTCCGATGATCATGGACCTTGCGCGATTCACTAAGATCGTCGCCCGATGTCCTGCTTGTGGTCGCTTCCCCGCTCAGATTCACCACTTCCCGGTGCATGTAAGGGCTTGGCTTGCGACACAAATTTAAATGTTAAATCCCGCCGTTTCAGTCCGAATCCGTCGGATCTTCTGACGGGCGCCCCCGATTGTGTGTTGCATGAAAGCCGGCGCCAAAATCAATGCGTGACCATAATACTCTTTTAAGGCGACACAAAATTGGTAATATTCAATGTTGTGCGGTCTGCGGACCCTTAGTAAATGAGCCCCATGACCAACAAGCAAAATTAACAAAAATGAGTGAATGACAGATAATTACTAGAGATGAGCGAGCACTAAAATGCTCGGGTGCCGTTATTCGAGACAAACTTTTCCCAGAGCTCGAGTGCCTGTCTCGAGTAACGATCCCCATTGAAGTCAATGAGAGACTCGCGCATTTTCACTGAAGAACAGATGAAAGAAGAACACTGAGAGAAACACATTGCAGATGTTTCACTGAAGAACACATGAAAGAACACATTGCAGATGTTCGGTTACATCTGCTAAATTATCGGAAGGACACGCTTGCGAACGGTGTTCTTCACAATAGTATGTGAAGAACAATATGTGTGAAGAACACATTGCAGATGTTCCATACATATGCAATGTGTTCTTCACACATATTGTTCTGCACAGGTTGTCTTCGATAAGTTAGCAGAGGTACGCGAACATCTGCATGTGTTCTTACTGTGTTCTTTCAATGTGTTCTTTCACTTAAATGATCCTGTGTGCACTATTTTCATTGTGTTCTTCACTGTTCTTTCACTGTGTTTTTAAGTAAATGCTCGATCTCGAGCAGGGGAAATACTCGTCCGAGCAACGAGCCGTTCCGAGTATGTAATACTGAACGGGCTTCAAGCTCAGATGAGTATAACGCTCATCTCTCTATAATTACCAGCAAGCACCCACACCTATGAAATGTGTTTGGTGGAACAAGCATATAAAACCTCAGGTATAAACTGAATATATGACGTATATAGAAACGTCAGACTGTATACGTGATACAACAAAGCATTATACAATAAGCATTAATTTGATTCACAGCAAACCCAACTTTTATGTCGTTCCTAGAATTCCACACTAAAAGTGATTACCTTACAAGTGACATTTTATATATAGTTTTTAAATCTTTTGGAGAGTGTTGGCATTTGGGCCTATAGTGCCACCTCTCCATCTGCCCAGCCTGAATCTATTGATATATTTACTTGTCTTGTATTGGATGTTGTATTTACATTGTGTTTATTTTAGAATTATATAAATAACTGTGTACTCTATCTGTGACTATTGCGATTCATTAACATATAAGTATACATGTAATCTAGTGTAATTCATAGCATTAGATTATATACATTATTTAGTTGCAGGCATTACAAAGCCAAACCATGTAAAAAGTTTCTATCATTAATCAGTTATTATATTATTGATATAATAAACATTTTTGGGGAATAGTGAGAGTTAGTGCTCTGTACCATTTAGAGTTGCGAAGGCCATGACTCATTCTGTTAAAAAATTGTGTATGTTTTAAATCTCATCACCAGGAAAAGATTGAACTGTTTATCCTGGATAATCACCGCAGTAAAGTATTGGAACTGCCTGGGCTAGGAGACATAATACTGTCATGACCGTCCCAAAATGTTATTTGTCCTGGGGTAAAGAATGTAATGAAAATTGTCATAAAACCTTGCCGCATCACGGGAGTATGACTGTTCAATCATATTTGTCCCTGGGGAATCCGTGCCCAAGAGTTGCCTCTTTTACCTGTATTATTCCTGATATGAGCCATAAAAAAGTATTTTAATAAGTTTGTAGGCAGGTCACATTAGACCCTCAAAATCTCCTGTGGCCAAGAGTTTTTCTTTGTAAGAAAAATGAACGGAGGCCACGTCTATGTTTGGATTATGGGAAATCAATAAGATTACTGTTAGGAACCCCAACCCTGCCTTTGATTCCGGACCTATTTAACCTTAATCAGGTAATTTGACAGGGGCCTACAATCTTCTGAGGGTCAGGCAGGAGACAAATGGAAAACCACATTCAATACCCTGAGGAGCATTGGTATATGTCATGCTATTCGGGTCTTACAAATGCCCCAGTTTTTTCAAAATTTCATCAATAATGTTTGGGTGTCTGGTTCTGGTACAGGTGTTCTGGTTATCTGTTGATATTTTGATTACTCCAAGGACATCTCATCTCATTGGACAAAGGTAAGAGAGGTCTTACAGATCCTTCTATGCCAAGCCAGGGAAAGTTTGCAGTTCAAGGATTGCCATTTTTGGGTTATATTTTGTCTATGAGGGGTTCAAGATGGACAAAGCTGTGTTGGAATGGCCAAGGCCTTAGACCTGAGATCATTACAGAGGTTTCTGGGCTTCACCAATTATTATAGAAAATTCTCTAGGATTTTTCTGTGCTTGCTAAACCTGTAACTGATTTGACTAAGAAGGGGCTGATGTCCAGCGAGGCCTTTGAAAAATGCGCGGAGGCTTTGAAACTCTCAAAATTGGTTTAGCTCGGCTCCAGTGTCATCCAACCAGATGAGGATTTACCTTATTGTTGAGGTTAGGCTTAGCTGTTGGGAGTGGGTGGTCACAAGAGAAGCAATAGATGCTGTCCCAAGACGAAGCAATAGAAGAAGCACTTCATCGTGTGCCTTCTTCTCAAAGAAGTTTTGTCCGTCTGAATACAGCTATGACAATGGTCAATGTTGTAGCTATCAAAATTGGCTTGGCAGCACTGGTGTATTTATGACTGCTAGACAGGCATGGCTGGCTTTGTTCTTTGCGAGTTAATTTTTCGGTGACTTGTTCCCAGCACAAAAATGTCAGGCGGGATGCTCTGCCTAGAAGTGTAATCCCAATATGAATTTGAGAAACCTGTCTTGTGCTGAAAAGGGGAAATTGTGATGGTAGCCTGGATACCTAAGCTGGAGAGTTGACATCTGAAGGGCTCAGGAAGTGACCCTAGGGGAAACACCCCGGGGTAATAGTTATGTTACGACAGCCGGGTGTCAGACTGTACAGAATGTCATGATCCAGATTGGCCGGCCATCCTTGGATGGCAGAAAATAAGAGGTTGTTTTTAGGAATTTCTGGTGGGTGTAGAACGGATGGTGGTGTGTGCATGTTGCTAAATCTGCAAGTCGGTGCCAGATGTAAGGCCTCTCATGCTCAGCGGCAGGCGTATGCACCCATTTGGGCATGGACTTCATAATGGATGTTCCATGACGGAAAGTTAACAACATATTTGGTCATTGTTGGATCAATTTAGCACAATGGTGTCACTGACTCCTTTCCTAAGTGTCCACAGTAAAAAATCTTGGCTAAGGATTTGTAAAAATGTGGTTCGTCTGCAGAGACGGAAAGGGTTCGACCGGGGCTCACAGCTGTTGGGGGGGGCCCACATAAGGCTTAACATAAAGGATCAATGAGGTGCGAGGGGCTGTATCTAATAAATCCAAGGTGTGAGGGGGGCTATATAAAATATCATGAGGGGCGTTTGGAATATTTTAGGAACAGGAGACTGTTTTAGTTTTGAAGTTAATGCCACACATGTGAGTTTACTCAAAGGGCGTTGTGAGACTCTGTCACCAGGGGCCTACTGAAGATTGGAGCTGACCCTTGTCATTCTGCATGTTGCCTCCAGAGGACAGTGTCTCCGACAGGTGTTCCCATGTTGTAGCAGCTTCTGGAGGGAACCACGCGAAGTCAACGGACAGACTAAGGAAAAATCCAAGATGTTGAACAGTTTTTGCATTGTTCACGGAAAACTAAAATGGTTGACATTAAAAAGGAGAAACATTGACCTTGTGGTAGCGGTGAACATGTGTGGCTCCTGACATTAAAATGTGAAGTGAAGTTGAAGGTTGGGGTCCTCTTTCGGATGAATAGAACTTATAATGATGTTTTGGTCAGATGGACAATCCTCCTCGTGGGAACAATCAACTTCGGTGGTTAATGCCTCCCTTTGAAGAAGTAGTGTTCAGCTGCGGGCTACTCGTGGTTGGCCTCCCCTGGATTATGGATAGAGAGTACGAGGGTCTCCTGGATTCTATGACTCAACGATATTTGAGGGGACACTTCAGTATTGGGACTGGCAGGCCGATGGCATGAGGATAACTCCTCGGGGTTGGGCCTCCGAGGCTGTCGCGCCCAGATTGGAGGTTGCTTTCCACAAAGGTAGCCTGATAGGCCTCGTCTCGGGAATCTGTGAGATACCGTTGAAGGGGGGGGGGGGGTACTATGTGGTTGATTATTTGATTACATGTCCTTGCTGTATTGGCGGTTTCTACATTTTGAATGGTTGTGGTTAAGTGTCCGTTGCGTAATTTGGATAGTTATCAGACTGGCCAGGCTCAATTAAGGCGTTGGTTTGGCTTGGATATTGTTAGGTATTATCTGCTCTGTAGTATATTTCTGGCTCCGTTCTTTGGAACATCGATTACTTTCTATGTATATTATTTTGAAGTTGTCCGCTCTCCTGTTCCACTCACCAATTTCCTGTCTTTCCCCATTGTCTGTGTTGATGTATGTAAGGCCTTGTGGGACACTGCTTGGTTGTTAGTCGCTATTCCGTCCTCCCTATTGCCCTCATTCCTGTATTTAAGTCTCGGTTGGGAGTTGGTGTACTGCGTGTTTGTCAAGTTTATTGCCAGTAATCTTTCGTTAGGGGGGCCCAACATTTAGTACACAAGGACCATGTATCCTTTAGTCTTACCCTACTCCTGGCTAGGTCTTAGTGTCTAGAGATAACGAAGTGTTGGGCCGGAACAGCCTGGGGAAGCTGACCATCACCCGCAGGCAGGGACTAGCTTAGACATTAGATATGGACAGTTAATACCTTTCCCGTTTCCCTAGTTCTTGCTGCTCGCTCTCCAGGGGTTTCCTGCTTCGTAATAAACCCTGACAGTAATCAAATAATGAGGCCACACATATAATGAGCTGAGCTTCCTCAGGAGAAGAGAAGGCCCCAGGTATGTATAAAGGTGAGCTGAGTATGTGGGGAGCCACACACTACCAGAACCTCATCAGAAGAATGCCCAGGTTTGTAAGGGGTCATACAGGTACGTGGAGGCCACACACACTATGCATCATTCGGAGCCCCTCAAAAAAAATTTTCTAGGTTTATGCGGAGGGGGGGGGGCGGGGGGGGGGGGGGGGGGGGGGGGGGGGGGGGGGGGGGGGGGGGGGTGGGTGGGGGGGGGGGATGGGGGGGGGGGGGGGGGGGGGGGGAAAAAAAAAAACAAAAAACAAAAAAACACCAAAACCAAAAAACAAAACCACAAAACCAACAACAAACAAACACCCAAACACCAAACCAAAACACAACCCAAACAACCACCACCCCCAAAAAACAAGGGGGCGTGGGGGGGGGGGGGGGGGGGGGGGTGGGGGGGGGGGGGGGGGGGGGGGGGGGTTGGTTTGGGTTGTAGGGAGGCCATGACAGTATGTGAAGGCACACCACTACTGAGCTCTATCAGAAGATGCCCAGGTGTTGTAAGGAAGGTCAGACAGGTACGGGAGAACACACAAACATGAGCTCATCAGGAGCATGCCCAGGTGTTGTAGGGAGATTGATGCAGGTACGTTGGAGGTCACCACACACTATTTATTGTCTTGAGGCCATTTCCAGTGAAGCTGAATCAGCACGAAATTGATTGTGTCACTGTGTATTTTGAGTACATTTTAAATCCAGTCCTTCATGGGATATGATTTTTTGATTTCATTGATACCTTTATTGATAACTTTTAGTTTCAAGAAGAAAAAGGTATAATGCAATTTACACATAAAAAGTGCAAATATTGCACTAGGGGTGCAGGATATAGGAAAAACTGGGGCACATTTACGTTACCTGTCCCTCGCTTCACGAAAGTGCATTTGTCCACCGGAACTGCACATCTTCCGCGATTCCAAAGATCGTGCGCCCATGTCGCGCATGTGTCCCTTCCCCCTCAGGTCTGAGTTTCACCTTCTTCTCTGGTGCACTGTAAGTGCTTGATCTTGCGACACAATTGAATCTTAAATCTGCGCTCAGTCCAAATCGTACGGATCGTCTGACGTCCACCCCCGATTTCTGCTGCATGAAAGCAGGCAGCTGTGCCAAAATCCAATTGCATGCAACACAATCACCACGCAAAACCTGTCCAAAGCTTGAAGAGATCCCGTCCCTTAGTAAATAAGCCCCAATTATTACTAAGGTTTCCTCAGCCGGCACTTTCGTAGCATTTTGGGATTGCGGGGTGGGACTGATTGGACGAGCGCGGGATTCAAGTTCCAATTTGTGTCACAAGATCAACGCACTTACATTGCACCAGGAAGAAGGGAAACCTGGAGGACCTGAGTGGGAGCGAGACATGGCAAGGATATCGGGTCACAGATTACAACAATGCACTTTTGGTGTTGAACTTGTCGGACGGGTAAGTAAAATGTGCCACAATGTGTTTTCGCTTGAGTTCAAAACTATTCAGATTACAAAAACTCACCAGAATCACAGTGATGATAGTCACGGACATGTATAAGGTGTTACTGCAACAAGTCATCAGGGATCGGGAGCTCTTAACAAGATCTTCTCTCTTCAGTAACGCTTGTCCTTCTCCCTCACTAATAACTATGACACAATAGAATGACAGAAAAAAGACAAAATATTCACTATTTTACATTAAAATAAAGACTTCAGAAGATTAAGAAAATGTGTTTCTTGTGATATTACAGGTATGATATTCGTACGGAATGCGTCTCTGGGGTCATGGTGGACTGGTCCTTGTCACATCCTTTTCACACAAATAACACAAAGGCCATGCCGATCTACAGGCTTTCCCATACAGGACACTGGTATTCAACAGAAAAACTGAAAAAAACTGATGTTATGTCATCCCAGTGCCTGTCATGTCACCATACAGGCTCCTCTGATATCACATGAGTAAGCGCTACTGTTATACAGAAAGAAAGTTGCACAAAGTTTTACGCAAGGCCACATTACAGAGAGAAAACTCGAGGATGCACTGGTGATTTCATACAAAAGAAAAGAGGGCGGCAAAGATTATTACCTCTTTGTCTAGTAATTCACTTATTGATTAATTGGAGGCATATATGAACACTAGGTGGAGAACATACGTACAGGGATATGCAAGCGCCTATTGAGAGGCCTCACAGGTGGTTAAGTGGACCTGAAAGTTGGGTTGTACTAGAAGTTTGAGGGTTTAGCTCAATTCCACACTGCACTTGCTAGCAACTATCATGGATGCTGCTAAGAGAATTGTGGCGTTGCCAGACAAATATGGTGCAAGAAAGCTCCCACAATTTAGTGTGGTTGCAGCCCACAGTAGTTGATAGGTGACTTGCCAAGTGGGAATTTGAACAGGTAGCCACCCATAATCGGTGTGACAGCATCGATCGTGGAGTACTAGTCGGAGGTGGGTTTGGTAATGACGAACAGAATTTATTGCTCCACACGTCACTACTCATGGCTGAGTCCTGTCCAAACACAGTTTGTGTCTGCAGTATTACTTATTGCAAGAATAGAAGATATAATCACCTTTAAGTGTCATGCCAAACCCTGACCCTGACATTTTACAAAGAGGCAGTGCTAGGAAGTCTATATCTGTGATTGTCATTAGGGTGTGGGATTGGATGACTGGGAAAATGCTATATGTAGAGAGCACCAATCAGAGTTGATTATAGTATAGGACGGTTGGGCAGTAACCAGGTTCAAGCTCTGCTAGTGGGACCCATGGAACTCAAACCACCCCACTAAACTTTGATACTGAAAAGTGCCTCACCCAAGGAAATGCTTGGTACATCTCTGCCTGACTTTCAATATGCACAGAGCGGTTCCAGGAACTTTAAAGGATCTCCAAAGGTCCTGAAACCAGCACATTGAAAGCAAACAGAAGAGGGCACATCCATCATCCCCAAAAGAAGCTGATTCTAGTAGCAGATGTTGTAGGAAGTGATTCCAGCATTGTAGGGACTATAAGGGCCAAGGCTGTATATTACACATGTCATGTAGCATCACCAATTACACCCTAGGTCAATTCAGATATTGGATGTACATTAGATTACCTAGCGGTTCAAGAAGCCTTGCAAATAGTGGTCAAAATTGTTAGGACCGCAGAATCATGCCATTACATTGTGTATAAACACTCAGTCAAGATCATAGAGTGGTAGAATGCGACATATGCATGTCAGGCCAGGCAGGGGGGCAATGGCCGCTGTGGGTAATGCTGCTTGGCTCCCATACTTACTGGAATGTACTGTAACTTTTCACAGATTGTTGTAATAGCATGACAACTGTTATGTGTGACTGAAGGACTTTCATTTCATAGCTCGACATTACGTTTTCTGTTTTTCTCTTGAACATTTATAAAATGAAGTATGGATCATGTGACTTACTTTACGCGCTTAATGTCAAATAATATCAGGATCATCAACCATAATACAAATCTTATGCGGAAACAGTCGAATCTCCATTGTGGGAAGCAACTAACGGGAAAGGTAGAAATGTTTATCAATACTTGCTGATATCTGATATAATCAAGCAAATGTTAACAGGGAAAGGATGGCCCAAATAGATCCTGTATTGCTACGTGAGAGCTCCTCACAGGGCCGCGGTCAAGTGCCCCGACCGATGGGAGGAAGGATGACTTCCATGAGGGTCCGGCGGAAAGGTGAGGGATATGTAAGTGGCCTCTACACCTAGAGGAAAGGAGGTTCTACCATCACCATAGACAGGGGCATCCTCTACACCTAGAGGAGGTTCTACCATCACCATAGACACGGGCATCCTCTACACCCAGAGGAGAGGAGGTTCTACCATCACAAAAGACAGGGGCATCCTCTACACCTAGAGGAGAGGAGGTTCTACCATCACCATAGACAGGAGGCATCCTCTACACCTAGAGGAGAGGAGGTTCTACCATCACCATAGACAGGGGACATCCTCTACAACTAGAGGAGAGGCGGTTCTACCATCACCATAGACAGGGGGCATCCTCTATGCCTAGAGGAGAGGCGGTTCTACCATCACCATAGAAAGGGGCATCCTCTACACCTAGAGGAGAGGAGGTTCTACCATCACCATAGACAGGGGACATTCTCTACAACTAGAGGAGAGGCGGTTCTACCATCACCATAGACAGGGGGCATCCTCTACGCCTAGAGGAGAGGCGGTTCTACCATCACCATAGACAGGGGCATCCTCTACACCTAGAGGAGAGGAGGTTCTACCATCACCATAGACAGGGGACATCCTCTACACCTAGAGGAGAGGCGGTTCTACCATCACCATAGACAGGGGGCATCCTCTACACCTAGAGGAGAGGAGGTTCTACCATCACCATAGACAGGAGGCATCCTCTACACCTAGAAGAGAGGAGGTTCTACCATCACCATAGACAAGGGACATCCTCTACACCTAGAGGAGAGGTGGTTCTACCATCACCATAGACAGGGGGCATCCTCTACACCTAGAGGAGAGGAGGTTCTACGATCACCATAGAGGAGGGGCATCCTCTACACCTAGAGGAGAGGAGGTTCTACCATCACCATAGACAGGGGGCATCCTCTACACCTAGAGCAGAGGAGGTTCTACCATCACCATAGACAGGGGGCATCCTCTACACCTAGAGGAGAGGAGGTTCTACCATCACCATAGACAAAGGTTCTTTACTGTAAGAGCAGTGAGACTGTGGAACTCTCTGCCGCAGGAGGTTGTTATGGCGGACTCTATGTACATGTGCAGGAGAGGCCTGGATGCCTTTCTGGAGAGAAAAAATATCACAGGTTATGGGGATAAAACATTTATTTAATTCTTAAAGGTTGGACTTGATGGACTTGCGTCTTTTTCCAGCCTTATATACTATGATACTATGAAAACCTTCAGAAAAAAAGTAAATCTAGTCTGTCTAAACATTTTCTGAATACACATTGGGCAGATTTTTCTTCGCTAACAGTGGTAGGCATTGAAAGGTTTGGTTGGGCATTGAACTCCGACTAGAGGCAGGGATCGAACGCACAAGTTTCGTAATTGGGAAATCTATTGGATATTAACTCTTGACATTAGAATGCCAAAAGATTTGAATAATAGATCAGATGTCATGTATTTATACTAGCACAAACTTTAATTGCCTTGTGCCCTAAAGATGTTAAAGGGCATCTACCGATTTAATTAAATACTACTGGGCAGCACACTTACGGCGTATCCCAGCGTGGACGCAACTCTGGGCATATTCGAAGTGGATGGAAATTGAAAAACTATTGCTTGCACCGTATCACCCTACCTCATATTTATGGCCCCAGAGGCCCTCCTTGCCCCTGACCACAATGTTGGGCCCGATAGCTTTCACACTGAGTGTATGGAACACTTCTAAAGCTAAGTTCCCACTCAAATCAAAGACCTCCTCATTACAGTCCTTCCTCTATAGTCCAGAGACAGAAGATTTTATGGGAGGAAGGGATGTGAAACCATGGCATGAGAAAGGTCTGTTCCGTTTTGCGGAACAAGCGGACCGTCTAACTTTAAAAATCCTACCCTTTGATAGACTCAAAGAAAAGTTTGATATCCCGTCCTCCTCCTACTATCATTACCTGCAAATACGTCACTTTTTACCGTCAGCGAGTAAAACGGATATGGTATCCAAACCCACGGAATTTGAATACATTTGCAAAACACCAACCCACACGGCAGGACTAATTTCCGAAATATATCTACTTTTATTACACCCTTCCCACCTGTATATGGCTAAATGGGAGGACATAGTTGGGACCCCAATTACAATAGAAACCTGGCAGCGCATATGGCGATACGTGGTCCAGACATCCATGTGTACAGCTTTAAAGGAAAACTAATATAAACTGTTATTTCATTGGTATCACACCCCTGCCTTCTTGCATCAATTATTCCCGGATGTGACAGATCGGTGCTGGAGATGTGGTTTGGAGAGGGGAACCTTGTAACACATTGGGGGTCATTTACTTACCCGGTCCTTTCGCTATTCAGCGCACGTTCTCCGACGAGGATTTGGGTCTTCCGCTATTCACTAAGGTCATGCACCCAATGTCCACCAGGTGTCACTGCTGCACGAGGTCCGTCGGAGTTCACCAGTCTATCCTTGGTCCAAGTAAGTTCGTGTCAAGCGGCCCTTTTTTTTTTAAATAGCGCGATTTTTCCGAATCTCTCAGGTTTTCCGACGGCCACGCCCCCCGATTTCCGCCACATGCAACCCGGCGCCTATGCGACACAATCCGATCGCATGCACCAAAAACCCGGGGGAATTCAGCGCAAAACTGTAAAATTCGGGAAACCCAATGAAAATACGCAATTCGGACCCTTAGTGAATAACCCCCATTTTCTGGACTTGCACACTCATATAACCGTTCTGCAAGGATATGAGGAATTTAATTAAGGAAATTCTTGCTGTGGATATCCCCCTGAACCCGCTGTTCTACTTGCTAAATGTCACTGACTTCCCTATGGCTAAAGTAGCCAGGACGCTTAGTCTACACATCCTTACTGCAGATCGCTGCCTGATCGCACAACACTGGAAGAGGCAGACCCCCCCAACATATTCACTCTCACTAGCCCGGATAAGAGAAGTCCGGAGCATGGAGACGATGACTGCCTCCATAAACTACCAGGATCTTTTTGCCAAAGTATGGAACCCATGGGATATGTATTTTCTCTTTTTCCCCACTCCCAACCCCCTCCTAAGGCTACATTCACACTGCCGTATGGGGGACGTATATACGGCCGACGTATATACGGCCGATATACGTCCCCCATAGGCGGCAATGTGCGCACGGCGCCCTACGGGAGCGGTACGGTGCAGCACACGTGCGTCACCGTACCACTCCGTACCCCGGAAAAAGATAGGACATGTCCTATCTTTGTCCGTAGTACGGCGCCAGGCGCCATAACTTCCTATGGAGAGGGGCGGGGGTGAGTTGCGCTCACCTCCTCCTCCTCTCCCCGTACACTGCCGTTGCCCGCTACTGTACGGTACGGGCGGGCAACGGCAGTGTGAATATAGCCTTAGTGTGTGTGTCTTGTGCTTTATGTAATTTGGTTTGCGATACAGGTGATATGCTCGGGCGGATATCTGTATAATTATACAAATGTATGTCCTACATTTGATGTTAACCATGTTTGGGCCTGGTTTTGTGACTACTATATATCTTAAAATTGTATGTACCTTAAAAATATGGTAAAATAATAAAAATACAGTTAAATAAAAAAAATAAAATAAAATAAAAAAGGGCATCTACCAGCAGGACAAAGGATTGTAAACCAAGCACACTCAGCTTTATATATTAGATGATACAGAGATACTCACAGTAATGGTAAGGCTGTTTATATTGTTAACAGTGTTCAGTATCAGCTGCCACATTCCCTCCTCTCCTGTTATACCCCCCAGCCTTCCTAGTTCGGCCACCACCGGGACCCTCTCTGCTGGAGAGCCATCAGGGTTTGTCACATGTACCTTTAGAATAGAAAAAAATATTATAGAGATATAATCATGCAATGCTGTCACTGAACTCTGTATTAAACTACACCCACACCTAGGGCGGCCTTTGCTGTATTGCAATATCTGTTACCTGGAAAGATGTTAGTGTTAGACAGTGTTAGCCTTAACTTTGTGTTGAGTGATGTTAGGCCTAGAAAGTTTGTTGCAGGGGCGGAATACTAGATCTTGATAAATAGCTAATCCTCAGTTCTTTCACTGCTGGTTATACTTTCTCCTGGGACTATTTTTGTCTGTTTGTGTTTTACTGGAGACCCTCGTTCCAAAAGGAATGAATGAAAATTGTCATTTTGGTGTCTTTTGTAAACTTTCTGTAAACTTTTGTAAACTTTGCAGGCTTTTGAAAGCTTTTGCAAACTGTTGCAAACTTTGACAAACCTTTGGAAATGTTGCGGTTAGGTGGAGTTTGCTACTTCAGGTACATACAATGATATTCGAAATATTTGGTAAATAAGCTTTGAATATTAATTGCCATTGGTGTATAGTACCGCTTCTATGCCACTTATCAGACAATGGGGTCATTTACTAAGGGCCCGATTCGCGGTTTCCCGACGTGTTACCCGAATATTTCCGATTTGCGCCGATTGTACCTGAATTGCCCCGGGATTTTGGCGCACGCGATCGGATTGTGGCGCATCGGCGCTGGCATGCACGCGACGGAAATCGGGGGGCGTGGCCGAACGAAAACCCGACGTATTCGGAAAAACCGTCGCATTTAATAACCGAAAATGTGTAGCTTGGGAAGCGCTTACCTTCACCTGGTCCGGCTCGGTGTATTGCGGCGCGATCAGATGCATTTCAGCGCAGCAGCGCCACCTGGTGGACGGCGGAGGAACTGCCATCATAAATCCCGTCCGGACCCGAATCCTGTTCAGAGAACGCGCCGCTGGATCGCGAATGGGCCGGGTAAGTAAATCTGCCCCCAATGTTTCATTGCCAATTGTTTTTTAATCTTTGTGTCTTTTGGAGTCATTTACATATTGACCTCTGTATTTATATTGGTGGTGGAATTGTCACTACGCATGCCTGAAGAAGGGGCCACGCCCCGAAACGTCACATGATGTGCTGGATGCCGTCCTTCTTAATGGAGTAACTACATAGTGTGCTCAGCATTTCCCTGAAGTTCACGCCGGATTATATGGACTTACACACTTGGGTGATTACGTTTTGCCTAAAATGCTTGTAAGAATTGATATATTTTCGATAAAGAAAAATTGCTAAATAGCAAATAACAGCGTGGTGAGCGCTTCATTCATACTTTAAGGATTATTCAGGGTGCGGAGACCCAAAGAAATGCTCAGGGACTATTCCGATAAGATATTCTTTATGCGATTACTGAATCATAAACCCTGAACTTGTACCTGAGCCTGTATCCAGCCTGACCCCAAACTCTGAACTCTGATTCGGAGCTTGTAAGCTGTAATCGAGCCTATATTAAGCGTGTGCTGGTTCCCTGCCTAATCCGGAACCCCATACATTATATTGTTTTTCATCCGGAACCCCAACCTGATCTGGAACCCAAAACCTTGTATACTGCCTGATTAAGAACCCTGAACCCTAACCTGACCTCCCCCAAACTTGTATCTGAGCCTGTTCCCTTTACCCCGAGTGGAAAATGTTTTTATTGTTGATACCTTGGGCATCCTTTTCATTTAATGGCCAGGTTTGTACTAATGGGTCATCACACACATAGCTATTGAATACCTTAATAAATAGTATTTGTGAAAAGGGTCACTTACCAATAGTCTATAGGGCATTCCGGGCTTGAAATATCTGGAGGTTTTGGTAAAAAGTACATTATATGGTGATTTTACAATGTGAATGTTTTCCAGTTCACTTCCCACAACTTTCCTTCCTAAAAGAGCAGAAATCCATGTGGTGATTACAACTGAAAGAGTAAAACTTCATTTATAGAAACACACGGAACAGAAAACAGGTAGAAACGATAAGCAATTAGCAACAATCTCTATAAAGGAGCGGTTCTATAGGTGGTTACCACAGACAATTTTTCGGGCTGTTTTGGTCCCTTTTGTGTTTTTTGTTTTGTCTCATCCCTAGAGAAAGCATAATATAGTGTCTACAACCCCCAGCTCAGGTAATGCAGTTTATCCAGGAGTTTTGGCAAGAAGGTTAGCCCAGCTGCTGGACTGCTACCTCCTCCTTATGCAAGCAGCAGTGTCAGAGCCCTACTCGGACTCTAAGCATAAAAGAGACTTGTGGATTTCGAGACCTCATAATATCCTCTTGGAGTCTGTTTCTTACAGTTTGAGTAGACACATGGATATTAGTGGCCACTGGAGTAGCTACTGAGGAAGGAGGCGAGAAGAGGCTCGGAAACTGGTCTAGCCAGTATATGATTACTGTTGTGGACAAAAAGACGAGCAACGCAAATATTGTTTTCCTTTCTGAAGCTTGTGCATTGCAGTACTTACCAGCCGACCACACCAGGAACCCGCTGTGCTCAGTTTACAATTGCGGCTCGGACCAGCTGATCACGTCGGAGACAAGCACACGCGCACAAGACTCTAAGGAGGGTTGAAGTAAGACGCGCTGATTCCATGCGCTGTGACCTAAACGCACCTACACGGCCTGAATAAACCTGAATGCAGCCGAAGGTCAAAAAAAGCGAGTCTCCATAAACATAGTAAACAATACTACATACCTGTCTCTGTAACTAGATGCATAGTATTCCAATCTGACTACAACCAATTTTGCTGCAAAGACATTGGGGCACATTCACTTACCCAGTCCTGTCGCGATCCCCGCTGTGCGTTGTCCGATGATCATGGCCTCTGGCGCGATTCACTAAGATCGTGCGCCCGATGTCCTGCTTGTGTCGCTTCCCCGCTCAGATTCACCATCTTCCCGGTGCATGTAAGTGCTTGGGCTTGCGACACAAATTTAAATGTTAAATCCCGCGTTCAGTCCGAATCCGTCGGATCTTCTGACGGGCCGCCCCCGATTTGTGTTGCATGAAAGCCGGCGCCAAAATCCAATTGCGTGCACCATAATACTCTTTTAAATGCGACACAAATTGGTAATATTCAATGTTTGTGCGGTCTGCGGACCCTTAGTAAATGAGCCCCATTGACCAACAAGCAAAATTAACAAAACCTGAGTGAATGACAGATAATTACTAGAGATGAGCGAGCACTAAAATGCTCGGGTGCTCGTTATTCGAGACAAACTTTTCCCGATGCTCGAGTGCTTGTCTCGAGTAACGATCCCCATTGAAGTCAATGAGAGACTCGAGCATTTTTCACTGAAAGAACAGATTGAAAGAAGAACACTGAAGAAGAACACATTGCAGATGTTTTCACTGAAAGAACACATTGAAAGAACACATTGCAGATGTTCGCGTACATCTGCTAAATTATCGGAAGACACGCTTGCAGAACGGTGTTCTTCACAATAGTATGTGAAGAACAATATGTGTGAAGAACACATTGCAGATGTTTCCATACATATGCAATGTGTTCTTCACACATATTGTTCTGCACGCGTGTCTTCGGATAAGTTAGCAGAGGTACGCGAACATCTGCAATGTGTTCTTCACTGTGTTCTTTCAATGTGTTCTTCACTTAAATGATCCTGTGTTCACTATTTTCATTGTGTTCTTCACTGTTCTTCACTGTGTTTTTTAAGTAAATGCTCGATCTCGAGCAGGGGAAATACTCGTCCGAGCAACGAGCCGTTCCGAGTATGCTAATACTCGAACGGGCTTCAAGCTCAGATGAGTATAATCGCTCATCTCTAATAATTACCAGCAGTCACCACACCTATGAAATGTGTTTGGTGGAATCAAGCAATATAAAACCTCAGGTTATTAAACTGACTATATGACGTAATAGAAACAGTCAGACTGTATACGTGATACAACAAAGCATTATACAATACAGCATTATATTTGATTCACAGCAACCCAACTTTTATGTCGTTCCTAGAAATTCCACACTAAAAGTGATTACCTTACAAGTGACATTTTATATATAGTTTTTAAATCTTTTGGAGAGTGTTGGCATTTGGGCCCTATAGTGCCACCTCTCCATCTTGCCCAGCCTGAGATCTTATTGATATATTTACTTGTCTTGTATTGGATGTTGTATTTTACATTGTGTTTATTTTAGAATTATATAAATAACTGTTGTACGTCTATTGTGATCTATTGCGATTCATACATATAAGTATTACATTGTAATCTATTGTAATTCATAGCATTAGATTATATACATTATTTAGTTGCAGGCATTACAAAGCCAAACAATGTAAAAAGTTTCTATCATTACTCAGTTATTATATTATTTTAGATATAATAAACATTTTTGGGGAATAGTGAGAGTTAGTGCTCTGTACCCATTTTAGAGTTGCGAAGGCCATTACTCATTCTGTTAAAAAATTTGATTTATGTTTTAAATCTCATCACCAGGAAAAGATTGAACTGTTTATCCTGGATAATCTACCTGCCAGTAAAGTATTGGAACTGCCTGGGCTCAGGAGACATAATCCTGTCATTGACCGTCCCAAAAATGTTATTTTGTCCTGGGGTAAAGAATGTAATGAAAATTGTCATAAAACCTTGCCGCATCATCGGGAGTATGACTGTTCAATCATATTTGTCCCTGGGGAATCCGTGCCCAAGAGTTGCCTCTTTAACCTGTCTATTCCTGAATATGAGCCATTAAAAAAGTATTTTAATAAGTTTGTAGGCAGGTCACATTAGACCCTCAAAATCTCCTGTGGCAGCAAGGTTTTTCTTTGTAAAGAAAATGAACGGAGGCCACGTCTATGTTTGGATTTATGGGAAATCAATAAGATTACTGTTAGGAACCCCAACCCTTTGCCTTTGATTCCGGACCTATTTAACCTTAATCAGGTAATTTGACAGGGGCCTACAATCTTCTGAGGGTCAAGGCAGGAGACAAATGGAAAACCACATTCAATACCCCTGAGGAGCATTTTGAGTATCTTGTCATGCTATTCGGTCTTACAAATGCCCCAGCTTTTTTCCAAAATTTCATCAATAATGTTTTGGGTCTGGTTCTTGGTACAGGTGTTCTGGTTTATCTTGTTGATATTTTGATTTACTCCAAGGACATCTCATCTCATTGGACAAAGGTAAGAGAGGTCTTACAGATCCTTCTATGCCAAGCCAGGGAAATGTTTGCAGTTCAAGGATTGCCATTTTTGGGTTATATTTTGTCTTATGAGGGGTTCAAGATGGACAAAGCTGTGTTGGAATGGCCAAGGCCTTAGACCTTGAGATCATTACAGAGGTTTCTGGGCTTCACCAATTATTATAGAAAATTCATCTAGGATTTTTCTGTGCTTGCTAAACCTGTAACTGATTTGACTAAGAAGGGAGCTGATGTCAAGCAGAGGCCTTTGAATGCAGCGGAGGCTTTTGAAACTCTCAAAATTAGGTTTAGCTCGGCTCCAGTGTTCATCCAACCAGATGAGGATTTACCCTTTATTGTTGAGGTTGATGCTTCATCTGTGGGAGTGGGTGTCACAAGAGAAGCAATAGATGCTGTCACAAGAGAAGCAATAGAAGAAGCAACTTCATCCGTGTGCCTTCTTCTCAAAGAAGTTTTGTCCGTCTGAATACAGCTATGACAATGGTAATGTTGTTAGCTATCAAATTGGCCTTGCAGCACTGGTGTCATTTTATGATGCTAGACAGGCCTGGTTGGCTTTGTTCTTTGCCCGAGTTAATTTTTCGGTGACCTGTGTTCCCAGCACCAAAAATGTCAGGGCGGATGCTCTGCCTAGAAGTGTAATTCCCAATTATGAATTTGAGAAACCTGTACTTGTGCTGAAAAGGGGAATTGTGATGGTAGCCCTGGATACTAAGCTGGAGAGTCTGACTCTGAAGGCTCAGGAAAGTGACCCTAGGGGAACACCCCGGGGTAAATAGTTTGTTCCGACAGCCCTGCGGTGTCAGCTGTTACAAGAATGTCATGCTCCAGATTGGCCGGCCATCCTTGGATTGCAGAAACTAAGAGGTTGTTTTTTAGGAATTTCTGGTGGGTGTAGAACGGAGGTGGTGGTGCATGTTGCTAAATCTGCAGTCTGTGCCAGATGTAAGGCCTCTCATGCTCAGACGGCAGGGTTACTGCACCCATTTGGGCATGGACTTCATAATGGATGTTCCATGATCGGAAGTTAACAACATAATTTTGGTCATTGTTGATCAATTTAGCAAAATGTGTCACCTGACTCCTTTTCCTAAGTTGCCCACAGTAAAAAATCTTGGCTAAGGATTTTGTTAAAAATGTGGTTCGTCTGCAGAGACGGCAAGTGCCGGGGCTCACAGCTGTTGGAGGGGGGCCCACATAAGGCTGTACATAAAGGATCCATGAGGGTGCGAGGGGCTGTATCTAATAAATCCATAGGGTGTGAGGGGGGCTTATATAAAATATCCATGAGGGGCTGTTTGGAATATTTTAGGGAACAGGAGACTGTTTTAGTTTTTGAATTTTTAATGCCACCATGTGAGTTTACTGCAAAGGGGCCTTGTGAGACTCTGTCTACCAGGGGCCTACTGAAACTTGGAGCTGACCCTGCTCATCTGCATGGTGCTCCAGAGGACAGTGTCTCCGACAGGTGTTCCCAGTTTGTAGCTAGCTTCTGGAGGGAACCACGCCGAGTCCAACGGACAGACTGAAAGGAAAAATCAAGATGTTGAACAGTTCTTTCATTGTTCACGGAAAACTAAAATGGTTGACATTAAAAAGGAGAAACATTGACCTTGTGGTAGGTGACCATGTGTGGCTCCTGACATAAAATTTGAAGTTGAAGTTGAAAGGTTTGGGTCCTCTTTCGGTGATAGAACTTATTAATGATGTTTTGGTCAGATTGGACATTCCTCCCTCGTGGAAAATAAACTTGGTGTTTAATGCCTCCCTTTTGAAGAAGCTGAGTTCAGCTGAGGCTACTCCTGTGGTTGTGCCTCCCCTGGATTATGATAGAGAGTACGAGGTCTCCTGGATTCTAGACTCACGATATTTGAGGGGGACACTTCAGTATTTGGGACTGGCAGGCCTATGGCATGGAGGATAACTCCTGGGTCTGGGCCTCCGAGGTGTCTGCGCCCAGATTGGCGGTTGCTTTCCACCAAAGGTATCCTGATAGGCCTCGTCCTGGGAATCTGGTGGATTACCGTTGAAGGGGGGGGGGGGGTACTATGTGGTCTGATTATTTGATACATGTCCTTTTGTTATTGGGGTTTCTACATTTTGAATGGTGTGTTTAAGTGTCCGTTGCGTTAATTTGGATTATGTTATCAGGACTGGCCAGGCTCAATTAAGGCTGTTTTTGGCATTTGGAATTTGTTAGGTATTATCTGATCTGTAGCTTATTTCTGGCTCCGTTCTTTGGAACATCTATACTTTCTATTATTATTTTTCTGAAGTTTGTCCGCTCTCCTGTTCACTCACCAATTTCCTGTCTTTTCCCCATTGTCTGTGTTGATGTATTGTAAGTGCCTTGTGGACCTGCTCTGGTTGTTAGTCGCTATTCCTGTCCTCCCTATTGCCCTCCTTCCTGTATTAAGTCTCGGTTGGGAGTTTGTGTACATGCTGTTTGTCAAGTTTTATTTGCAGTAATCTTTTCGTTAGGGGGGCCCAAATTTAGTACACAAGACCCTAGTATCCTTTAGTTCTTTACCCTACTTCCTGGCTAGGTCTTAGTGTCTAGAGATAAAGAAGTTGTTGGGTCCGGAACTAGCCTGGGGAAGCTGACCATCACCCGCAGGCAGGGACTAGCTTAGACATTAGAGTAATGGACAGTTTACCTTTCCCGTTTCCCTAGTTCTTGCTGCTCTCTCTCCAGGGTTTCCTGCTTCGTAATAAACCTTGACAGTAATACAAATACATGGAGGCCACACATATTACTGAGCTGAGCTTCCTCAGGAGAATGCCCAGGTGATGTAGAAAGGTGATGCGCGTATGTGGAGGCCACACACTACAGAACCTCATCAGAAGAATGCCCAGGTTTTGTAAGGGGTCATACAGGTACGTGGAGGCCACACACACTACTAAGCCTCATCAGGAGCATGCCCAGGTGTTGTAGGGAGGCCATACAGGTATGTGAAGGCCACACACTACTGAGCCTCATCAGAAGCATGCCCAGGTGTTGTAGGAAGGTCATACAGGTACGTGGAGGCAACACACAATACTGAGCCTCATCAGGAGCATGCCCAGGTGTTGTAGGGAGATGATGCAGGTACGTGGAGGTCACACACACTATTTATTTGTCTTGAGGCATTTCCAGTGAAGCTGAATCAGCCTGAAATTTGATTTGTCACTTTGATTTTGAGTACATTTTTAAATCCAGTCCTTCATGGGATATTATTTTTGATTTTCATTGATCATTTATTTGATAATTTTTAGTTTTTCAAGAAGAAATTAAGGTTTATAAATGCAATTTACACATAAAAAGTGCAAAATATTGCACTAGGGGTGCAGGAATAGAAAAATGGGGCACATTTACTTACCTGTCCCTCGCGTTCCCCGAAAGTGCATTGTCCGACCGGAATGCACATCTTCCGCGATTCACTAAGATCGTGCGCCCGATGTCCTGCATGTGTCGCTTCCCCCTCAGGTCTGAGTTCACCTTCTTCTTCCTGGTGCATGTAAGTGCTTGATCTTGCGACACAATTTGAATCTTAAATCCTGCGCTCAGTCCAAATCAGTCGGATCGTCTGACGTCCCACCCCCCGATTTCTGCTGCATGAAAGCAGCGCAGCTGTGCCAAAATCCAATTGCATGCAACACAATCCCACGCAAAATACCTGTCAAAGCTGTGCAGATCCCGATCCCTTAGTAAATAAGCCCCAATTTATTTACTAAGGTTCCTCAGCCGCACTTTCGTCAGATTTTGGGATTGGGGGTGGGACTGATTTGGACTGAGCGCGGGATTCAAGATTCAATTTGTGTCACAAGATCAAGCACTTACATGCACCAGGAAGAAGGTGAACTCTGGAGGACCTGAGTGGGGAAGCGAGACATGCAGGATATCGGGCTCACAGATACAGACAATGCACTTTTGGTGAACTGCTCCGGACGGGTAAGTAAATGTGCCACAATGTGTTTTCGCTTGAGTTCAAAACTATTCAGATTACAAAACTCACCAGAATCAGTGATGATAGTCACGGACATGTATAAGGTGTACTGCAACAAGTCATCAGGATTCGGGAAGCTCTTAACAAGATCTTCTCTCTTCAGTACAGCTTGTCCTTCTCCCTCACTAATCTAATGGACACAATAGAATTGACAGAAAAGAAGACAAAAATTATTCAACTATTTTTACATTTAAAAATAAAGACTTCAGAAGATTAAGAAAATGTGTTCTTTGTGATATTTACAGGTATGATATTCTTACCGGAATGCGTCTCTGGGTGTCTGGTAGACTGGTCCTTGTACCATCCTTCTTCACCCCAAATAACACAAAGGCCATGCCATCTACAGGCTTCCCATACAGGAACCTGGTATTCAACAGAAAAACTGAAAAACCTGATTTATGTCATCACAGTCCTGTCCATGTCACCATACAGGCTCCTCTGATATCACATGAGTAGACGCTACTGTATATACAGAACAGAAAGCTGCACACAAGTTTTTACCAAGCCACATTCAGAGAGAAAACTCTGTAGGATTCACTGTTGATTTTCATACAGAAAAGAGGCAAAGAGATTATTACCTCTTTGTCTAGTAATCACTTATTGATTAACTTGGAGGCATATAATTTAACCACTTAAGGTGGAGCAACATACGTACATGTATATGCAGCGCCTATTGAGAGGCCTCACAGGTTGTGTTAAGTGGACCTGAAAGTTTGGGTTGTACTAAAGTTTGAGGGTTTAGCTCAATTCCACACTGCACTTGCTAGCAACTATCATGGATGCTGCTAAGAGAATTGTGGGCGTTGCCTAGACAAATATGGTGGCAAGCAGCTCCCCACAATTTAGTGCTGGTGCAGCCACAGTAGTTTGCATGGTGACTTTGCCAGTGGAATTTAGACAGTTAGCACCCATAATCGGTGCCAGCATCGATCGTGGATGTTACTAGTTCGGATGTGGGTTTGGTACTTGGGTACCGAACAGAATTTTATCTGCTCCACACGTCACTACTCATGGCTGAGTCCTGTCCAAACACAGTTGGTGTCTGCAGTATTATATTGCAAGATATAGAAGATATAATCACCTTTTAAGTGTCATTGCCAAACCTGACCCTGACATTTTAAAAGAGGCAGTGCATAGAAGTCCCTATCTGTGATGTCATTAGGGGTTGGTGATTGGATACTGGGAAAACTGCTATATTAGGAGAAGCACCCATCAGTAGTTGATTATAGTATAGGAGGTTTGGGCAGTAACCCAGGGTTCAAGCCTGCTAGGGGACCCATGGACACTCAAACCACCCACTAAATTTTATACTGAAAAGTGCCTTCACCCAGGAACTGCTTGTACATCTCTTCCTGCTTTCAATATGCAAGAGCCGTTCCAGGAACTTTAAAGGATCTCCAAAGGTCCTGAAACAGCACATTGAAAGCAAACAGAAGCGGCACATCCTCCATTCCCCAAGAAGCTGATTCTAGTAGCAGATGTAGGAAGTGATTCCAGCCTTGTAGGGACTATAAGGGCCAATGGCTGTATTATTCCCATGTCATTTAGCAATCACCATTACACCCTATTGTTCAATTTCAGTATATTGTATGTACAATTAGATCCTATAGTGTTCAAGAAGCCTTGCAAATAGTGTCAAAATTGTTAGGACCGCAGAATCATCCAATCATTGTGTATTAAAAACACTCAGTTCAAGCATCATAGATGGTAAAGATCCATTGCATTGTCCAGGCCAGGAGAGGAGGGCAATGGCCTCCTGTCTGGGTAATTGCTGCTTGGCTCCATATTACTGGATTTACTGTAACTTTTCACAGATTGTTTGTATATTGCATAAACTTTTATTGGTGACTGAAGGACTTTCATTTTCCTATTAGCTCAGAATTACTGTTTTCTGTTTTTCTCTTGACATTTTATAAAATGAAGTCCTGATCATGTACTTACTGCGCTTTAATGTCCACAATAAATTCAGGATCATCAAAATAATAAAATTTCTTCTGCGGAATCAGTTGAATCTCCATTGTGGGAAGCACTATACGGGAAAGAGTAGAAATGTTGTAAATACTTGCTGTATATCTGAAACTATATCCAAATGTTACCAGGGTAAATGTGTGACCATAATAGGATCCCATGTATCATGCTTACCGTGGTAAGCTTTCCTCACCAGGAGCCGCTGGTCAAGTGCCCTATCGATGGGAGGACTCAGGACTTTGACTTCCCCTATCCTGAGGGCTTCCGGCGGATGAAGGGATTCATGTAGTTGGCGGATGTTACGATGTGCCAAGGACATCTGCACTACACTCCAGCCACCGATATGGGAGACCCTAATATGGAAGACCCTAGTATGGCCTTAGAATTACCCCGGTAAACCTTTGTTTTAGTGGCCAACCCCTTTACAGGCCAAGAATGGTGTTACCCATTAGCTTTCGGTGCACACCCTGGACTGGTGAAGTATGTAACTTCAGTTTTAGTCGCTATCCCATCTATATCCCTGTATTTTACATTATTCATCAGTTTTCCCCTCTGTTTGGGTAATGATTGGGTCAGCGGCATACGGTAACTAGGAGAGGCAGGACCATATAGCAGGCTTCTAAATGGGGCCCCCCATCCCGCTTAAAAAATATACATATTACACTTGTATATACACACACATTTATATACCTGTCTACTTAAACATACAGTTCTTCACTCACACACACATACAGAGCTCATACACATCATATACACACACATACCATGCCATATACTGACTTATAGCATATTCATACACACACAGTATATATACACCAAACACACATAATGGGGGAGATTCAGAAGGATCAGAAGTGTCCGAGGTAATGAAACCATGGAAACCAATCCCAGATCATCTGCAATTTAATAAACAGCTGTGGGGAAATAAAAGCTGAGCTCTGATTGGTTGCCATGGGCAACTAGAACAGTTCTGCTCTAAGAGACTGCTGATAAATCTGCCTCAAAATTTTAAACAGTGTATACACATCAAAGATACACACACATATACTGCATATATACACTCACCGGCCACTTTATTAGGTACACCTGTCCAACTGCTCGTTAACACTTAATTTCTAATCAGCCAATCACATGGCGACAACTCAGTGCATTTAGGCATGTAGACATGGTCAAGACAATCTCCTGCAGTTCAAACCGAGCATCAGTATGGGGAAGAAAGGTGATTTGAGGCCTTTGAACGTGGCATGGTTGTTGGTGCCAGAAGGGCTGGTCTGAGTATTTCAGAAACTGCTGATCTACTGGGATTTTCACGTACAACCATCTCTAGGGTTTACAGAGAATGGTCCGAAAAAGAAAAAACATCCAGTGAGCGGCAGTTCTGTGGGCGGAAATGCCTTGTTGATGCCAGAGGTCAGAGGAGAATGGGCAGACTGGTTCGAGCTGATAGAAAGGCAACAGTGACTCAAATCACCACCCGTTACAACCAAGGTAGGTAGAAGAGCATCTCTGAATGCACAGTACGTCAAACTTTGAGGCAGATGGGCTACAGCAGCAGAAGACCACACCGGGTGCCACTCCTTTCAGCTAAGAACAGGAAACTGAGGCTACAATTTGCACAAGCTCATCGAAATTGGACAGTAGAAGATTGGAAGAACGTTGCCTGGTCTGATGAGTCTTGATTTCTGCTGCGACATTCGGATGGTAGGGTCAGAATTTGGCGTCAACAACATGAAAGCATGGATCCATCCTGCCTTGTATTAACGGTTCAGGCTGGTGGTGGTGGTGTCATGGTGTGGGGAATATTTTCTTGGCACTCTTTGGGCCCCTTGGTACCAATTGAGCATCGTTGCAACGCCACAGCCTACCTGAGTATTGCTGCTGACCATGTCCATCCCTTTATGAGCACAATGTACCCTGTAACATCTGATGGCTACTTTCAGCAGGATAATGCGCCATGTCATAAAGCTGGAATCATCTCAGACTGGTTTCTTGAACATGACAATGAGTTCACTGTACACAAATGGCCTCCACAGTCACCAGATCTCAATCCAATAGAGCATCTTTGGGATGTGGTGGAACGGGAGATTCGCATCATGGATGTGCAGCCGACAAATCTGCGGCAACTTTGTGATGCCATCATATCAATAAGGACCAAAATCTCCGAGGAGCTTCCAGCACCTTGTTGTATCTATGCCACGAAGAATTGAGGTAGTTCTGAAGGCAAAAGGGGGTCCAACCCGTTACTAGCATGGTGTGCCTAATAAAGTGGCCGGTGAGTATACATCAGACATATGTAATATGCATATTATTCTGTACAATGTGTAGCATAACATGGGGGCATCATGGGGCACATCCTCCATTCTTTAGTGTTAGGTCGGATGATGGGGCCCCCTGACACTGCGGGTCCCATAGGCGGCTCTGGCTGTCACCCCTGTAGTTACGCCCTTGGCGTGGGTTCTCCTGTGTCTGTAGGGAGAATTCTGTCCTACATCTCTTCTTTCCACAGAACTCCTTTTATGTTACCTGACGACTCTCTGAGCTTCTGTCCGTCTTGCTAGCAATTTGGAAGTTGGACGAGATTTCAGAGTTAAAAGTTATTATAGAGTTTCTCATATTTACTTTTATTCTTATTTTATTTAACATTTATTTTTTACGTTAGTAATCATTAGTAATATTACCGTTCCATGTCTAGTAGTGATAGCCTCTTACCATATTCTTTCACCTCAAAGTTTGTGGAGTATAGATGCAGGGGAGAACCTTCATATCTCACTGACATGGTCCATACACCCGGACTGCTGGGACAGACAAACATGTTATATCATAGGGTAGGTATTACATGATTCATAAAGAATCTCTCCAATAATATATTTTTGACAAACGCCATGTTGAACAACTTTAAACAACTCTAAGAATTTGTTGAGACAAGTTGGATACAGAAACAATTTGCTGGGGGGGGGGAGTTCGACTACTACTCAGCAGACCACCCAACAGACTCTTCCAAAATCTGCGGCTCCCTCCTCACAACCCCCTGCTCTCTATGTAGTTGCACCTATAACCTCCACGTGGTGACAGCTAAAAGGCTAGTCACTTTATAGACCTTGCATATACAGACTGTGCAGAACTATGTGATTATGTTGAATTCTCATTGGATTCCCCGTTAAGCTCCTTCATAAGAGAACATAAGGCATTATGGGAAATGAGGGCAGAATGCAGTAGACTCAATTTTAAGGCAAAGAAAGGAAGAAGTTAAAATCTGCCCACTTTTCTGCTGCGGAGGAAGATTTTGGACGAGTAGCTTCAGAACAGAACAAAGGACACAACTCCGGGAATTAAAAGCAATGCAATATGGTGATTATATGTTTCTTTTGAATGGGCAAATAAAATATAATAATTTGATATGTGTGATAAAATCACTTGCATGTCTTTGCCTTAGCCTAGATTGCCACGACCAACAAGACTCAGAAGACTAAACGCAATAAGTTGTATTTAACATGAATAAGAGCGCTCATCTCGCCTGAAATGTGCAAATGTCATATAGTACCTAATCCAGATTACCTTGGGGGTCATTTCAGAATTCAAAATAAACAGATTAATAGATTATTTTAAAGCAGATCTGAAGAATCAAAGTCCTGTTTCCAGAGGGAATAGGGTCATCGCCCTAGGGGCCCATCTACTGAGTAGAGAACTGCCTGATTTATACTCTGACGTATTGAATAAATTGAACCAAATAAGATATTCCAGTAGGTTTCTTTTTACCTCACTATTTCGGGGAGTCTGTAGGATAAGCTAATGATACCGGAGTTTCCATAAGTTCTGTATCTCTGCCTCCCAACAATGACATTATCGGGGCTCTGTACAGAGAAAAGTAAAAGAAGATGATACAATAATATAATGAGTATAATTTCATCATCTGGGAACATCTACCTCATAAAAAGGATTAAAATTGTAAAATTGGAGCAATGATACAACTATTGCACTACAGGCTGGGGTCATATTTGTGGTGAAACATATTATAGGTCATTACACTGCAGGTGACCTCAGTCAGGCCTGGATTGTATACTACACAATGGGTGCCAAGAGTCCTTTCAGACAAGAGTACATGCTTGGTCTTGTTCTTTAAAAAAAATAATTTTGATCCCAGACTTGTAGGGTCTGTAATATTCAGGGCCCATGATGGTCTTACTCTGCCCTTGCCTGTAAGTTATGTTAATTTCTAAAGGCATGTGTAATAAGGACATAGGGACAGACGATCAACAAAATAATGAATCCCCCAACAACCCTGCCTACAACCCTCGGAAAAACGACACAAATGTAAAGTCAACAACCCAGGTCACAACAGAGAAAGCAAATCAGGCAATAAAATCACAGATACAAGAAATAGTGAAGAACAAGAACCAAAAGTCTGGAAGCAGAAGAACTTCTAGAACACTAGAGCTAGCAAAGAGACTGTAACCAGCAATGTCTTGTGAAAGGAGCAGAGCTCTGAGAGGAAGGGCAAGTTAACATTTCAGGTCCAGCACAAAGTCTGCAGAGAGCGGGCGTGACAGCTTTAATCAGTGGCCCAGCACTAGAGCACTGTTCAGACTGCCAGCGGAAGAGAAGCAGGTAGAATTCAGCGTCTTTGCAGCCTGACAGTAAAAACTAAAGAAGGTGTTGACACATGTAACAGCATGACATATTTGTCCTAAAATATCCATATAACTTCTGTGTTGGCAAGAAGGTGCCGTGGAGGATGTGCCGATTTACATTGTTCTGTCTGAACACTAATCTATTTCTCTCTAGCGCTGTTAAACACCACACCCAGTAGTCTCCTTTTTGTTTCGTTAACAATTAATTTGCTGTAATCAACAGAATCCTTATCCTATCAGTGTGGGAACCAGGTTACTGACTTCACATAAAAGGCCTCAGGATAGTTTGCACTTAACAAAGCTAGATCTGGTATTCTCTTACCCCTAGTCTTAGCTTCTTAGTTATTCCTATTGTCTATCATTTTGGAACTTTGTTGTCCTGTAGGTTCCTGACACGGCTCTGGTCATGTTTCTTATTTGTTATCTTGTCTTCTTCTATTGTTATCCCTTACAGTTAAGCAGGGACTGTTGCCCAGTTACTGGCTACTGCCTAGGGTGGTATCTAGTAAATAGGTAGGGAAAGTCTGATGCGTTGAGTTCTTGCAGTGTGTGTCTGTCTTGGTTCTCCCTGTCTACTCTTTACACTCCATTCTTATGTTAATTTGTGACCTTCAACTGCCCCTTTGGTTACTTTGGGGGAATTGCAGATTACTTCAGTGCTGCAAGGTAAAGTTCATTCATTTCTCATAAATATAACATGTTAGAATGATCTTACCAGAAAGTCAATGACCAGAGGTGCATTTACAGGAGACAACTTTCCATCCATAGCATAGATACGGTAGAGAACTACACAAAGAAGATGGAGAAGATGAGTTGTACAACAATTGGAAGGGGACACATCGTGTGACTGTTGCTTTCCATCACCTAGTTTTTAATAAACCAACATCTACAATGGAAGAAAACCTATGTCCACCAATTATGAATCATATTTTGAGTCTCGGCATTTATAATAATTACAGGGGGCTGGACACTTCATGGCCACAACCTCAGACATATACCTGTAGACCCCGGGGTGTAGATGGTCTTGTCAGTCTGAATGAAGGCGTATCCACTTTGATGGCCCAGCAGGACGACCTTCTCCAGGCTGCACACGGGAGATTTCACAGTCACATAGACGTATTGTTTGGATTTTGGATCTTTAGCTAAATCTTTAGATGGAATCTAAACAAAGAAAATGAAAAAAAAGTATAATCGGAGACACTCTAGTAAGGATGAGATCCGGGATAGATAGATAACTGTGTGATGTATCTGTCACTTGTGTCACGCCATGACCTTACCCGGACTGTAGCGCTGCCCAGGAAATTGTTGTCATAATTCAGGGAGATCTTCTGCTTCATTAAACTCAAAGTTCTCTTGGGAAAGTCCTGAATCTGAACTTCAGCATCAAAAGCCGTGTTGTGTCCATCTAAGACGATGGTTTCATCACTGTCCCGGTGTAACACGCTGGGTGTAATGAGAGTGCACCTATCACAGAGACAAGAAGGACATCAGCCAAACCCCTCAGGACAAGCCCCGGTGATGTGTTATTGGGATTACTGCCATCAGCCATACATGTACATTTTATAGAAATCCATGACATAACATAGAGCCCTGTAAAATCAATAATTATTATTTTATATAAATATTATTGGGGTTATCCCAAATGGTGTAATAGGGCATTGGCAATTGGTGGACTGTTGACATCGGTCTTTAGTCTCCCATGCGCCCCCTACAGGAATAAAGCTGATATCTTAATAGTAGGTATGCATTTCTATCTTGGCTTAGGTTGGTTGACTCTCCCTCCCTGTAGCCTCAGCAGTATGTGAGCTACTACATTACTTATTACTCTTATTCATACATTATGGCTATATACTGGCTAATTTAATGCATTCCCATTACTGTTCCGTATTCCAAGGTGACAATTGTAGTGTATGAATCATCTCCGGGTTTGTCTTCCTGTGGGCTAATGTGCATGCACCAACAGTGCACTAAGCTAAACTTTTATTATAGACACTAGACTACCTATCTATTTATGTATTTGTCTATCACTAGGTAGGATATATAATGGGGCAGGAGGTTGGCTATCTACTGTGACACGGGTTTTCTATATACCTGGGCACAGGCTGGCTACATACTGAGAATCAAGGGGCTGTCTATATATTTGGGTTATGTGGGCTGCCTATATACTGGAGTCTTGCTATATATTGAGGGCTGGCTATATACTGGGGGATAGCTGGCTATATATTGGAGGCAGCGGCTGGCTATATACTGGGGCCTGCCTGACTATATACTGGGGGATAGGGGCTGGCTAGCTATGTACTGGGGGCCAGGAGGCTGGCTAGCTATATACTAGGGGCCAGGAGGCTGGCTAGCAATATACTGGAGGCCTGGGGGCTGGCTAGCAATATACTTTGGACCAGGAGGCTGTCTAGCAATATACTGGAGGTCAGGAGGCTGGATAGCTATATACTGGGGGCTGGCTAGCTATATACTCTGGGCCAGGAGACTGGCTAGCAATATACTGGAGGCCAGGAGGCTGGCTAGCTATATACTGGAGGCCAGGAGGCTGGATAGCTATATACCATGGGCTAGGAGGTTAGTTAGCAATATACTGGGGGCCAGGAGGCTGACTATCTACATTCTGGGGCCAGAAGGCTGGCTAGCTGTATATTGGGGGCAGAGTATATATACTTGGGCTACATACTGAGGAGCAAACGGTTGGCTGGCTAAATATTTGGGGGATGTGGGCTGCCTATATACTGGGGTCTTGCTAATTATTGGGGGATGGCCAGCTATATACTGGGGGCTAGCTGGCTATATTCTGGGGGCTTCCTGGCTATATACTGGGGGATAGGGGGCTGGCTAGCTATATACTGGGGGATAGTATATACTGGGGGATAGTGTATTATAGTATATTATAGTATACTATACTATAGTATAGTATAGTATATTTTATGCGGTGGTGGGCTGGGGAAACAATGCACGTACGACTGACGTAAACAAATTCAAGAAATTGGTTAGGAAGGTGAGCTCAATTGTTAGTTCTAAGATGGAGGACTGGGAGTCAGTCTTGTGTGTACGTATGCTCTCCAAATTTAAGTCCATTGTAAGTAATGAGAAAAATCCATTCCATAATATACTAACTGGTTAACACTGTACATTTAGTGAACGGTTTCTGCATATTAAATGTAGAACGAATCGCTTTAAAAACTCTTTCATACCTAGGGTAATTGCACTAGTTAACTTGGGCAAGTACCTGATGTTATTTTAACCAAGGTGTTTTTTCTTTTTTAAAATTTTTAATCATTCGTAGATGTATTTATTTGTACGTATTATATGTATGCTAGTATCCTTATTGTTCGTATATGTATAATTGTGTTCATGAAAGGAGGTGTTGTTGCTGCTGTTGTGACAAAATCAATTTCCCCTATGGGGACAATAAAGCATTCTATTCTATAGTGGCTGGCTAGCTATATACTGGGGGATAGGGGATGGCTAGCTATATACAGGGGGCCAGGAGGCTGACTAGCTATATACTGGTGGCCAGGAGGCTGGCTAGCAATATACTGGAGGCTGGCTAGCAATATATTGGAGGCCATGAGGCTGGCTAGCAATATACTTTGGGCCAGGGGGCTGGCTATCTATATACTGAGGGCAGGGGGCTGTCTATCTATATACTGAGGCCAGGAGGCTGTCTATCAATATACTGGAGGCCAGGAGGCTGGCTAGCAATATATTGGAGGCCAGGAGGCTGGCTAGCAATATACTGTAGTCCAGGAGGCTGGCTGGCAATATACTGTGGGCCAGGAGGCTGGCTGGCAATATACTGTGGGCCAGGAGGCTGGCTAGCTATACACTGGGGGCCAGGAGGCTGGCTAGCTATACACTGGGGGCCAGGAGGCGCGTTAGAACAATGTGGGCCAGGAGGCTGGCTAGCTATACACTGGGGGCCAGGAGGCTGGCTAGCTATACACTGGGGGCCAGGAGGCTGGCTATCTATATACTGGGGGGCAGGAGGCTGGCTATCTATATACTGGGGGGCAGGAGGCTGGCTAGCTATATACTGGAGGCCAGGAGGCTGGCTAGCTATATACCGTGGGCCAGCCAGGAGGTTGGCTTGCTATATACTGGAGGCCACGAGGCTGGCTAGCTATATACTGGGGGTAGGTTATATATACTTGGGCACAGGCCGGCTACATACTGAGGAGCAAGGGGCTGGCTGTCTATATATCTGGGGGATGTGGGCTGCCTATATACTGGTGTCTTGCTAAATTTTTGGGGCTGGCTGGCTATATACTGGGGGCAGGGGCTGGCTATATATTGGGGGCTGCCTGGCTATATACTGGAGGATAGGGGACTGGCTAGCTATATACTGGGGAATAGGGGCTGGCTAGCTATATACTGGAAACCAATAGGCTGGCTAGCTAAATACCAGGGGCCAGGAGGCTGGCTAGCTATATACTTGAGGCCAGGAGGCTGTCTAGCTATATACCGTTAACGAGGAGGCTGTCTAGCTATATACCGTGGGCCAGGAGGCTGGCTAGCTATATAGTGAGGGCAGAGGGCTGGCTATCTATATATTGGGGACCAGGAGTCTGGCTTGCTATATACTTGGGGCTAGGAGGCTGGATAGCTATATTCTGGGGGAAAGGGGCTGACTAGCTATGTACTGTGGGATAGGGGATGGCTAGCTGTATACTGGGGGCCAGGAGGCTGGCTAGCAATACACTGGGGGCCAGTAGGCTGGCTAGCAATATACTGGAGGCTAGGAGGTTGGCTAGCAATATACTGGAGGTCAGGAGGCTAGCTAGCAATATACTGGAGGTCAGGAGGCTGGATAGCCATATACTGGGGGGCAGGAGGCTTTTTTAGCAATATACTTGAGGCCAGGAGGCTGGCTAGATATATAACATGGGCCATGAGGCTGGCTAGCTATATACTTAGGGCAGGGGGCTGGCTATCTATATATTGGGGGCTAGGAGTCTGGCTAGCTATATACTGTGGGCCAGGAGGCTGGCTAGCTACATACTGGGGCCAGAAGGCTGGCTATATACTGGGGAATAGGGGGATGGCTATGTCCTGTTGGCTGGCTATATACTGGGGATTAGGGGCTGGCTATATACTGGGGGCTAGATTGCTATTTTATTGGGAATAGGGGGCTGGCTATCTATGTATTGGGGGATAGGGGTTGGCCAGCTATATACTGGGGGCCATGAGGCTGGCTAGCTATATACTGGGGGCCTGGAGGCTGGCTAGATATATACTGGGATCCAGGGGCTGGCTATATACATGAGCCCAGGGGGCTGGCTAGCTATATACTGGGGGTAGGGGACTTGCTAGCTATATACTGGGTCATGTGATTTTTATCTATCAACCAACAATCACTCTGCAAGGACCTTGATCTTATAAAATTCCTTCAGGCCGTTCCTAAATTATTAGTAAACTTGGATAACACCTTTAATTATGGTTTTTAATGTACAAAGATTATGATGGTTTTTTTTACTGTAAGTGTATTTTAAATTTTTTAGTTCTTTTTAAAGTTTTCCTCCTGTTCCTTACCACTTTGGTTCTTGATAACATACTGCATGCAATGCATTTTACTACATTAATATGTTAGGTGCTGCTATTAGGCTTTTCCTTTGGCTCTGAGCCAACCGGTGGACCAAGATGGCAGCCGCTTGCCATAACAACTCACCATCTCCATAGCTACCAGAGCCGATGGTGCTGTCAGTGCTAATGCCTGAGCCCTAAAATGTAGAGTGTGTCCCAGCTGCTACTGCGGTCCCTTATTGCTGATTGAATTAGTTTTGCATCTGAGCCTGTGCAATGCCCACAATGTATATGGAAATAAGCTAATTGCCTGGTGTACATTAAAGGGGTTTTCACACCAAACAAGTTAGGCCTATCCACAAGATAAGGCCTAACTTGCTGATCGGTGGGGTGTTAGTTATGAGACCCTCACAAATCACGAGCTTGAAAGCTCCGATGGGGTGTGAGTTACCTCCGTCAAATAAGGCCTAACTTGTTTGGTGTGAAAACCCCTTTAAAGGGAAAATGCATAAAGAGATGAGGCCAGAAGCAGAACTTAAATTCTTGTTTGTGCATTCATGTTGTTGTGTGTAATGTAAACTGTACTTTAACCTTTCCCAAGATTCAACCTTATGATCTTTCACCTGCTTAGAGGATAACATGTGATCAGTAGGGGTTTGAGCTTTGGGGCCTTCTCCCATCATCGAAATTGTGCTCCATTTCTCAAGTAGTCACATTGAGGGTTTTTGAGACTTATCAATGCTAAAAAGTCTCACAGGACTATATGCCCCTCTTCATTTATCTGGCCTAAACATAGAAGTACTGCTAGTGCAACATTGTGCAATGCCACATCCATGACTTGAGAATTTTGCAAAAAGTCCAGTCCCCTTCCGTTCTATGTGCTGAGACTTTTTGTTAAATTTTGAGACTTTTTTGGGACTTTTTGAAAAAATCCCAGACAGAAGATAGACCATAAGAACATTCATTAAAGTGCCAAAGCCACTTTAATGAATCTGATGGGAAGCAGAGCTCTAAAAATAGACTGTCCCAAGGAGCTGCCTAATGATAAATGACCCCCACTCTGTATATTAATTCTTTATTCTGCTGCCAAATATAGACACGCCGTTCTATAGAGTGAGAATGGAGAAGATGGACACACCACTCGCTCATGTATAATAAATGCTGCGATGCCGTCCTCACTAAGGCTACACATGACCGTTATTGCCACACCAGATCACGGACACATTACAGGTCTATGGCACCAGATCACTGACACATTACAGGTCTATGGCACCAGATCACTGACACATTACAGGTCTATGGCACCAGATCACTGACACATTACAGGTTTATGGCACCAGATCACTGACACATTACAGGTCTATGGCACCAGGTCAAGGACACATTACAGGTCTATGGCACCAGATCACAAACACATGAACAGGTCTATGGCACCAGGTCAAGGACACATTACAGGTCTATGGCACCAGATCACGGACACACGGACAGGTCTATGGCACAAGGTTACGGACACGTTACAGGTCTATGGCACCAGGTCACAGACACCTTACAAGGCTATGGCACCAGGTCACAGACACATTACAGGTCTATGGCACCAGGTCACGGACACATTACAGGTCAGTTAATTTGTCGTTCTCGTCGGCGTTTCACCCTGAGTCTAATGGTCAGTCCGAGAGAATGAATCAGGAGATGATTCAATATCTGCGACTCTTTGTCTCGGACAGTCAGGACCAGTGGGTGAAATTCCTTCCGTTGGCAGAATTTGCTATTAATAACCACTGTAGTTCGTCCACACAGGTATCTCCGTTTTTCTGCAATTATGGTTTTCATCCTCTTGGTCCCCTTGAAAAATGCTCGAGTCTCCCATTGACTTCAATGGGGCTCGTTACTCGAAACGAGCACTCGAGCATCGGGAAAAGTTCGTCTCGAATAACGAGTACCCGAGCATTTTAGTGCTCGCTCATCTCTAGTCGCCAGCATCATTTAAACAGTTAATCCCCTGCGATCGGTGCTGGCACCAATCACGGATGTCTCTGGTGGGAGATCCTGAACAGGGTTTTAAAATTCAGTTTCGGTCTACTCATCACTACTAGACATCCATATGCTGCAAAAGATTTCTCCAAGTTTCTACTGCTGGATGATAAATCTGGATTGGTATTGGACCGTCTAGTCTGACCTTTTGTTGTAAACAGATTGAGAAATCTGTCCAAATGTCTTTTGGACTGGATAGACCAAAGTGGAGAAGTTTGGGTATAAAATGGGTCGTAATTTGGACTTTGTTCTACAAATACGGAACCTGGGCATCATGGAGTCTTAAGTATATATAAGGTGAACACATCGTTCTGTTCAATGAGGGATACATGGATTAGAATCTGGGGTCAGTACATATAGATATAACATGTATATACATATATATCCTCAATCTTATACATTTAGCCGTCAGGATGTTTACCGTTAACCTGCAGATATTGTTTCATATCCATTTGGTGACTTTTTTTGTAATAGGAGGTCGGGAACCCTAAGCTGAGCCCCCAGCTGTCACCTGCTAGCTTGCCTCGCCGTATCCTACAGTAGGTGACACTGGACAATGACCAAAGACAATCCCTCCCTAGGTCACCGTGCAGACACAAATCAAGACTCACAAACAAACAACATAAAAGCAAGATCAGCACATATAGCACATATGGCAGAAAATCAAAAGAGATACACAGAGGGAAAGTCAATGCCTCCTGAGCCGCATACTGTGGACAAAGTGTATATACCGTATACGCTCAAGTACAAATTTTGTGTTGAAAAAGCCCCACTCAGTTTATACACAAGTATACACAAGTATATGAAAATAATAACTTACACATATACACATATACATACGCTCTGGCGCCCCCCGGAAGCTCCTCTTCTCCGTGGGCTTCCTGCTTATGCACACGAACATGTGAAGCCCGTGGAATTGGGCTGTATCTTGGCCTGAACACAAACTGATGACATCATAGAGTGTGCGCGGGCAGAGTACATGGATGCGTCTCTACCGCACTGTGACACATGAAGCAGAGAGTGAAGAGGAGCGCCAGAGCCTAAGTATATAGGTTTCATTTTTTTTTTATATAAAGAGGGTCTGCATGAGGCATTTTATTCCAGGGGAAGGCTACATGGGGCCTCATTAGTGAGGGGAGGCTGCATGGGAAATTTAATTAATTAGGGGAAGCTGCTGGACATTTCATTACTGGGGGAGACTGTGACAAATGCATTTTCCACCCTAGGCTTATACTCGAGTCAATGGGGCACATTTACTTACCCGTTCCAGTCGCGATCCATCGGCGGGTTCTTCGACGCTGATTCGGGTTCTGCCGGGATTCACTAAGGTCCGTGCGCCGATATTCACCAGGTGTCGCTGCTGCGCCGAGGTCCGCTGGAGTTCACCTGCTTTTTTCTGCTGTATGTGAGTGCTTGATCTTGCGACACAAATGGTTTTTCCGAATCCTTCGGGTTGTCCGGTGGCCACGCCCCCGGATTTCTGTCGCGCGAAAGTCAGCGTGATTGCGCCAAAAATCGATCGCGTGCGCCACAATCCTGTGAAATACAGCGCAAAGAGGAAATATTCGGGAAAAAACCCGACGGATTCGCAGCTGCGGACCCTTAGTAAATGTGCCCCAATATCTTTTCACAGTTTTTGGTGAACCATTTAGAAACCAGGGGAGGGATTTATTGAGTCCTGAAAACAAGTGTACAAGCTGCGATTCAGTCACAATCCCTGACACAGAGCCAGGAATTGTGACTACTCTGCCCTATAGGCCAGTTTGGTGGGGAGGGGGCACTGCCAGACCATGCAGTGGGTCAGCACATGGCAGGAACTGGCCAGACCTGGCATTGAAGTGACCCGATGGTGCAGTGCATCGCAGCTGCCCCCCAGGATTTATCAGGATTCCTAAACCTCCTGAATGTGGGAGGAAACTGGAGGACCTGGAAACACGGAGAGAACATAAAAACTCTTTGCAGATGTTGAGTTGAATGGGCCTTGAACCCAGGACCACAGCACTGCGAGGATGTAGTGCTAACCACTGAGCCACCGTGCTGCACTTTTATAAAGGTGAGACTCGGTGAATGGACAAAATGATAACCTGCAGATATTGTTTCATATCCATTTGGTGACTTTTTTTGTAAAAGGAGGTCAGGAACCCTAAGCTGAGCCCGCAGCTGTCACCTGCTAGCTTGCCTCGCCGTATCCTACAGTAGGTGACACTGGACAATGACCAAAGACAATCCCTCCCTAGGTCACCGTGCAGACACAAATCAAGACCCACAAACAAACAACATAAAAGCAAGATCAGGGGTTCGGGTCATAATGACTATAGCACATATGGCAGAAAATCAAAAGAGATACACAGAGGGAAAGTCATTGCCTCCTAATACTGTGGACAAATGAAATTGTTAAATGATGAAACTAACAGGAAACTCATTTGTACCTAATGTGTATATACCGTATACGCTCGAGTACAAATTTTGTGCTGAAAAAGCCCCACTCAGTTCATACACAAGTATATGAAAATAATAACTTATATACGTATGCTCTTGCGCCCCCCGGGGCTTCCTGCTTATGCACACGAACATGTGAAGCCCGTGGAATTGGGCTGTATCTTGGCCTGATCCCACGGACTGCACACAGGGAAGTGAATGGGAGTCCCTGCACTATATAGAAATATATAATGCATGGACTTCCTGTCTGCCGAACATGCCACTAGTGTAAAAGTTAATACAGCTCCATGGCGGCTGCTCGGCAGACAGAACGTCCGTGCAATATATGTCTCTATATAATGCAGGGACTCCCATTTACTACACCGTGTGCAGTACGTGGGATCAGGTAAAGATATTCCACGGGCTTCACATGTTTGTATACAGGCCGGGTAGAGTCGGGTCTATGAACACAAACTGATGACATCATAGAGTGTGCGCGGGCAGAGTACATGGATGCGTCTCTACCGCACTGTGACACATGAAGCAGAGAGTGAAGAGGAGCGCCAGAGCCTAAGTATATAGGTTTCATTTTTTTTTATATGAGGCATTTTATTCCTGGGGAAGGCTACATGGAGCCTCATTAGTGAGGGGAGGCTGCATGGGAAATTTAATTAATTAGGGGAAGCTGCTGGACATTTCATTACTGTGGGAGGCTGTGACAAATGCATTTTCCACCCTAGGCTTATACTCGAGTCAATATCTTTTCACAGTTTTTGGTGAACCATTTAGAAACCAGGGGAGGGATTTATCGAGTCCTGAAAACAAGTGTACAAGCTGCGATTCAGTCACAATCCCTGGCACAGAGTCAGGAATTGTGACTACTCTGCCCTATAGGCCAGTTTGGTGGGGAGGGGGCACTGCCAGACCATGCAGTGGGTCGGCACATGGCAGGAACTGGCCAGACCTGGCATTGAAGTGACCCGATGGCACAGTTCATCGCAGCTGCCCTCCGGGATTTATCAGGATGCCTAAACCTCCTGATAGATCCAGAGAGTTCCGGGGCGGGGGCACCATCGTATGTGCCCCCAAGTGCCCAAACTACAACCACAACCCTCATATTCTTAGCAATGTTCCAAAAACAATTTACGCAGTAACTTATTGCTCCCTTTTCTGTCACAGCTTTCTATTGTATTGTATGTGGGAGGAAACTGGAGGACCTGGAAACACGGAGAGAACATAAAAACTCTTTGCGGATGTTGAGTTGAATGGGCCTTGAACCCAGGACCACAGCACTGCACTGCACCGTGCTGCACTATTATAAAGGTGAGACTCGGTGAATGGACAAAATGAAGGAATCTCTGCCATATGCCAACCCTTAGATACCAATGTCTTTTTCATAGGTTCTGTGCTCAATAAAAGTACATTCTGCTATTTGGTGTTTGGAAAAAGGGCCCAGTCCAACCCACTTGTAAAAATCAATGAAAGAACGAACCCTACATTGAAACAACATTGTTTGCAACAAAGGGAGTTGGGAAGTAAGGGGAAGATTTTTCTACTTGGGCATGAGCCATTATGAGGGCGGGGGCAGGGTATGTATTTTTATCATTATTATGGGACCCCCTGTGCAGTTGGTGACTTATGTCTCTGAGATCCGGGATGCCCCATTCACTTTAAGGTTAATTCAATCTTTCTTTTACCTAATAAAATGCAAACATAAAATGTAAGAATTACCCGTTTCTATCCGCTCTTTCTCCCATATGTTCTATATTCCAGAACCAGTTATCAGGAAACTCTGTTCTCACTTGAATATCATAATCTGGGAGATAGTCATTATCGTCACCTATAGAATAAAACATGAGACATGCGTAGAGCTGGAGATTATGGAGGAATATTGCATATGTAGCGCCCTCCACTTTGTGTAAAATGTCGGGTCTTACAGCAATGGCAATGTTCTGTGTACATAGCTTTAACTGTTATATGTTTATTAAAGAAGGGGCTGGCCTACTAAGGTGAGAGAGTAGCAAGGGATTATGGGAAGAAGAAGGGAGGAGTTAACAGTCAGAGTGAGTCAGTCAGAGTTAGGAGTCAGTCTGGTGTAGCAGCCGGTGTGTTCAGAAGGAGTCTGAAACAATGGGGGTCATTTACTAAGGGCCCGATTCGCGTTTTCCCGACGTGTTACCCGAATATTTCCGATTCCGATTGTACCTGAATTGCCCCGGGTTTTTGGCGCACGCGATCGGAATTTGGTGCATCGGCGCCGGAATGCACGCGACGGAAATCGGGGGGCGTGGCCGAACGAAAACCCGACGTATTCGGAAAAACCGCCGCATTTAAAAAAAAAATTGTGTCGCGACTAGAGATGAGCGAACATACTCGTCCGAGCTTGATGCTCGATCGAGCATTAGCGTACTCGAAACTGCTCGTTGCTCGGACGAGTATTTCGCCTGCTCGAGAAAATGGCAGCTCCCGCCGTTTTGCTTTTTGGCGGCCAGAAACAGAGCCAATCACAAGCCAGAAAACTCTGCACTCCACCCAGCATGACGTGGTACCCTTACACGTCGATAGCAGTGGTTGGCTGGCCAGATCAGGTGACCCTGGGATAGACTAGCCGCTGCCCGCGCTGCTCGGATCATTCTCTGTCTGGATGCCGCTAGGGAGGAGTTGGAGGAGGAGGAAATGGACAGTCAGGCCAGTGAGGGGAGTGAATTCTTGCGCGTTGGGACTCTGGCGCATATGGCAGATTTCATGCTAGGCTGCCTATCCCGTGACCCTCGCGTTCAAAGAATTTATTCCAGCACCGATTACTGGGTGTTCACTCTCCTGGACCCACGGTACAAGCAAAATCTTTCCACTCTCATCCCTGGAGAGGAAAGGAGTGTGAGAATGCATGAATACCAGCAGGCCCTGGTGCACAAGCTGAAACAGTATTTCCCTTCTGACAGCGCTAGCGGCAGAGCTCGAATAACGAGTACCCGAGCATTTTAGTGCTCGCTCATCTCTAGTCGCGACCTTCACCCTGGGTAGGTATTTCGAGGCATTCCAGCGGACTTCAGCGCAGCAGCGCCACCTGGTGGACGTCGGAGGAACTGCTTTGATGAATCCCGGCCGGACCCGAATCCAGCGCAGAGAACGCGCCGCTGGATCGCGAACGGACCGGGTAAGTAAATCTGCCCCAGTATGTCTTAGAGGAGTCAGGCAGGAGGGCCTGAGTCTTAGAGAAGCTCAGAGGAGCTAAGCAGCACAGCAAGCAGAGGTTGTGTCTGTAATAAGTGGAGTGCAGTGCAGCTAAGGAACAGGCAAGGAACATATTGAGGAGCACATGGAGAATCATATTGAGGAGGATAGCTCACCAAGGTGGTCGGCATCATAGTATCGTAGTATATAAGGCCGGAAAAGACGCAAGTCCATTAAGTCCAACTTTTAAGAATTAAATGTACATAGAGTCCGCCATAACAACCTCCTCCGGCAGAGAGTTCCATAGTCTCACTGCTCTTACAGTAAAGAACCTTTGTCTATGGTGATGGTAGAACCTCCTCTCCTTTAGGTGTAGGGGACGCCCCTGTCTATGGTGATGGTAGAGCTGCCTCTCCTCTAGGTGTAGAGGATGCCCCCTGTCTATGGTGATGGTAGAACCTCCTCTCCTCTAGGTGTAGAGGATGCCCCCTGTCTATGGTGATGGTAGAGCCTCCTCTCCTCTTGGTGAAGAGGATGCCCCTCTGTCTATGGTGATGGTAGAACCTCCTCTCCTCTAGGTGTAGAGGATGCTCATGTCTATGGTGATGGTAGAACCTCCTCTCCTCTAGGTGTAGAGGATGTCCCCTGTCTATTGTGATGGTAGAGCCTCCTCTCCTCTAGGTGTAGAGGATGTCCCCTGTCTATGGTGATGGTAGAACTTCCTCTCCTCTAGGTGTAGAGGATGCCCCCTGTCTATGGTGATGGTAGAACCTCCTCTCCTCTAGGTGTAGAGGATGCCCCCTGTCTATGGTGATGCAAGAACCTCCTCTCCTGTAGGTGTAGAGGATGTCCCCTGTCTATGGTGATGGTAGAACCTCCTCTCCTCTAGGTGTAGAGGATGCCCCCTGTCTATACTGATGGTAGAACCTCCTCTCCTCTAGGTGTAGAGGATGCCCATGTCTATGGTGATGGTAGAACCTCCTCTCCTCTAGGTGTAGAGGATGTCCCCTGTCTATGGTGATGCTAGAACCTCCTCTCCTCTAGGTGTAGAGGATGCCCCCTGTCTATGGTGATGGTAGAACCTCCTCTCCTCTAGGTGTAGAGGATGTCCCCTGTCTATGGTGATGGTAGAACCTCCTCTCCTCTAGGTGTAGAGGATGCCCCCTGTCTATGGTGATGGTAGAACCTCCTCTCCTCTAGGTGTAGAGGATGCCCCCTGTCTATGGTGATGGTAGAGCCTCCTCTCCTCTAGGTGTAGAGGATGTCCCCCGTCTATGGTGATGCTAGAACCTCCTCTCCTCTAGGTGTAGAGGATGCCCCTGTCTATGGTGATGGTAGAACCACCTCTCCTCTAGGTGTAGAGGATATACCCTGTCTATGGTGATGGTAGAACCACCTCTCCTCTAGGTGTAGAGGATACACCCTGTCTATGGTGATGGTAGAACCTCCTCTCCTCTATGTGTAGAGGATTCCCCCTGTCTATACTGATGGTAGAACCTCCTCTCCTCTAGGTGTAGAGGATGCCCCGTGTCTATGGTGATGGTAGAACCTCCTCTCCTCTTGGTGTAGAGGATGCCCCCTGTCTATGGTGATGGTAGACCCTCCTCTCCTCTAGGTGTAGAGGATGCCCCCTGTCAATGGTGATGGTAGAACCTCCTCCCCACTAGGTGTAGAGGATGCCCCCTGTCAATGGTGATGGTAGAACCTCCTCCCCACTAGGTGTAGAGGATGCCCCCTGTCAATGGTGATGGTAGAACCTCCTCCCCACTAGGTGTAGAGGATGCCCCCTGTCAATGGTGATGGTAGAACCTCCTCCCCACTAGGTGTAGAGGATGCCCCCTGTCAATGGTGATGGTAGAACCTCCTCCCCACTAGGTGTAGAGGATGTCCCCTATCTATGGTGATGGTAGAACTGCCTCTCCTCTAGGTGTAGAGGATGCCCCCTGTCTATGGTGATGGTAGAACCAGCTCTCCTCTAGGCGTAGAGGATTTCCCCTACTCTTGATGGCAGGCCCAGGTATAAAAAGATATTTGGAGAGACCCTTGTTCAGGTATTTTTACATTGTAATGAGGTCTCCCCTCGGCCGTCTTTTTTCTAAGTTGAATAACCCCAAAATTAGTAATCTGTCGTTGTATTCTAATCCCCCTATTCCCCTAATAATATTGGTTGCTTTTCTCTGCACCCATTCCAGTTCTACCAGGTAATGTGCGGTCTGACCAGTGATTTATATAAAAGTAAAACTATCATAACACCATGATAATCTATTCCTCTCCTGATTCATCCCATAAATGTACTTGCTTTAGAAGCAGATGCCTGACACTGATCACTAAAACATAATTTACTATACACCAATACCCCAAGTCTTTTTTTAGTTTTAACAAGAAAGTTACCATTTAAAACATAAAATTTCCATTTCCTTGACCCAAGTCCATAACCTTACATTTATCTACATTAAACCTCATCTGCCATTTGGCAGCCCATGACTCCAATTTCCACAAATTTATATATAATATTATACTATCCTCCTCTCTATTAATTACTTTACAGAGCTTAGTATCATCTACAAATATTGAAACTCTACTTTGTAAAACCTCTATAACGACCCTCTGTTTTCTAGCACTAAGCCAATTGCTTACTCAAATACACAGATTTTCCCCTAGTCCCAGCATTTCTCATTGTATGCCTTTTATACGGCACTGTATCTAATACCTTGGAAAAGTTCATATACTGTATACAACATCCCCAGCCTCCCTCAGGTCCAGACTAGAACTTACCCCGTCGTTGAAACCGATCAGATTAGTCTGACAGGACCGATCCTTCATAAACCTGAAGCTGGATTATAAGGTTATGTGCAGTGAGATACTCCAGTATAGCATCTCTAACAAACCCTTCAAATATTTTCCCAACAACCGATCTATGCTATTTGGGTCTTATGACTTGTCTATTTTATCGATTGCATTTGTGATTTTGTTTTCTCATCCTTTATATTGCATTTTATTTAGTATAGTGCAGTCGTTATTTCTCACACTTTATTCATTATGTATTTTCTAAGACTTCATGTTTTGGTAATTTTTGGTTTGGTAATCGTTCCTCATTTAGCACTTTATACTTTTAACCCCTTAAGGACGCAGCCATTTCGTAGCTAAAGGCTCAGCCCCATTTTTTGGATTCTGACTTGCGTCGCTTTATATGGTTAGAACTTTTGAAGATTTGTAGTCATCGCTACTTACCTCATAATATGTAGATGCTGTATACTTTGAATATGTATGACTAGATGTAATAGTAGATTTCTTACCATGGTATGTTCTGTATCTTTGAAATGTACAAACCATCATGCTTATGTATATTGTATCCATTCGTGGTTAAAATTTTTTAATAAAAACAGAATTGATAAAAAAAAAACTTTTGAAGACTGTTACTTATCAAAGCGATTCTGAGATTGTTTTTTCCCCTCACATGTTTTATTCCTTTACTTCATTTTAGTGGGAAATTTTGGCTGATAAGTTTTGCGTTTATTTACAAAAAAAAGAAAGAAATAATGATTTTTTTGAAAAATTTGCCATTTTTTAAATTTGAAATCATTACCACCTATTTAAGTTGCTGAATAACATTTCCCGTATGTCTACTTTACATTTTCATAACTTTTGAAATGTCTGGATAATTTATTTTGATGTCACACAGCTTACAAATATCGCTTTTTTACGTATTTTCAGAATTTACTATTTTACTATATCAGAATTACCGTTCTGAATGAAATTTTTAATATTTAGCATCAAACCCCCTATATATTCAACCCATTTTCAAATCTGCACCCCTCAAGCTATCAGAAACAGCTTTTAGGAAGATTGTTAACCCCTTTAGATCTTCATAATAATTAAATCAAAATGGAGGTGAAATTTAGAATGGTCAAATTTTGTCGGTTATACGTTCATTTAGCCCTAAAATTTACACTTTTCCAAAAGATATTTGTTATGCAATTTCTCCCGAGTACAGAGACCCCCCACATGTGGCCGTTACTTGTTTTATGGGCGCACAGCGAGGCGCAGGAGGGAAGGAGGGACCTGCAGCTGCCAGGATTTTAGTTTCCTCATTGGCCCCTTTTGTAGGCTATAAAATTTTAGCTTTTTCGTTATTGGGGCCATGTGATGGCATTTTTTTGCGACAGGGTGCCACCAGGTAGTTTCATGGGTACGACTAGCCCGTGGTGGCAGCCTAGGTAGCGATGCAGGACACAGTCCGAGCCCGGGGTGACAGCAGGAGAACAGCGCAGGAGGAACACTGGAACTCACAGCAGAAACACGGATACAGGAACACGGAACAGACTGAAACACGGGAGCAGGAACTGGAATGCAGGAACGATGATAAATTAAGAACACAGGAGGGCTTTCACTTCACAAACATGGCTTGAAGATCCTGCAGGGAATGATGGTAGACGCCATGTTTAAATAGCAGAGCCGAAAGTGACCAGCTCCAATAACCTGTGCGCTGGCCCTTTAAATCTCCAAGTACCGCCGGGCGCAGCCTGGGGAGAGGGGACACGCACGTGGCCTAGTCCGGACAGGAGCGGGAACGTGGAAAGGTAAGTTCGGAAAGGGGCCCAGGGCAGTGTGACGGAGAGGCCTTAGGTCTCCCCTCTTCTTTTTGGTCCCAAGAAACCTCTGGAGGAAAGTCCAATCCAAAATTTTCTCTTCGGGCTTCCAGGATCTCTCTTCAGGCCCGAACCCCTTCCAGTCTACAAGGAAGAATCGCTTACCTCTCATGGTCTTCATGTCCAGGACCTCCTTAACTTCATAGACATCAGGGGAATCAGCCTCAGGAGCGGTTCAAAATGACTGGCTTCAGGAGAGAGACATGGAAGGAGTTCGGGATGCGCATTGATGGAGGAAGGTGGAGCTTGTAGGCCACTTGATTTATGCGCTTGATTACCTCAAAGGGACCAAGGAATCGGGTTCAAGTTCGTAGCTGGGTATCTTCAGCCAGACTTATCTGGGGGATAACCACACCTTGTCACCCGGAGAGAAGACAGGAGGAGTTCGACGTTTCTTATTAGCCTGGGTCTTGGCTCAGGTCAAGACTCGTGAGAAAAGACTGGTGGGTCTGGCCCCAAATTGATTTGAGGTCCTGCACCAGATCCTCTAACGCAGGGACAACTGAGGGAGTAGACAGCGGAAGAGGAGGACGAGGGACTCGTCCGTAGACCACAAAGAACAAAGCCGCGCCAGCAGACCCAGAGTCCAGGGAATTGTAAGAGAACTCAGCCCATGGTAGCAGATCAGTCCAGTTATCTTGACCGGCTAAGACGAAGAGGCGGAGGTAACAGCCTAAAGTCTGGTTCACCCTTTCTACTTGGCCTTTCGACTGAGGGTGGTAGGCAGAGGAAAAGTCAAGGTTGACTTGTAGCTGGTTACACGAGGAACGCCAGAACTTGGAAACAAACTGGACAACTCGGTAGGACACGATGTGAAGTGGAAGACCATGCAGCCGGAAGATATGTTTGACTCTCCTCTAGGTGTAGAGGATGCGCCCTGTCTATGGTGATGGTAGAGCCTCCCCTCCTCTAGGTGTAGAGGATGCCCTCTGTCTATGGTGATGGTTGAATCGCCTCTCCTCTTGGAGGTTTGAGGTTTTTGGAGCAAATTACACCAGAAGTCTTGCCAAGGGGACTTGATTAATTCCCACCATTGTGTTGAGATCAGGTGCCATTTTACGGTGTATAGTATATTGCTTTACGATCTACTACGTATGTCACCAGATCCCACTTCTTACTTCTGCGTCTACGGGAAGCAGCGACTTCATATTGTGATCCTGGTGGGAAAGAAAATGAATAAAAAGAATAATTAATGTCACGATACAAATTCTTGAAGAAACCCTTCCCCGTCCCGGTAATATAGAGGAGGTAAGAAGTATAAGAACACAATGTTGTAGCATCTTATAGCGGGTATAACATGTCCCACTGCTCCTCCACATCCCACCACTTCTCACCTCTGGTCTCTCCATCTGGTTCTGTTGGGTTTCTCTCCTTCTCCTTCTTCTGTCGGATGAATTTGCAGCAGTCCAGGAAAGCGTCCGCACATTCTCTGCCTTCCCAGATGTTTGCTGCTCGTCCTTCACAGTTTTCACCCTTCTCATTCATCCCATCAATGCAGCATCTCCTCACCATCTCCTGGGAGCTGGAAGCTAAAGAGATAAACCAAGGCTTATAAATGCTTTCTCACTGGTTTTATATGAAATTTTGCTTCATTTATCATCTCCAGCCTGTAGGGATTTTATACTGCATCAAGGTATATTTTTGTGGGTTTGATTACATTGAAACTTAACCACTGATGAACCATTTCTGTTCTTTCTTTTTCACATATCAAAAGTCCTAACTTATTTTATTTTACCTGCAGTACAAATTTTATTTCTTTGTGGAACCATTTAATATTCAGTGGAATCTACCGGGAACATGTTGTGGTGTCCCATCTTCCTACAGGTTTTTGTTCCAGTGGTTCCATTGACACACCACCTGTATTATTTGGGTCAGTATGATCATGAAGATCCAAAATTTCTATAGTTTTCTAAAGTCTTAATACCTTTTAGAACATCTAAAAACCTTTAATACTTCTTCGTTCTACCATATTCTGACATCCATAACTTTTAATGATTTGTTGTACATATCCGTGTTTCAGGATGAGCTGCCGTCTTTATTTGATACCCTGTGGAGAAATGCACGATCCTTATGATAACTTTGCATCCATTTTTAAATTTTTTTTTTTTGTGCTGGTGTTTTTTTGTGTTGTTTTTTCATTACGGCATTTAGCTTACTGGATCATTATTTTTATACTTTGATTGACTTTTTGGGGAACAGGGCACGTACTAGATATGTGACTTTTTTACTTATTAATTTATATGTGTGTGATTAATTTTAACACTGTAATGAAGCTATACATCACGGTGGTAAAAAGATTGTTTGAGGAGGGCTCACCTCCCCTATATACCTGTTATTAGGTTTTCAGTTTTTGTATGGAAACTCTATTGTAGAAGATGCTATTAGTTCCTACTATATACTGCAATACGGCAGTTACAGTGTGCCTCCAGGCTGGCATGATGATCCATTGTCGCTCCCCGATTGACGATCTTTCTAAGTTGGCGCCACTGAAGATCTAAATGCCGGATTAAGGGTGGTGGGGGCCCCTGGGCGCAAACTGGTGGGGGCCCTTCCAACAATGATTTTGGAGGTTAGTAGCCTGCCAGCCCCCCTGTAGTATATAGCCTGCCAGCCCCCCTGTAGTATATAGCCTGCCAGCCCCCTGTAGTATATAGCCTGCCAGCCCCCTGTAGTATATAGCCTGCCAGCCCCCTGTAGTATATAGCCTGCCGGCCCCCTGTAGTATATAGCCTGCCAGCCCCCTGTAGTATAAAGCCACCAGACCCCTGTAGTATAAAGCCACCAGCCCCCTGTAGACTATAGCCGCCAGTCCCCTGTAGAAAATGGCGATCTCCCCAAGCGAAGGCAGCTGGGTCTCACTGACACAGCTGTCATCCTAGACCCCTATGTGCATTGCGAGCGGCCGCCGGCCGCTGCGTATTGTGCACAGAGACACAGAGCTGAGCTAAGTCGCTGACTGTCCGAAACTGGTGGGGGCCCCTTAAAAAGTGAAAGTGGTGGGGGCCCCGGGGCTCGAGCCCCATGAGCCCCTTCTTTAATCCGGCCCTGGGAATACCTGTTATTCTGTCCCCTGTATAGCTTCCGGTGACTCCCTGTAACAGCACATTGGTGCAGGGTCTGAGCGTCAAATCCCCACCCAAGATGATCGCTGCCCAGCCCCTTCAGCTCACCGTTGGTCATTGTCTGATCCACCACTTGGGCAGAGGAGCGGCGTCTCCGAGAGGAATGGACTTCACATTGTTGTTCTGATGAAAGAAAATACAAAAAAATAATCATTAAAATCCTCTCAGACCACAAACTGCCATGGAGGACATCCTCATTCAGGTTGTCTAAAGCAGAGGTCCCCAACCGCCGGTCCGCGGACCAGGACCAGGCCGTTGGAGTTCACCAGCTGGTCCGCGCAGGGGCGGCACCGGCCAGCACTGAGCTCCCGCACCAGACGGGACCACGTTGCAGCCCTGTGTCCGGCACCTTGCTCCGCGACGCTGCCAACACCTTGCGCCCACCCCCCTACGCCGCCGGCACCTTACAACGGCCCCCAGACCCTGCCGGAACCGAGCTCCCCCCCTCCAGGCTCTCGGCTCCCTGCTCCCCCTGCCCCCGCTCAAGCTCCAGGCTCCTTTCCCGCTCCCTCCGCTAACATCCTCCCTGCTCCCGGCTCTCCGGTTCCTGGCTCTCCGCTCCCTCCGGTTCCCGGCTCTCCGCTCCCTCCGGTTCCTGGCTCTCCGCTCCCTCCGGTTCCTGGCTCTCCGCTCCCTCCGGTTCCTGGCTCTCCGCTCCCTCCGGTTCCTGGCTATACGCTCCCGTCTCAACCTGTCTCTGCTAACGCCCCTCCAGACTCTCGGCTCCCTGCCCCTGCTCAAGCTCCCCTACCGCTCCCTCCGCTCTCGGCTCTCTGCTCCCTCTGCCACCCCGCTCCCGGTTCTCGGTCTGACCTACCCGCTTACGGCTCTCTCTGCTCCCGGCTCCCTTCCACTCCGTCTCAACCCGGCTCCGCTAACGTCCCCCCCCCCTCCAGGCTCTCGGCTCCCGGCTCCCCCTGCCAACGCTTAAGCTCCAGGCTCCCTAGCCTCCCGGCTCTCAAGACCTACCCGCTCCCGGCTACCTCACCCTGCCACCACCGCTGCAGAGAGGTAAGGTTACTTTATCTTTGCATATATATGTGTAATATGTGTGTGTATGTATGTGTGTATATATGTATGTGTATATGTGTATATGCTGTATCTACTGTTTGTTTATGTGTATATATGCTGTATGTATATGCAGCATTTGTGATATTTATCAGGGCTTCTATTTTGTACTACATGGCAGTACTCGGTATGCATTTTATACTACTTGGCGGTACGTTGTATCTATTTTATACTACTTGGTGGCACGCTGTGTGCATTTTATACTACATGGCGGTATTCTGTATGCATTTTTACATGGCGGTATTCTGTATGCAGTTATACTGCATGGCGGTATTCTGTATGCATTTTATGGCGGTATTCTGTATGCATTTTATACTGCATGGCGGTATTCTGTATGCATTTTATACTACATGGCGGTATTCTGTATGCATTTTATACTACATGGCGGTATTCTGTATGCATTTTATACTACATGGCGGTATTCTGTATGCATTTTATACTACATGGCGGTATTCTGTATGCATTTTATACTACATGGCGGTATTCTGTATGCATTTTATACTACATGGCGGTATTCTGTATGCATTTTATACTACATGGCGGTATGCTGTATGCATTTTATACTACATGGCGGTATGCTGTATGCATTTTATACTACATGGCGGTATTCTGCATGCATTTTATACTACATGGCGGTATTCTGCATGCATTTTATACTACATGGCGATACGCTGCATGCATTTTATACTACATGGCGATACGCTGCATGCATTTTATACTACATGGCGATACGCTGTATGCATTTTATACTACATGGCGATACGCTGTATGCATTTTAAATTACATGGCGATACGCTGTATGCATTTTGCATTGCTTTATTTTTACACCAAACCAATATGATGGATCTGGTCCGGACACTCCCTGATATCTTATATTATAAGCTCCACCCCTCCATAACCCCACCCCATATGACCAAAGCCCCGCCCCCACCGGGCCATGGAAAACTGGTCTAGCTTAAAGCCAGTCCCTGGTGCAAAAAAGGTTGAGGACCTCTGGTCTAAAGCTCGAATCTAAAATGAAGTATTATAAAATATTTCTTATCAAGAGGAGATCTATCACCTGATCTCTGCTGGGTTGTTGATTGGAGAGTTGATTGTAGGGCCAGTCCGGCATCATAAAACACCCCCATACTATCGGCACCACCTCCAGGTGTACACCCAGTGTCTGACTTCTCCACGGAGTCCCACATCTAGATGGATAAAGGTAGGTTTTACTGTCATAATAGATCAGTGGTGGCGAACCTATGGCACGGGTGCCGGAGGTGGCACTCTGAGCCCTTTCTGTGGGCACCCAGGCCATCACCCAAGAATGAAGTTCACCAGACAGGACTCAAAGAATCTTCCTGCAGAATCTTCCTACAATTATAGGCGAATTTGCCCTCCTCCTTTCAACTGCGTTGGTGTCCTTAGGAGGCTGAACGATTGAAAGTTGTCAAAGAACAAGGAGAAATAAATTACTGCTTAAGTTGCTGCGCTGGCACTTTGCAATAAATAAGTGGCTTTTGGTTAAAGTTTGGGCACTCCAGCTCTAAAAGGTTCGCCATCACTGTAATAGATGACTACCCAGATTGTTTGATGATTTCCATGGTGATCTACAAACACTACTTACCTTCTTTTGTGATATCTTAAATTTTCTGTTCAGCACATGGACTCCTCTGTCTACGACCACCAGACCCACATGGGCCCCCTGATCAGCTTGCAGCTTTAAGTTCATAGCAGATCCAGGGCTTTGGATTCCATTGTCTCTGTAAGTTACCCCAGACAGCTGTGTTATGGGATAACAAAGGTAGATTACCAAATTTTCTCTTTTTAGAAACATGTAAAATATGGACAATTTGAAGATCATGTGATGCTGCAGTGACTGGCCAGCAGGCCGTGGCCAATAACCTGGCTACAAAACTCTTATTTCCGAGCTGCAGATACTTGGGATGCATACAATGCACAATGCTCCACCATTGAGCCTCTGCTGCTCATCTGTTTTTTCACAGCACAGAGAAAAAACATTGTGAACCAAACATACCTTGAGAATGCTGTAGCGACACTGATGCAGAAACATATCTTGTTTAATCTCTCCACTGAGTGGTTTTGCACAAAAAACTATTATAAAATTCAGGACCTTGGGAAAGCTGGGTGCCCTGAATGCCGTACATAAACACATTGCTTCCACATACACAGGAGCTGCCTGAACTGTCCAGAAAGGACTTATCAACCTGAGCTGGATGACTTATACACAGCAGCAGGGGGGATGGTGCAGCGATTGATTACTTTTCCCTGTTGGAGACAACACGGTGATTACATAATCTTGGGTTATGCTGGGCGGGACAAGGCTGGAGCAGTGTATTATTAGGGTGAGGAGAAGTGCCGGGACAGTCACAGGAGCGACAGAGCCTCATTATCATAATTTTATAGTTGTTTTTTCAACAAAACCACTCAGTTTAGGGATTAAACAAGATATGTTTCTGCATCAGTGTAGCTACAGCATTCTCAAGGTATGTTTGGTTCACAATGCATAAAAGCAAATGGTAGTTTTCCTCATTGAGGCATTATAGGTGCTAAAGCAAAGGGGGTATGAATTGGGGGCTAGAGAAAGAAGGGCATTATAAGTGGGGGGGGGGGGGGGGTAGATTTTGGATACATAAAAAGTCACCAACATAAGTTGGTCCATACATTAACATGTAATATGTAAATTTTGTTAAGGTGGGGGTTATCAGCAGCAAGACTGTGGCACATGGATTTATATTCCAGGATTGTAGCGGGAAGCACTGCGGTGTGTCCTCATACTGTTGTGTTACTTTATATTTCTGCATTCAAACCGTTTCCCTGCCCCTCCCCTTTTTCTGTACTATCCAACCAGAAGCCTGACACTGCTCTTACACATTTCCCAGTCCTGCTGCTACTTACACCGCTCTACAGGGACAAACCTAACACCGGTAGATTCCCTATATAGAGGTCCAGTTGTCAGACCTAGCTTACAGTGGACCGGCGTATTCATGAGGGGGTCCCTCCCACACCATAGGCCGGCAGTGACTGCCAGTCACCACCATCTCAGACCGCCCCCTCATGAATAAGCTAGATCCAATGGTCGGACCGATATGTAGTGTATTGTTTCCTAGCTTATGGGTATGTTCCAATAAAGCTACAAATTTAACAATGCGATAAATAGGGAGGGCTAAGGTGATGCTTACTTTAGTATGAGCAGCTAAAGTGGTTTACTGACCTGAAAGTTCCTCTTTAATGACTTACAGATTCACTGGATTGTACCATCTCAGTACAGACAGTCACTGGATTGTACCATCTCAGTATAGACAGTCACTGGATTGTACCATCTCAGTACAGACAGTCACTGGATTGTACCATCTCAGTACAGACAGTCACTGGATTGTACCATCTCAGTACAGACAGTCACTGAATTGTACCATCTCAGTACAGACAGTCACTGGATTGTACCATCTCAGTACAGACAGTCACTGGATTGTACAATTTCCTTACAGAACTTACTGGATTGTAATGTCTCGTAGTCACTGAATAATATTAACTCCTTACAGAGCTGAATCATCAGCTGAAATGTTCTATAGGTAAGCAACAAGTTAATCTTTAGCCTCCTCTCCTCATCTGTCTGCTGTGTACAGGCTTGAGACGGTTATCTGAAACAGTACTTACTATAGGAGAAGAAGGGAGCAAAAGATAAGCTTTTTTTCCGCTTCATAAATATTTTACATAGTTACCTGTCATTACCTGTCCTATTCATTTATGAAATACAAAAAACACTTTACAGGTTAAACTATATGCTTTAAGTGTAATATTCATTTTTGAGTATATGGCATTGCACTCCAATTGTTATTCATACTATTCTGGAGATAATAAAATTACATTTCACATTGAATTGCTCACCGTTCCCATGCAGGAGTCTCTTACGTCCACCCTCATAGAGTCCGAGACAATCTCATTTCCAACAATGTAATATGCAGTTATACGGAAGGATGGAACAAGTTCTTCTGTGATGGGGAGAGACATGGTGACCAGAGACTGAAGCGGCAGCCGAGGTTGTCTGCCCACCTTCACGATCCTGCCCTTCGTTGTGATCTAGAAATAAATAAAAGATACTGTAGGAGACCAAATGTTAATTCCTGTGATTTTACATTTCATTTATTTATAGGATTCATGATGATACAACAGCTTCTACAAGCATCACAAGCCTAAATTCACCTATAATCATCTCCCTGGGGGAAATAGTTATGTGCAAATAGATATTCCTAACTGACAGGAACTTGATGTAAGCCAACACCTGGGAGCAGAGTCTAAGTGGTGCCCGGTCTAAGTGGCACCAGAGCCCGCCGCAAAGCAAGATGATCAGGAACATAGCTAAGGGTCACAATGGAAATCACACAGGCAGAAGTGAACAGCCTTCTCATAGATATAGAGCACAAAGATCCGGCAAGGGACACAGGAAGTGGCCAGAAATTTAACAGTAAGGGCAGCCGATCAGCGGCAATTATTGGCACGCTGGCCTTTAAATCTCAAGAAGCCGGCGTGCGCCCTAGGAGGATCGCTGGATTGCAGCAAGGTAAGCCAGAGAGCCACAGGGGTTACAGAGAGGGGCAATGGTATGCCTGTGATCCGGGACATGGTCCAACGAAATTTTTGCAGAAGACCACGGTCCAAGATATTGTCCTCAGGCTACCAAAACCTCTCCTCATGCCTGAACCCCTTCCAGTCAAGAAAGAACCGCACACCTCAACGTCTTCAAGTCCAGAACCTCCTTCACCTCAAAGACATCAGCAGTTCAGGATGACACATGGAAGGAGGTTGGGATGCGCATTGTGGGAGGAGGCGGAGCTTATACGTCACAGGATTAATGCGTTGCAGCACCTCGAATGAACCCAGGGAATGTGGACCAAGTTTGTATCTGGGGATTTTCAGCCGGAGATACTTGGAGGACAGCCACACTTTGTCACCTAGAGAGAAGATGGGAGGAGGCCTGCGTTTCTTGTCAACCTTTGGTTCGCCCAGAAGCCTGTAGCAAGTAGAGTCGATTCTGCTACCAGATAGACTTCAGATCCTTGACCAACTCTTCCACGGTAGAAATGTCCGAAGACACAGGAAGAGAACATCAGAACCGGGAAACAAACCGGACCCCTCGGTCCGATACAATATGTAGAGGGAGACCATGAAGCCAGAAGATGTGGGCGAAGAACAAGCTGGCAAGGCATGGAGCTGACTGCAGACCTGGCAGAGGAACAAAGTGGGACATCTTGGAGGACCAGTCGGTTACCACCCAGATGACGGTATTACCCAAGGAAGATCGGTGATAAAGTCCATAGCCACGTGAGTCCACGGGCAGCTGGGTATTGGTAACGGCAGAAGAAGACCAGCAGGTTTAAGATGAGATGGCTTGTTTCGGGCACAGGAAGTGCAGGAGCCCACAAAATCCTGTACATCTTTGACCAGATCTGGCCACCAGGAGAAATTGTAAATGAGGGCGAGAGAGCGTTGCACCACAGGGTGCCCAGCCACACGAGAACAATGTCCCCAAGTCAATATCCTCTTTCGAAGGGCAGGTTGGACGTAGGTCTTATTTACTAAGGTCCTGTGGCTGCATTTCCGTCGGGTTTTTGCGATGTTTTAGGGGATCGCGCCAAAGATTGTATCGCACGCGATCAGATTGTATTGCAATCGCATTGGCTTTCACGCAACACAAATCGGGGGGCAGGTTGTCGGATGATGCGGCGGATTCGGACAATGCACGGGATTTAACATTTAAAATTGTGTTGCAAGCCAATCACTTACATGCACTGGGAAGAAGAATGTGAACTCCGACAGACCTGATCGGGGAAGCGACACAAGAAGGAAATCGGGCGTACGCTCGTAGTGAATCGCAGACTTCATCCTCGGTGGACATTCCGGATCGGGGATCACACAGGGACCGGGTAAGGACATATGCCCCAATATGTCTAGGAACTGGTTCTTCCCCAATTACATCAGAGGCACGAGAGAGGGCATTGCCCTTAATATTCTTCTCTGCAGGACGAAAATGTATCATGAAGTTGAAGCGGGAGAATAAAAGGGACAAAAGAATCTGTCAAGGATTTAGGCGCTGAGCAGTCTGGAGATAAAGGAGATTCTTGTTGTCTGTCTAGATACAAACTGGATGAGGAGCTCCTTCCAGAAGATAATGCCATTCTTTCAAAGCTAGCTTCATGGCCAGAAGCTCCCGATCACCTATGGAATAATTCCTCTCTGCGGCAGAAAAGGTCGTAGAGAAGAAGCCGCAATTGAGGGTTTGACCTTTGGGCCCTTTCTGGATAGGAACGGCTCCAGCATCAACTGAAGAGGCATCAACTGAAGAAGCATCAACCTATAGCAGGAATGGCCTCTTAATATCAGGCCAGGTGAGATTGAAAGCACGGGAAAAGGCAGACGTTTGGAAAAAGCTTCTTCAGCTGGCGGAGGCCAGAGTTTTGGATCAGTGTTTTGCTTAGTGAGCGCCATAATGGGAGACATGAAGGAGGAAAAATGCGGTACAAACTGCCGTTAGTAGTTAACGAAGCCCAGGAACCTCTGGAAAGCACGCAGTCCTACTGGGCGAGTCCCCTGAAGTACTGCAGATAACTTGATAACTTGGCAGGATCCATCTGAAGTACCTTGTCAAAGATGATGTACCCGAGGAAAGGCAGACTCTTTTGGTGAAATTGGTATTTCTCAAGCTTGGCATATACTGTAAGCGATTGGCACCGGAGAACCATACATGGGCCCGATGGGTCTCAAGGTCCATGTAGAATACCAGGATATCGTCTAGATCAACCATGACACAGGTATACAGTAAGTCTCTGAAAATGTCAGCTGGTGTATTACAAGGTATGAGGAGTACAAGGTACAAAGAGTCCAAATGGTATGAAAAGGTACTTGAAGTGCCCATCTCGACCGGATCGCAGAGGATTTGTCCACTGACAGAGGAGATGATCAGCGGCTTTTCGAGACAGACCACAGAGAGATGATGCTGGGAGACCAGGGCAGCAGCCACGAAGTTTCCTGCAGAGTCGGAATTCAAGAAGGCAGAAGCCTGGAACTGGCTACCTGTCCCAGAGCTGAGCAGAACGGGAATATTCAAATGTGGAGAAGCTTTGCACAATACCGGTAGAGCTTCTCCTGTCTTCGTATGGTATGCTCTTGAGTAGTTTAGTACGGAAGCCAGTATTTTTGTCTCGCTGCTAGTTCAAGTGTTCAACTCGATGTGATGTATAATCAGCAGAGATGGCTGTACTTACATATACATAAATAAGCGGCACAGATGTATTATATAGTAACCTATTTATTTGACAGTGCTTAAAAATAGTAGTTACAATAAATGGTAGACTCTTTTTGGGACAACGCGTTTCGGGGAGAATTACCCCTTCATCAGGTCCAGGTACTGTAATACGTAAAACAACGGAATTACAATGCTTTTAGGGAATTACTGTACATAAAATTACAGTTCATAGTATATACAACATTTCACATATAATTTAATTCATAAGTGCATGAATAAAATCCTAAAAGGAACACTATTAAAGCTTAAAAAGGAGATAAAATATACGTTGTAAAATGGATAAAAAGATGAACTCATGCGAACAAGTGAGATCATAAATATCATAAAAAATATATATATATCGGTATAATGACCACAGGGGTGTATCATAACATCAGGAAAATCATATAATAGTGGCAACAGTTAGGTATCATATACATATAATAAGACTAATGTAAAGGTGCTTATTAGTTTTAGCAGGAAGCAAGCATCATCATCATAGTGTCTATTCAAACTATAGGATAGGGTAATGAGGATGTTGTATGTCAAATTCGTATAGTGATACTGTATGAAAATGGAAATACTGACCTGTCTGAGTCTATGGTTGCGTGACTCGAGAGGGCTGGAAGGGTGTAAATTGTGAGAGGCTGTTTGGATATAGAGATAGGAAGTGAATAGTTAATGGGGAAATTATGTATTCCACAAAAGATGGCAATCAATGTGGATGTAAGTGGGGCTGACCTTATCTATGGTTCCTTCCGAACCATAAGCGGTAGCTCGTACTGGATTCTCGGCCCTAGTTGGTAGGTATTCTGAAATAAAGGAGATCTTAGAGCGCTGGAGTGAGTGGCTGCTGTGGGGAGCAGCCGAGGGAAGTACTTACAGAGTAGATGTTAGTTGCGAGCCGGTGGCAGCGCGCAAACAGGATGCTGGTGCGCTTGCGCAGTAGGGACCAGGATGAGATCGTGTGTCTGCAGGTCTCAGACGTGGTGCTGTTCTCAAACAGTGGAGGCAGTGATGAAAGGGAATACGACGTAGAACGGTAAACTGATAGAGGTTGATGGGTCCTATATATACATACAGGAGACAGTTGGTCCTGTTGATATTAGGTATGGTTATATCATCACTAGGGGGCTGGAGGTGGTATTTCATTATGGGGGGGATAATTCATTATGAAGGATGCTGAGGAGGGGTGTTTTTCTTCATGATACATGAGGGTAGCGGGTATGCTGGGATATTTAGCGGCATCCTTCAGACTTTTTCCAATGTTTCATTGAGCCCATAAGGGCACATGGTATTCAGTTTGTAAATCCAGAAGTTTTCTCTTCTGATTAATTGATTGAGTCGGTCTTGGTGGCTACTTGGAGTCTGTTCTAGACAGAACCTTGCCAGTTTAAAATTGCATCCGTGGTGATTTTTAAAGTGTCTTGAGATGCTATGCTGCTTAAAAATCCTGTTTTTACCTTATTGCGGTGGGTTTTAACCCTTTCTCTGAATGGTTGCATCGTTCTGCCCACGTATTGCAGTGGGCAGGGGCACTCGAGAAGGTATAACACATAATAAGTCCCAGAACAAATCAAGTCACACAGATCGAGAGTACTCTAAAATTCAGGAACCAGAACCACAGTGGTATTCTTACCACCAGTTTCATCCCGTCTTTTTTAGATTTACCCCCATGTCCGAAAGAACCCCCATTTCCCCATATGACGGACTCAATTGTTCCCCGCATAGAGAGCCCGAAAGCAACATTTGCAAACTTCTCCCTACCCCAGACAGGACTAAAAAGAAAAGCAAGGTCAGAGGAAAAAGAGGAAGTGGTAAACACCAGGAAAAGAAAAAAACCGTACTCACAAAAAACACACAACCGGTCAAGATCTTCAACCTGTCAGAACATCAGCTCACAGTAGACGAGGTGAGCCTACTCAGTATCCTTCTGCCCAACAAACAGATCTAAAGACCTTGACCTCTTTAGGGATCTTAACAACTTCATAAGGAAAATTACCCTTAAACGCCACTTTGCAATTAAAGAGGCAAAAGGACAATCGGACAGCAACTAGAGATGAGCGAGCACTAAAATGCTCGGGTACTCGTTATTCGAGACGAACTTTTCCCGATGCTCGAGTGCTCGTTTCGAGTAACGAGCCCCATTGAAGTCAATGGGAGACTCGAGCATTTTTCAAGGGACCAAGGCTCTGCACAGGGAAGCTTGGCCAAACACCTGGGAACCTCAGAAAGGATGGAAACACCACGAAATGGACAGGAAACAGCAGGGGCAGCATGCATGAGCCTCTGAGGCTGCTTAATCGCACCATATGCCAAAATTATGGGCAACAGCATGGCCATGACAGAGTGACCGAATGAGCTAGATAGCATCTAAAACATCCAATAATTGACCCTGACATATAGGGGATGGATGCAGAGGCGCGGCAGCAGCGGCAGGCTAGAGAGTGTCATGGCAACATACCCTAAATGGACTCAGGCTTCAACCAATGGGTGGCAGAGAGGAACCAAAGGAGGTGAGCAAGAAGCGCTCAAATAATATCGGTACATGATAAAGTTTGCCAGTATATTTTGTGGATTACACAGCAGGGTGGCGACAAAGTTAACAGGAAGCCATGAAAACATCCAAAATTCTGCCTGACACAGCTCGTTTGATAAGGGGACCATGTAGGAGGCAGTGAACTAGTAGTAGATTAAAGGTGCTGCAGTTAAAACTATGTTAGTTGGACCTTGGCATGGAGCTGGCGCTCCGCTGCCAGGCAGCTTTCGCCAATCCAAGCCCCTGTCTCTAGGCTACTCCCCCAAACGCACTTCTAAGAACCTTTTGTATAAGATCAAGTGTAGTACGTTCTTATAAGTTTGGGATATGGCGGGTGAGGGGAATGTAAACAGATGCGCAAGAAGCGCATGATGCGCATGGAGCTGGCGCTCCGCTGCCAGGCGAGCTTTCGCAATCCAAGCCCCTGTCTCTAGGCTACTCCCCAAACAGCACTTCTAAGAACCTTTTGTATAAGATCAAGTGTAGTAGCGTTCTTATAAGTTGGGATATGGCGGGTGAGGGGAATGTAAACAGATGCGCAAGAAGCGCATGATGCGCATGGAGCGGCGCTCCGCTGCCAGGCGAGCTTTCGCCAATCAAGCCCCTGTCTCTAGGCTACTCCCCAAACAGCAATTTTAGAAACCTTTTGTATAAGATCAAGTGTAGTAGCGTTCTTATAAGTTTGGGATATGGGGGTGAGGGGAATGTAACAAGCAGCGCAAGAAGCGCTGAAATAATATCGGTAATGATAAAAGTTTGCCAGTATATTTGTGGATTACCAGCAGGGTGGCGACAAAGTTAACAAGTTGATGTGGAATGCCCTGTAATAGCTCTGGGCGGGGTGTGCCTTTATCGCCTAGGCTCAGCAGTTTGAGCACCGCCTGCTGTCGCTAGCGACGGCACTGCTGCTGGCCTAGAGCTACCGACTGATGGCGCCATGCCCACGGATGGTAATTCGGAGGAGGAGGAGGAGGTGGAGAGGGTGGGAGGAGAAGAGGTATAGTAGGCCCTTTTTTAGACTGGACCGGGTAGGCCCCGCAATCCTCTGCGTCGGCAGTATATGACCAGCCCCAGGGTCAGACTCGGTCCCAGCCTGCACCAAGTTAAGTGTAGTAGCGTTCTTATAAGTTTGGGATATGGCGGGTGAAGGGAATGTAAAAAGATGCGCAAGAAGCGCATGATGCGCATGGACTGGCGCTCCGGCCAGGCGAGCTTTCGCCAATCCAAGCCCCTGTCTCTAGGCTACTCCCCAAACAGCACTTCTAAGAGAACCTTTGTATAAGATCAAGTGTAGTAGCGTTCTTATAAGTTTAGGATATGGCGGGTGAGGGGAATGTAAACAGATGCGCAAGAAGCGCTGAAATAAATCCGTAAATGGTAAAAGTTTGCCAGTGTATTTTGTGGATAAACACAGCAGGGTGCCGACAAGTTAACAACTTTGTTGTGGATCCATGAAAACAACCCAAATTTCGGCCTGACACACCTCGTTTGATAAAGGACGATGTATGGAGGCAGCTATATAAACTGATTTGGAGGTAGCAATGGAGACAACGTGTGGAGGCTGCTATGGAGACAATTCAATTTGGATAGTGCCTGTATGTGGCAGTCCAAAAAAGTTTTCAAACCAGAGGAGCAGTAGGTGGGCCCTCCATAAAAATGGAATGATTGAGTGCCTGTATGTGCAGTCCAAAAATTTTCACACCAGAGGAGCAGGTAGGTGGCCCTCCAGAAAAATGGAATAGTTGAGTGCCTGTATGTGGCAGTCCAAAAAAGTTTTCAAACCAGAGGAGCAGGTAGGTGGCCCTCCAGAAAATTGAATAGATTGAGTGCCTGTAGTGGCACTCCCAAAATTGTTTAAAACAGAGGATCGGGTCGGTGGCCCTCCATAAAAATTAAATGCATAAAGTACTATAGCTAGAGCCAGTGGGCCCTGTCAAAAAATAGCCAGTTTTCCTCTGCTTTACTGTACAAAGAGGAGGAGAAGGAGGAAAATGAGGAGGAGGAGGAGTGGATAAATTATTCAGGTTGAGCTTCCTTCACCTGGTGGAGATTGGAAATTAGGAGAAATCCAGGCTTTATTCATCTTGATAAGCGTCAGCTGTCACGCTGTCAGTCGACAGCGTGTACGCTTATCGGTGATGATGCCACCAGCTGCCACATGAAACCCGCTCGGACAAGACGCTAGCGGCAGGGCAGCAAGAACCTCCAAGGCGTACAGCAGTTCGTGCCACATGTCCAGCTTTGAAACCCAGTAGTTGTAGGGAGCTGTGTGATCATTTAGGACGATGGTATGGTCAGCTACGTACTCCCTCACCATCTTCTGTAAAGATCAGCCCTACTCTGCCGAGACTGGGGACAGGTGACAGTGTCTTGCTGGGGTGACATAAAGCTGGCAAAAGCCTTGTAAAGCGTACCCTTGCCAGTGCTGGACAAGCTGCCTGCTCGCCTACTCTCCCTCGCATACTTTGTCCCGCAGAACTACGCACTCTGCCGCTAGCGCTGTCAGAAGGGAATACGTTTCAGCTTGTGCACCAGGGCCTGCTGGTATTCATGCATTCTCACACTACCTTTCCTCTCCAGGATGAGAGTGGAAAGATTTGTCTTGTACCGTGGGTCCAGGAGAGTGAACACCCCAATCGGTGCTGGAATAAATTCTTTGAACGCGAGGGTCACGGTATGGCAGCCTAGCATGAAATCTGCCATATGCGCCAGAGTACCAACGCGTAAGAATTCACTCCCCTCACTGGCCTGACTGTCCATTCCTCCTCCTCAACTCCTCCAACCCTCTCTTCTGCCCATACACGCTCACAGTGAAGGACTCAACAATGGTCCCCTCTTGTGTCTCGCCAACATTCTCCTCCTCTTCCTCCTCATCCTCCTCCACCTCCACCTCCTCCGATATGCGCTGAGAAACAGACCTAAGGGTGCTTTGGCTATCAACAAGGGAATCTTCTTCCCCCGTCTCTTGTGAGGAGCGCAAATCTTCCGACTTCATGCTGACCAGAGAGTTTTTCAACAGGCCAAGCAGCGGGATGGTGAGGCTGATGATGGCGGCATCGCCACTGACCATCTGTGTTGACTCCTCAAAGTTACTCAGCACCTGACAGATATCAGACATCCACGTCCACTCCTCATTGTAGACTTGAGGAAGCTGACTGACCTGACTACCAGTTCTGGTGGAAGTTGACATCTGGCAGTTACAATCGCTCGGCGTGCTTGTAAACTCTGGATAACATGGTCAGTGTTGAATTCCACCTCGTAGGCACGTTCGCACAACAGTCGGTGAGCGGGCAGTTGGAGGCGGCGCTGCGCTGCCCTGAGAGTGGCAGCATCTGTGCTGGACTTCCCGAAATGCGCACAGATGCGGCGCACCTTCGTGAGCAAATCAGACAGATTGGGGTATGTCTTGAGAAACGCTGAACTATCAGATTTAACACATGGGCCAGCATGGCACATGTGTCAGTCGCCGAGTTGCAGAGCCGCCACCAGGTTACGGCCGTTGTCACACACAACCATGCCTGGCTTCAGGTTCAGCGGTGCCAGCCACAGATAGTCTGCGCCGTGATGCCCTGTAATAGTTCTTGGGCGGTGGCCTTTTATCGCCTAGGCTCAGCAGTTTCAGCACCGCCTGCTGTCGTTAGCGACGGCACTGCTGCTGTGCCTAGAGCTACCGACTGATGGCGCCATGCCCACGGATGGTCGTTCGGAGGAGGAGGTGGAGGAGGGGGTGGGAGGAGGAGGAGCATAGTAGGCCTGAAACACCTGACTGAGGTAGCCCCGCAATCCTCGGCGTCGGCAGTATATGACCAGCCGCAGGGTCACTCGGTCCCAGCCTCCACCAAGTTAACCCAATGTGCCGTCAGCGATATATGTGGCCCTGCCCGGCAGCACTCATCCACATGTCCGTGGTCAGGTGGACCTTGTCAGAAACGGCGTTGGTCAGGCACGGATTATGTTGTCTGACACGTGCTGGTGCAGGGCTGGACGGCACATCGGGAAAAGTAGTGGCGGCTGGGGACCGAATACCGAGGGGCGGCCGCCGCCATGAGGCTGCGAAAGGCCTCGGTCTCTACTAGCCTATAGGGCAAGCATCTCCAGGCTTAGCAATCTGGAGATGTGCACATTAAGGGCTTGGGCGTGCGGGGGTTGGGTTGCACTATATTTGCGTTTCCGCCCAGCGTCTGGGGTATGGAGAGCTGAACGTTGGTGGATGCTGTGGAGGATCGTGGAGGCGACGATGGGTTTTTGTGCCAGGGTCCTGGGCAGGGGGCTGACTATCAGCTGACACAGGGGAAGGAGCAGGGTGTGTCACGGCCGGAGGGGAACGCGCTTGTTGCCACTGAGTGGGGGTGTTTAGCATTCATATGCTGCGCATACTGGTGGTAGTTAAGCTATTAGTGGTGGAACCCCTGCTGATCCTGGTTTGGCAAACGTGGCACACACACGTCCGTCGGTCATCGGTGTTTCCTTAAAGAACCTCCAGACTTCTGAAAATCTAGCCCTCGCCGCAGGAGCCCTCGCCACGGGAGCTTCACTAGTTGACACATTTGGCGCATGACACCAGCTCTGGCCCTGCCTCTCGTCTGGCCCCACCACTGCCTCCTTCCAACCTGTTCTGGTCGAGGACTCTCCTCCGTCTCAGAAGCACGTGTGTTCACCCGGCCTCTCAACCCAGCTTGGGTCTGTCACCTCATATCCTCCGATCCCTCAGTCTGCTCCCCCCTCGGACTTCTGCCCTGACAACAACTTCACCACTGTCTGACACCGTGTTCCTCATCGTCGGACACCTCTTTACACACTTCTTCCACTACTCAACAAGGTCATCATCACCCACAGACTGCGACTGGTGGAAAACCTGGGCATCGGAAAATTGCTCATCAGCAACCGGACAAGTGGTTTGTGACTGTGGGAAGGGTCCAAAAACAGTTCCTCAGAGTATGCCGGTTCAAATGGCAAATTTGCTGGGAGGGGGCAGACTGGGGGGGAGGAGGCTGAGGGAGGACTGGAGAGTGCCGATTTCGGTGACTGGTGGATGCGTGGAAGACTGACTGGTGGACAAATTGCTCGAAGCATTGTCGGCAATCCACGACATCACCTTTCGCACTGTTTTGGCCTCAAACGTGCTCTACCACGAGTCCCAGTAACTTCAGACATGAACCTAGGAGTGTAGCTCTGCAGCGTTCCCCTGCTCCCTATCAGCAGGTGGTGTCTCACCCCGCCCAGGACCACGGCCTCTGACCCCTGCAGTGTTGGACGCCACGTCCCCGCCCTCGTCCTCTAACCCCTAGCCCTCGGTTAAACATTTTGAAAATGAGAGTTATAACTTTATTTTTTTTTAAGTTTTTTTTGTGTTTTTTTTTTTTTGTGTGTTTTTAGTTTTAAAACCAAACATGCTATCCTATTGCTATGGCTATTTTCTAGCCAAGTATGAAAGCACACTGTACTATGTCCAGATGAGATGACACTGAGTATTAAAAAAATAAAGTAAAATAAAAAAGGAAATGGCAGACTGTGCCTAATTAAATCCAACCCCGGGCCTAATAAATTTTCCCACTTCGGTCTTTGCGATGGATATGGCGTCACTAAGCGCAAAACACAGTGGTCGCAAGTCTCACTCCAAAATGCTCACAATTGCTAGTAGATGCACTGCAGCAACTACAGCCACCAGCAGATAACCAGAAATCAAATATATATAACGCTACTGTAGGCGTAACTAAGCCGTTTGATTCTCCTATGGCTATTTTCTAGCCAAGGTATTAAAGCACATACTGCAGCCAGATGAGATGACGCTGAGTTAATAAAAAAATAACGAAATAAAAAAGGAAAATGGCAGACTGTGGCCTAATTGAAATCAACAACCCCGGGCCCTAATAATTTTCCCACTCGGTCTTTGGATTGGATATGTGCTCACTAAGCGCAAAACAACGTGGTCGCAAGTCTCCACTCCAAATTGCTGTAATTTGCTAGTAGATGCACTGCAACAACTCAGCCACCAGCAGATCAACCAGAAATCAAATATATATAACGCTACTGTAGCGTAACTAAGCGTTTGGATTCTCCTATGGCTATTTTCTAGCCAAGTATTAAAGCACACTACTATGGCCAGATGAGATGACGCTGAGTTATTAAAAAATAAACGAAAATAAAAAAGGAAATGGCAGACTGTGCCTAATTGAAATACAACCCGGGCCCTAATAAATTTTCCCACTTCTGTCTTTGCGATGGATATGTGCGTCACTAAGCCGCAAACACAGTGGTCGCAGTCTCACTCCAAATTGCTGAAATTTGCTAGTAGATGCACTGCAAAACAACTACACCACAGCAGATCAACCGAAAGAAATCAAATATATATAACGCAATGTAGGCGTAGTAAGCCGTTTGGATTCTCCTATGCTATTTTCTAGCACAAGTATTAAAGCAACACTACATGCCAGATGAGATGACGCTGAGTTATGAAAAAAATAAACGTAAAATAAAAAGGAAATGGCAGACTGTGCCTAATTGAAATACAACCCCGGGCCCTAATAATTTTCCTTCGTGTCTTTGCGATGGATATGTGCGTCACTAAGCGCAAAAACACAGTGGTCGCAAGTCTCACTCCAAATTGCTCACAATTTGCTAGTAGATGCACTGCAACAACTACAGCTCCACCAGGCAGATCACCAGAAATCAAATATATAAACGCTACTGTAGGCTAAGTAAGCCGTTTGTATTCTCCTATGGCTATTTTCTAGCCAAGTTATTAAAGCACACTTACATGCAAGATGAGATGACACTGAGTTATTAAAAAAATAAACGTAAAATAAAAGAAACTGGCAGACTGTGCCTAATTGAATCAAACCCCTAATAAATTTCCCACTTTGGTGTTTTGGGTGGATATGTGTGTCACTAAGAGCTAAAACCAACGGTAGCAAGTCCCCCCTGCTAATTCCTAACAATATGGTACTAGCTGCACTACTAGTGCCAGCAAGCCAGCCCACAAGCAATAAAAAAAAAAAAAGGATAACTATTGTAGCCCTAAGAAGGGCTGTGGGGTTTGTTGTAGAATCAACTCCTGCCTAACAGTAAAGCTAATAGAACCACCCTAACGCTTTCCACTGACCAGCAGCAGCTCTCTTCCTAGCGGCATCCAGACAGAGAATGATCCGAGCAGCGCGGGCAGGGCTAGTCTATCCCAGGGTCACCTGATCTGGCCACCCAACCATGCTATCGACGTGTAAGGGTACCACGTCATGCTGGGTGGAGTGCAGAGTCTCTCTGGCTTGTGATTGGCTTGTTTCTGGCCGCCAAAAAGCAAAACGGCGGGAGCTGCCATTTTCTCGAGCGGGCGAAATACTCGTCCGAGAACGAGCAGTTACGAGTACGTAAGCTCGTATCGAGCATTCAAGCGCGGACGAGTATAGTTTCGCTCACTTCTAAACAGCAACCCATCGAAACGAAAACAAGAGACAGGATCAGGATCGATAAATAACTATATCATACAGAATCTTTAAAACCTAAGTCTATCATCCCACCAACAAAGTAGAAGACCATTGTGGAAACTTTTTATGCATTGGTGTCCTCCGACCTGAGGACACTAGATATATCCACAAAAAAAACCATCAAACGTATTCAGAAAGAAAAGAAAGCATTGAAAGAATTATAAGGCCGACCCCCGAATTGTGATTTAACCGGCCCGATAAGGGGGGAGGCACAGTGATTTGAACAAGGTTATACACTCCAGGATCCATGAAGATCCTGTCGAAAGATACTATCTACCCCTAGAATCCAACCCTCAACAAAATCTGGTGGAGGCCCCACTGAGTGCAGCGTGCATACATGTCCTCCTGACTCACTATCCACTATCCCTCAGTAAACAGCTACATTACAGCCGCCCTCGTCCCCAGTAACGCCGACGCTACATACAGCTGCCTCACTCCCAGTAACACAGCTACATACAGCCGGCTACCCCCAGTAACACAGTACATACAGCCGCCTCACCCCCGTAACACAGCTACATACCATGCCTCATCCCCAGTAACACCACTACATACAGCCACCTCACCCCCAGTAACCACGCTACATACAAGCCGCCTCGCTCCCGATACACAGCTACATACAGCCGCTTCGCCCCCAGTACCACAGCTAAACAGCCGCTCATCCCCAGTAACACAGATACATACAGCCCGCTCATCCCAGAACACAGCACATACAGCCGCCTCATCCCCAGTAACACCACTACATACAGCCGCCTCACCACCAGTAACACAGCTCTACTACAGCCGCCCTCACCTCCAGTAACACAGCTACACACAGCCGCCTCACCTCCAGTAACACAGCTACACACAGCCGCCTCACCCCCAGTAACACAGCTACATACAGCCACCATAGTGCATATACACAATAACAATATATACACAGTATATACAAATATACAGCTATATATACACAGTAGAATCCAATATACACAGTATTAAATAGTTATAGACAGTAGATGAATATATACACAGTATATACATATATACATATATAACATATACACAGGATATACAGATATACACAGACTACACATGTATATACATATATACACAGATACACAGTATATACATATATACACACAATATACATCATATATACACACAGATAAATAATATGTAATGTTCTATACTACCCTTTTAGGGTGGTCGGCTGTCCCAATCAGGGGGTGTTCGGGCGGGGGAGCTGAGGATGGCTGCTTGTTCTAGCTGGCATCGGGGCCTTTGCGAAGATGACTGCTTGTTCGGGGTGAACGGAATGCGGCTTCTTGCCCCGGTCGGCGGCGCGGGGGGGTGTTTCTTCAGGGCTGGACCGTTGTACAAACAGCTGTTCCACGCCTGAGGCGAAAGTTGGCGGGCTCGGTGGCGGTGGAGGGCCGGGGTGGTGTGGCACGGAGAGTGGGGCGGCGCTGAATGCTCCAGCGGGGGGGGGGGGGGAAGATGGGTGGGTACGGAGGACTTGATGAGTTGGTCCCGACGGGTAAGGTTGGGGTGGATGGGGGGGAGCAGGAGAGACCGCGAATGTTGCAGTAGGGGGGGGGGGCGGTGAGCGGAGGACGGCTGGAGTTGCTCGACGGGGAGGGGGGAGCGGGAGGGGGAGCGGCAGGACGTCTGAAGGTTCCGGCGGGGGGGTGGGCGCGGGACGCGGAGATGGTGAATGTCCGACGGAGGGTGAGCGGAGGACGGCTGAATGTTCCGGCGGGGGGGGGCGCGATTGGAGCGGAGGGACGGACTATGAATGTTCGGGGGAGGAGACGGGACGGAGGTGAGCTGACCGTGGGAGATTTGGGAGGGTGGGGTGGTGGCGAGGGGGGGGATGAGAGGTTAAGGCGGGGAGAGTGACGGGCAGGGGCGAGGATGTGGCTTGCACATGCAGAGAAGGGGCGGGGAAGGCGGTGAACTGGTTGCGGGGGGCGGACAGGTGGGACGGGAAAGCAATGCAAGGGCATACGCTGGAGGTGGAGACGTGTGACCTGGGAGTCAGGGCCTCTGGGGGACAGATCTGGTGGGGGAAAAAAGGGTCCTGGGGGGCAAGATGGGTGGGGCACCGGGGCTGAGACACGCCGGAGCCCCGCGCAGAGACGGCATGTGAAAAGCTAAGGAAGCCCGTTGAATCAGGCAACGTAGCAAGAAGGAAATATCAGTACAATTGCCCATAAAAAATCTAAGAAAGGCCATATTATTCCAGCTATTCTTAAGGAGATTCATAGGGACCCTCTACACTCCCGGATGCCCCATATTTATTCGGGGATCAATTCGCGTGACATCCAATCGTGAGGAATATGTAGGACACCTTCTCAAGATAGTTTAAAAACAGCTCCCGACCTATCTAAAAGACTATCACACAACTATCTAGTCACTAAAAACTTTGAGGGAAACCATCGTTCTCCTGGTGCACCATGGGATGGTCAGCGCTGTATTCAATATATCTCAACCTTGGAGCATCCAGTCAGTCCTCTGAAGTCTTAAGAGAGACCCGAAATATGCCAGCTTCAGGATCAACTGTTAGCTGACAAAGAGTTCAGTGTCATCTTGGATCATAAGGGTCTTGCATTCGAATTCTACCTATACACCAAAACAAGAGGTACGCAATGGGGACAGATAGCCCAAGTTAGTGCCTAATTGTGATTGGGGGAATTTGAGAAGTTCTATAAGGAGATAGTCCCAGTCCGGAAAGGCTCGATACTTTTTAAACAGGGTACATAGATGACCTAGTTCCTTCATATGGGCCGGACGAACGTCCGAAAAGAAAGAATTTTTGTGGATCCCACGCATCGTGCAATACTTGGGGGCATAATCTCACCCTGAATCCTCTCCATTATAAGCATTGCAGTTCTCGACCGTCCTCCATCGCGGTCTAGCCTCACAGAACTAAACTCACAGAGACATATCAAGACGTGGACGTCAACAGTTTTGGAGTTTATCGAGTTCATCACAAAATATGGCTTAAAGAACATCACCTATAGCCAATTATAAGAGGAATCGGAAAAACTGTACCAATACAACAACATACAAAACCCAGTCAATGACTTTGAAGAACAGGATCCTTCAAAAAGGATATCCAAGGAAGGTGATAGAGATGCGTTCCACGGACCAACACCCTCACCAGGATGGATGCCTCAGACCATCTCAAAACCCCCCCCCACACAAGATTGGATAGAAAATCTACATTATCACCAGACTCTTCCGATCACGAGAATATTAAGAGGAAAGTATTCCTAACAAAGCAACGGGCCCATACTTCGAAAGGACCCCTAATTGAGAAAAATACTCTCGAAGAAACCCCATGCTGACCTACAGTGAGCCCTCATTAAAAACCTTTTGGCCCACACTAGATGCGCCAAAACAGACACTAAGACAAAACAGTACATCGGCCACCAACCAGCTGAGTATTGTTCCTGTACTGAAGGACACCTATAGGTAAAACAGCCAGAGATGCCTAACCTGTGAAGTGATTAACATAGGAAAACATCATTTATCATTATATCACCACCGGGAATCCTTCCAGCTTCCATCATTCAAGAATGTACCGAGGAATTATGTGTATACCTCTCGAGTGCCCGCCTGCCAAGCATAGTGGGCAGAACGTTGACAACCATTCAGAGAAAAGGGTTAAACCCACGCAATAAGGTAAAACAGGATTTAGCAGCATAGAGTCTCAAGACACTTAAATCACAACGGATGCAATTTTAAACGCAAGGTTCTGTCTAGAACAGACTCCAAGTAGCCACACAAGACCGACTAATCAATAATCAGAAGAGAAAACTTCTGGATTTACAAACTGAATACCATGTGCCCTTATGGGCTCAATGAAACATTGGAAAAAGTCTGAAGGATGCCGCTAAATATCCCAGCATACCCTTACCTCATGTATCATAAGAAAAACACCCCTCTCAGCATCATCATAATGAAATTATCCACCCCCATATGAAATACACACCTCAGCCCCTGTGATGAATATACCATACCTAATATCAACAGGACCAACTGTCTCCTGCTATGTATATATAGGACCCATCAACCTCTATCAGTTTACCGTTCTACGCTGTATTCCCCCTCATCACTGCCCTCCACGGTTGCAGAAAGCACCACGTCGAGACCTGCAGACACAGTATCTCATCCGGCTCCCTACTGCGCAAGACGCCCAGCATCCTGTTTGCGCCGCCGACGGCTCGCAACTACACATCTACTCTGTAAGTACTTCTCTCGGTGTCTCCACCACACGCAGCCAATCACCCCAGGCTCTAAGTCTCCTATTTCAGAATACTACCAAACTAGGGACGAGATCCAGTACGAGCTACGCTTATGGCTCGGAGGAACCCATAGATAAGGTCAGCCCCACTTACATCCACATTGATCGCCATCTTTTGTGGAATACATATTTCCCCATTAACTATTCATCTATCTCTATAATCCAACAGCCTCTACACAATTCAACAGCACCTTCCCGCCCTTCGTAGTCAAGCATCCCATGGACTGCAGACAGGTCAGATACTGTTCCATTTTCCTACAGGTTATCACTATACGAATTTGACATACAAACTTAATTCTCAAAAGGCATTGTAATTCGTTGTTTACGTTATTACAAGTACGGGACCTGATGAAGGGGTAATTCTCCCAGAAAGCGTTGTCCCAATAAAGAAGAGGACTATCATTCATTGTATTATATTTTAAGCACTGTCAAATAAATAGGTTATATATAATACATATGTGCCGCTCTTTATGTATATGTAAGTACAGCAATCTCTGTGATTATTCATCACATGCGAGTATGACACTTTGAACTAGCAGCGCGACCAAAAAAATACTGGCTTCCGTATCAGAAAAAGAGAAAGGGCGGGAAAGAAACCAGCTCCACCCAGCACCCAACCATGGAGCGACCCCCACGCTGGGAACGCCACCCTGACCAGCTCCCCCACAACTTGCAATGATCTTCAAACACGTACCAAAAAAACCACGTCCCACTCTATCGTCTCCCTGGACCCTTATAAGTGGCTATCTGTATAAGGTTGCTGACTAAAATTCCCTCCTTCATGACTCCCTCAGCACCCCAACCGGATTCAACGCCATTACTCTGACTTACCCGGCCGTCATCGCGTTCCAAGCGTGGGCGTCTTCTCTGCGGTGGAATGTCGGGGTCCCTCGGCCGGGACTTCATAACCAGGCAAGTTCCTCCGCCGTCCACCAGGTGGCGCTGCGCTGCGTGAAGAGGCATCGGAACCCACTGGCAATACACCGTAGCCACGCGAACTCCGAGTGAAGGTAAGTGAAAGCTTCGCGACACATTTTTCAGTTTTTTAAATGCGGCTGGTTTTTGGTTTTTCCGAATCCGTGGATTTTCGTTTCGGCCACGCCCCCGATTTACGCCGCGGGCATGCCGGCACTGATGCGGCCCACATCCATCGCTCGCGTGCGCCATAAATCCCGGGGGCAATACAGGAAAAATCGTCCGAAAACGGAAATATTCGGGTAACACGTCGGGAAAAACGCGAATAGGGCGCAATCGGGGACCTAGTAAATGACCCCATTTATATCAGGATTTATTCCTGCACACCCAGTAGTCTGCAGCTCAGCTCTTGGAAACACTATCGCGCGTCCCTGCCAAATCTCCTCTACACATGCATGCTTTTGGCCACGGTTTTGTACACACACCACACTACCATGCTCTTGAGTAGTAGAGTCAGACAGCTCATCCACCTGCGTGGTTCCTCGGCGCTGACACGGAGGGTGGCTGACAGGGTGTTTGGAAACACAGAGCCAGGTGGGGGCAGAGTCAGTCCGGACTTGCCAGTCATTCCAGACGCTGCTCCTGAACGAATTCAGCAAGGAGCACGGTTTTGTTGCGAGGAGGCTGTGCCGCCAGAGTCGTTCCTCTCCTAGAGGGGGGGTATAGCCCCACAGGGCTTTCCTGAAAAGAAGACTAATCATGGAAAGCCACCTGAGCCAATTCTGTGGGAAAGTGAGGGCTGATCAGTGATTTGTTAAGAACACTGGGTCATTGCCACAGCCCCTGCAATGATTTGGCCTTATACACAACATAAATGGCGGGCATGGAAAGACAAGCTGGGTTGCAGACAGTTATACGTCAATGCAGCATAGGTATTGGGACGGGCCGGGGGGTACCGAGGGTCTTGGTACGGATGCTGGTAGTCAACCAATGTGCAGGAAGTGGGTAAGTGTTGTCCTCAGTTGCTGTGCCTTACGTGCCAATCTGCTGAGACGGCTGACCAGCACATGGGGTAAGATCAGCCAGTTAAGGGGGTGAAACCTTGGCGGGATTCCATGGGCGGATGTTATGCGCAGGGGAACAGGGGGTAGTGGAACACTGGACCAACCGTGGTGATGACGAAAGCCGACACTTGGAAGCAGAGTCTAAGTAGTACCTGTTTTTAAACAGAGCCGCCCGCAAAGGGTTGGACTACCTAGGTTGTTCATGGCGCGGCGGCCATAGGCGTAGGAGAGAATAGTAAGCAAAACCGTGGCTGACGGGGACAGGAGAAGGAAGGCCGAGAAAGAGCAGCAAACAAATCAGACTCGGGGACGTCGTAGCAGAAGACGGCAAGAATCACAGGTCAGAAATGAGCTATTGGGGTCAGACAACAGAAATCACACAGGCATTAGGAAATCAGAGGCATAGGAGCACAACAAAGATCCGCAGGGGACACAGAAAGAAGTTGGCCGAACGATGTAACAGTGAATGGGCGACGCCGATCCTTCAGCGTCAACTATAGGTCGTTGCGCGGAAAGCCATCACTGGATTGTGGCAAGGTAATCCACAGAGAAAGGTGGGGGTCCCAGAGAACAGAGAGGGCAAAGGACATGGGTGGCAGGGCTCAACAACAACACATGTGACCACTGAACACATGATCATTTAAGCCTGTGCTCGTGATTAGATATAGCAATGGCTTCCCCTTAACACAGGTAGGTGAAGTAAAATATCTGATTTGAAGAGCCACATTGGGTTACGGAAGAATGAAAGATGTGAAATATCAGATAGTGGGTCTCCTGGTCTGCGTCTGAGTCATAGGTAATGATGATGAAGAGATAATTCCCAGTTGGACGATAAGCGTTTGCCGGCATGGATGAAGAATGCTTGCCTGGAGGGGGAAGCAAGGATTGATGTTCTGGAGCCTGTAAAAAAAAAAATTCAAAGGAAACATAGAGATCTGTTTTTGGAAATCACTTTTAGGAATTAACAAGGAATAAGGCACAGTGAAAATATGCTAATTTCCTTCACATACCCCTTAGTAATTCACTGGGACCGACCAGTGTAAACCTGCCCACAGGTAAAGTAAGAAATGTGAACAATAGCTTAAAGAATCACTTTTAATAATCCTAATATAAAAGATAGCGGAACCACCAGACTGGATGAGCCCAATAAAATGACAACAACGAGAGAAGGAGGAGAATGGAAGGATTCAATGGGAACCCACCAGGGTCGAGGAACCGTATCAGCACTGCCCCTTAGTCGTCCCCTTGTATACAATGTCCTTAATCCCCAAGAACTAGCTCCTGCCCAACAAGGACAGTCCCAGGGTGGTGGGCCATAATGAGGAGCCTAGGATGGCCAAGGAAGTTGATCTGATGAGGTTTCCAAGTCCAGATTAATGGCTTTTCATCAGGAGTGGTAATATAGTACAAAACAGATAGTCGCAACTGGTGTGCGGTGGTGTGAGAGCGGGCACTGCTCTGCCCAACGATCATTCCTTCTCCTCCTGTGTAGGTTTTGATGTGAGTCCTGTAAGAACCTTAACAATTAGCTACTATTATTTATGGTGATAGTATTTACATCGAAACATTTTTTTTTTCTCAGTAAGTGTGATTATTATGTGTATACCACTAGCTTCTTCTATTGGGATTAATAATTCGTCTTAATAACGACATTGGTCACCTTTTCTAGTCTGCACTTTTAGGGATAGTTTCTGCACGTCACATGGTACTCGTTATTCGAGACGAACTTTTCCCGATGCTCGAGTGCTCGTTTCGAGTAACGAGCCCCATTGAAGTCAATGGGAGACTCGAGCATTTTTCAAGGGGACCAAGGCTCTGCACAGGGAAGCTTGGCCAAACACCTGGGAACCTCAGAAAAGGATGGAAACACCACGGAAATGGACAGGAAACAGCAGGGGCAGCATGCATGGATGCCTCTGAGGCTGCTTAATTATGGGCAACAGCATGGCCATGACAGAGTGACCGAATGAGGCTAGATAGCATCTAAAACATCCAATAATTGACCCTGACACTATAGGGGATGGCATGCAGAGGCAGCGGCAGCAGCGGCAGGCTAGAGAGTGTCATGGCAACATACCCTAAATGGACTCAGGCTTCAAACCAATGGGTGGCAGAGAGGAACCAAAGGAGGTGAGCAAGAAGCGCTCAAATAATATCGGTACATGATAAAAGTTTGCCAGTATATTTTGTGGATTACACAGCAGGGTGGCGACAAAGTTAACATGGAAGCCATGAAAACAAGGGCACAGTTAGGATCATATACATATAATAAGACTAATGTAAAGGTGCTTATAGTTTTAGCAGAAGCAAGCATCATCATCATGTCTATTCAAACTATAGGATAGGGTAATGAGGATGTGTATGTAAATGCGCTATAGTGATACTGTATGAAAATGGAAATACTGACCTGTCTGGTCTATGGTTGGTGACTCGAGAGGGCTGGGAGGGTGTGTAAATGTGAGAGCTGTTTGGATATAGAGATAGGAGTGAATAGTTAATGGGGGAAATTAGTATTCCACAAAGATGGCCATCAATGTGCATGTAAGTGGGGCTGACTTATCTATGGTTCCTGCGAGTCAATAAGCGGGTAGCTCGTACTGGATTCTCAGGCCCTGTTGGTAGTTATCTGAAATAAAGGAGACTTAGAGCACTGGTGAGTGGCTCTGCTGGGGGAGCAGCCGAGGAAGTACTTACAGAGTAGATGTTAGTTGCGAGCGGCGGCGGCGCAACAGGAGCTGGCGCGCTTGCGCAGTAGGGACCGGGTGAGATCTGTGTCTGCAGGTCTCAGACGTGGTGCTGTTCTGAGACAGTGGAGGCAGTGATGAAAGGGAATACGACGTAGAACGGTAAACTGATAGAGGTTGATGGGTCCTATATATACATACAGAGACAGTTGGTCCTGTTGATATTAGGTATGGTTATATAATCACGGGGGCGCTGGGAGTGGTATTTCATTATGGGGGGATAATTCATTATGAAGTGCTGAGGAGGGGTGTTTTTCTCATGATACATGAGGGTTGCGGGTATGCTGGGATATTTAGCGGCATCCTTCAGACTTTTCCAATGTTTCATTGAGCCCATAAGGGCACATGGTATTCAGTTTGTAAATCCAGAGTTTTCTCTTTGATTAATTGATTGAGTCGGTCTGGTGGCTACTGGAGTTGTTCTAGACAGAACCTTGCCAGTTTTAAATTGCATCCGTGGTGATTTTAAAGTGTTTGAGATGCTATGCTGCTAAAAATCCTGTTTTACCTTATTGCGGTGGGTTTTTTAACCCTTTCTCTGAATGGTTGCTCGTTCTGCCACGTATTGCAGTGGCAGGGGCACTCGAAGAGGTATAAAACATAATAAGTCCCAGAACAAATTAAGTCACACAGATCGAGAGTACTCTAAAATTCAGGAACCAGAACCACAGTGGTATTCTTACCACCAGTTTCATCCCGTCTTTTTAGATTTACCACCATGTCCGAAAGAAACCCCATTCCCATATGCGGACTCAATTGTCCCCGCATAGAGAGCCCGGAAAGCCACATTTGCAAACTTCTCCACCCCAGACAGGACTAAAAAGAAAACACGGTCAGAGAAAAAGAGAGTGCGTGGTAAACACAGGAAAAGAAAAAAACCGTACTCACACAAAAAACACACAAGCGGTCAAGATCTTAACCTGTCAGAAACATCAGCTCACAGTAGACGAGTGAGATACTCAGTATCCTCCTGCCCAAAAAAAGATCTAAAGACTGACTTTAGGGATCTTAACAACTTCTAAGGGAAAATTACCCTTAAACGCCACTTTGCAATTAAAGAGGCACAAAGGACAATCGGAGACAGCAACTAGAGATGAGCGAGCACTAAAATGCTCGGGTACTCGTTATTCGAGACGAAACTTTTCCCGATGCTCGAGTGCTCGTTCGAAGTAACGGCCCCATTGAAGTCAATGGGAGACTCGAGATTTTTCAAGGGGACCAAGGCTCTGCACAGGGAAGCTTGGCAAACACCCTGGGAACCTCAGAAAAGGATGGAAAACACCACGGAAATGGACAGGAAAAGCAGGGGCAGCATGCATGGAGCCTCTGAGGGCTTAATCGACCATTATGCCAAAATTATGGGCAACAGCATGGCCATGACAGGAGTGACAGAATGGGCTAGATAGCATCTAAAACATCCAATAATTGGACCCTGACACTATAGGGGGATGGCATGCAGAGGCAGCGGCCCAGCAGGCAGGCTAGGAGTGTCATGGCAACATACCCTAAATGGAATCAGGCTTCAAAACCAATGGGTGCAGAGAGGAACCAAAGAGGTGAGCAAGAAGCGCTCAAATAATATACGGTAATGATAAAGTTGCCAGTATATTTTGTGGATTTACAGCAGGGTGGCGACAAAGTTACAGGAAGCCATGAAAACATCAAAATTCAATGCGCTGACAAACGTCGTTTGATAAGAGGGACCAGTATGGAGGCAGTGAATAGTAGTAGATTAAGTGCTGCAGTTAAAACTATGTTAGTTGGACCTTGGCAGGAGCTGGCGTCCGTGCCAGGCAGCTTCGCCAATCCAAAGCCCTGTCTCTAGGCTACTCCCCAACGCACATTCTAAGAAACCTTTTGTATAAGATCAAGTGTAGTAGCGTTCTTATAAGTTGGGATATGGGGGTGGGGAATGTAAACAGATGCGCAAGAAGCGCATGATGCGCATGAGTGGCGCTCCGCTGCCAGGCGAGCTTTCGCCAATCCAAGCCCCTGTCTTAGGCTATCCCCAAACAACCTTCTAAGAACCTTTGTATAAGATCAAGTGTAGTAGCGGTCTTATAAGTTTGGGATATGGGGGGTGAGGGGAATGTTAAACAGATGCGCAAGAAGCGATGAGCGCATGGAGCTGGCGCTCCGCTGCCAGGCGAGTATTCGCCAATCCAAGCCCCTTGTCTCTAGGCTTCTCCCAAACAGCAATTTTAAGAACCTTTTGTATAAGATCAAGTGTAGTAGCGTTCTTATAAGTTTGGGATATGCGGGGGTGAGGGGGATGTAAAACAGATGCGCAAGAAGCGCTGAAATAATATCGGGAAATGATAAAAGTTGCCAGTATATTTTTGGATACACAGCAGGGTGGCGACAAAAGTTAACAAGTTGATGTGGAATGCCCTGTAATAGCTCTTTGGGCGGTGTGTGCCTTTATCAGCCTAGGCTCAGCAGTTTGCAGCACCGCCTGCTGTCGCCTTAGCGACGCACTGTTGCTGTGCCTAGAGCTACGACTGATGGCGCCATGCCCACGGATGGTAATTCGGAGGAGGAGGTGAGGAGGTGGAGGAGGGTGGGGAGGAGGAAGAGGTATAGTAGCTTTTTTAGACTGGACCGAGGTAGGCCCGCAATCCTCTGTTCGGCAGTATATGACCAGCCCCAGGGTCCAGACTCGGTCCCAGCCTGGCACCAAGTTAAGTGGTAGTAGCGTTCTTATAAGTTTGGGATATGGCGGGTGAAGGAATGTAAACAGATGCGCCAGAAGCCATGATGCGCATGGAGTGGCCGCCGCGCCAGGCGAGCTTTCGCCAACCAAGCCCCTGTCTCTAGGTACTCCCCAAAACAGACTTCTAAGAGAACCTTTTGGTAAGATCAAGTGTAGTTAGCGTTCTTAAGTTTAGATATGGCGGGTGAGGGGATGTAAACAGATGCGCAAGAAGCGCTGAAATAATATCCGTAATGGTAAAGTTTTGCCAGTGTATTTTGTGGATAACACAGCAGGGTGCGACAAGTTAACAACTTTGTTGTGGAATCCATGAAAAACAACCCAAATTTCGGCCTGACACACATCGTTTGATAAAGGGACGATGTATGGAGGCAGCATATAAACGATTTTGAGGTTGGGTAGCAATGGAGAAACGTGTGGAGGCTGCATGGAGACAATTCAATTGGATAGTGCCTGTATGTGGCAGTCCAAAAAGTTTTCAAACCAGAGGAGCAGGTAGGTGGCCCTCCATAAAAATGGAATAGATTGAGTGCCTGTATGTGGCAGTCCAAAAATTTTCACACCAGAGGAGCAGGTAGGGGCCCTCCAGAAAAATGGAATAGATGAGTTGCCTGATGTGGCAGTCCAAAAATGTTTTCAAACCAGAGAGCAGGTAGGTGGCCCCTCCAGAAAAATTGAAAGATTGAGTGCCTGTAGTGGCACTCCCAAAAATTGTTTAAACAGAGGATCGGGGTCGGTGGCCCTCCAAAAATTAATGCAATAAAGTACTATAGCTAGAGCCAGTGGCCCTGTCAAAAAATAGCCAGTTTCCTCTGCTTTACTGTACAAAGAGGAGGAGAAGGAGGAAAATGAGGAGGAGGAGGAGTGGATAATTATTCAGGTTGACGCTTCTACCTGGTGGAGATATGGAAAGTAGGGAAACCAGGCTTTATTAATCTGAAAGCGTCAGCCGTCAGCGCTGTTCAGTCGAACAGGCGGTTACGCTTATCGGGTGATGATGCCACCAGTGCCCCATGAAAAACCCGCTCGGACCGACGCTAGCGGGCAGGGCAGGCAAGAACCTCCAAGGCGTACAGCGCCAGTTCGTGCAACATGTCAGCTTTGAACACCCAGTAGTTGTAGGGAGCGTGATTGATCATTTAGGACGATGGTATGGTCAGCTACGTACTCCTCACCATCTTTCTGTAAAGATCAGCTATCTCGCGAGACTGGGACAGTGACAGTGTCTTGCTGGGGTGACATAAAGCTGCAAAAAGCCTTGAAAGCGTACCCTGCGCCAGCTGCTGGACAAGCTGCCTGCTCGCCTACTCTCCCTCGCTACTTGTCCCGAGAACTACAGACTCTGCGCTAGCGCTGTCAGAAGGGAAATACTGTTTCAGCTTGTGCACCCAGGGCCTGCTTGGTATTCATGCATCTCCACACTCCTTTCTCAGAGGATGAGAGTGGAAAGATTTGATTGTACCGTGGGTCCAGGAGAGTGAAACACCCAATCGGTGCTGGAATAAATTCTTGAACGCGAGGGTCACGGGATAGGCGCCTAGCATGAATCTGCCATATGTGCGCCAGAGTACCAACGCGTAGATTCACTCCCTCACTGGCCTGACTGTCCATTTCCTCTCCCCTCCAACTCCTCCAACTCCTCTTTTCTGCCCATACACGCTCAACAGTGAAGGACTCAACAATGTCCCCTCTTGTGTCTCGCAACATTTCTCTCCTCTCCTCCTCATCCTCCTCCACCTCACCTCCTCCGTATGCGTAGATGAGAAACAGACCTAAGGGTGCTTTGGCTATGCAACAAGGGAATCTTCTTCCCCGTCTTCTTGTGCAGTGAGGCGCAAATCTTCGACTTCATGCTGACCAGAGAGTTTTTCAACAGGCCAAGCAGGCGGGATGGTGAGTGGCTGATGATGGGCGGCATCGCCAATGACTCTGTGTGACTCCTCAATGGTACTAGCACCTGACAGATATCAGACATCCACGTCCATTCCTCATTGTGACTTGAGGAAGCGAGCTGCTGACCGACTACCAGTTCTGGTGGAAGTTGACATCTGGCAGTCTACCAATGCCTCGCGCTGCTTGTAAAACTGGGATAAACATGGTCAGTGTTGAATTCCACCTGTAGGAACGTCGCCACAACAGCTCGGTGAGCGGGCAGTTGGAGGCGGCGCTGCGTGCCTGAGAGTGGCAGCATCTGTGCTGGAATTCCGACAATGCGCACAGATGCGGCGCACCTTCGTGAGCAATCAGACAAGGATCTGAATGATCAGATACTGCAGCGGCCACGGTAGCCAGGTACGGCCGTTGTGCACACACAACCATGGCCTGGCTTTCAGGTTCAGCGGTGCCAGCCACAGATACAGTCTGCGGCCGTGATGCCCTGTAATAGTTCTTGGGCGGTGTGCCTTTTATGCCTAGGTCAGCAGGTTTCAGCACCGCCTGCTGTCGCTTAGCGACGGCAATGATGCTGTGCCTAGAGCTACCCGACTGATGGCGCCATGCCACGGATGTCGTTCGGAGGGGAGGTGGAGGAGGGGTGGGGCAGGAGGAGGAGCATAGTAGGCCTGAAACACCGGATGAGGTAGGACCGAATCCTCGGCGTCGGCAGTATATGACCAGCCGCAGGGTCAAGAATCCGGTCCCAGCCTCCACAAGTTAACCCAATGTGCCGTCAGCGATATATAGTGGCCCTGCCCGGCAGCACTGTCTCACATGTCCGTGGTCAGGTGGACCTTGTCAGAAACGTCGTTGGTCGGCACGGATTATGTGTCTGACACGGCTGGTGCAGGGTGGGACGGACATCGGGAAAGTAGTGGCGGGCTGGGGACCGAATACGAGGGGCGGCCTCGCCACATGAGGCTGCCGAAAGGCCTGGTTCTACTAGCTATAGGGCAGATCTCAGGTTAGCACATGGGGAGTGCACATTAGGGCTTGGGCTGGTGGGGTGGTTGCACTATATTTGGTTTCCGCAGGTCTGGGGTAGGGAGGTGAACGTTGGTGATGCTGTGGAGGATCGTGGAGGGCGCGAGGGGTTTTTGTGCCGGGTCCTGGGCAGGGGGCTGAATATCAGCTGACACAGGGAGCAGGAGCAGTGTGTGCTGGCCGGAGGGTGAACGCTCGTGTTGCCAACTGAGTGGGGGTTGTTTAGATCATCTGCTGCATACTGGTGGTGTTATAGCGCTATTAGTGGTGGAACCCCTGCTGATCATGGTTTGGCAAACGTGGCACACCACAGTCCGTCGGTCCATCCGGTTGTTCCTAAAGAAGAACCTCCAGATCTGAAAAATCTAGCCCTCGCGCAGGAGCCCTCGCCAGGGACGTCACTAGTTGAACACATTTGGCGCTATGAACCAGCCTGGCCTGCCATCTCACGTCTGGCCCACCACTGCCTCCTCCAACCTGTTCTGGTTCGAGGAACTCTCCTCCGTTCGAGAAGCACTGTGTCACCCGGCCATCTCAAACCCAGCTTGGGTCTGTCACCTCATCATCCTCCGATCCCTCAGTATGCTCCCCCCTCGGAATTCGGCCCTGACAACAACTTCACCACTGTCTGAAACACGTGTCTCTCATCGTCGGACCTCTTTAAACACATTCTTCCACTAGTCAACAAGGTCATCACACCCAAGACCTGCGACTGGTGGAAAACTGGGCTTCGGAAAATTGCTCATCAGCAACGGACAAGTGGTTTGTGACTGTGGAAGGGTCCAGAAAACAGTTCCTCAGAGTATGCGGTTCAAATGGCAAATTTTGCTGGGAGGGGGGCAGACTGGGGGGGAGGAGGCTGAGGGGAAGGAGGGAGGAGTGCGATTTCGGGACATGGGGGACTGCGTGGAAGACTGACTGGTGGCAAAATGCTCGAAGCATTGTCGGCAATCCAGACATTCACTGTTCGCACTGTTGCCTCAACGTGCTCTCCACGAGTCCAGTACTTCAGCAGAACCTGGGAGTGTAGCTCTGCAGGTCCCCGCTCCCTCATCAGAGGTGGTGTCTCACCAGCCAGGACCACGGCCCTGACCCCTGCAGTGTTGGACGCCACAGTTCCCGCCTCTCCTCTACCCTAGCCCTCGGGTTAAAACATTTTGAAATTGGAGTTTAGAACTTTAATTCTTTTAACGTTTTTTTTTTGGTTTTTTTTTTTTTGGGTTTTTTAGTTTTACAAACCAACGATGTATCTTTGCCTATGCTATTTTCTACTCAAGCTGAAAGCACAATGCTATGCCAGTGAGATGAACTGAGTTATTAAAAAAATAAACGTTAAAATAAAAAAGAAATGCAGACTGTGCCTAATTGAAATCCAACCCCGGGCCCTAAATAAATGTTTCCACTTCGGTCTTGCGATGGATGATGTGCGTTACTAAGCGCAAAAAAACAGTGTCGAGTCACTCCAAAATGCTCACAATGCTATGTTAGGTGGGAAAATGCACTGCAGTCAAACTACACGCCACCAGCAGATCAACCAGAATCAAATATATATAACGCTACTGTAGGCGAACAACCGTTTGGATTTCCTATGGCTATTTCTAGCAACGTATTAAGCACACTACTATGCCAGATGAGATTGACGCTGAGTTATAAAAAAATAACAAATAAAAAAGGAAATGGCAGATGTGCTTAATTTGAAATACAACACCGGCCCTAATAAATTTCACACTCGGTCCTTTGCGATGGATATGTGGTCACTAAGCGCAAAAACACAGTGGTCGCAAGTCTCACTCCAAATGTTGATTAATTTGCTCGTAGATGACACTGCAACAACTACAGCCACAGCAGATCAACAGAAATCAATATTATATAACGCTATGTAGGCGTAACTAAGCGTTTGGATTCTCCTATGGCTATTTCGCCAGTATTAAAGCAACACTACTATGCCAGATGAGATGACGCTGAGTTATTAAAAAAATAAACGGAAATAAAAAAGGAAATGGCAGACTGTGCCTAATTGAAATACAAACCCGGGCCCTAATAAATTTCCCACTTCGGTTTTGCGATGGATATGTCGTCAATAAGCGCAAAAAACAGTGGTCGCAAGTTCTCACTCCAAATTGCTGATATTGCTAGTAGGGCACTGCAACAAACTACAGCCACAGCAGATCAACCAGAATCAAATATATAAAGCTAATGTAGGCGTAAGTAAGCCGTTTGGATTCTCCTATGCTATTTCTAACAAGTATTAAAGACATATACTATGCCAGATGAGATGACGCTGGTTATGAAAAAAATAAACTAAAATAAAAAGGAAATAGGCAGACTGTGCCTAATTGAAATACAACCCGGGCCCTAATAAATTTTCCCACTTCGGTCTTTGGATGGATATGTGCGTCATAGCGCAAAACACAGTGGTCGCAGTCTCACTCCAAATTGCTCACAATTGTAGTGATGCACTGAAAAACTACAGCAACAGCAGATCAACCAGAAATCAAATATATAAACGCTACTGTGGCGTAAGTAAGCGTTGTATTCTCCTATGGCTATTTTCTAGCCAAGTATTAAAGCACACTACTATGCAAGATGAGATGACACGAGTGTATAAAAAATAACGTAAAATAAAAAGAAACTGGCAGACTGTGCCTAATTGAAATCAAACCCCTAATAAATTTCCCACTTTGGTGTTGAGGTGGATATGTGTGTCACTAAGAGCAAACACAACGGTAGCAAGGCCCCCTGCTAATTCCTAAACATATGGTACTAGCTGCACTACTAGTGCAGCAAGCAGCCACAAGCAATAAAAAAAAAAAAAGGATAACGTTATTGTAGCCCTAAGAAGGGGGTGGGTGTTGTGAGAATCACTCTGCCTAACAGTAAGCTAATAGAAACCCCTAACGCTTCCCTGACCAGCAGCAGCTCTGTCCTAGCGGCATCCAGACAGAGAATGATCCGAGCAGGGGGCAGCGGTAGTCTATTCCAGGGTACCTGATCTGGCCAGCCCACCCACTGCTATCGACGGTAAGGGTACCACGTCATGCTGGGTGGAGTGCGAGTCTCCTGGTTGTGGATTGGCTCTGTTTCTGGCCGCCAAAAAGCAAAACGGCGGGAGCTGCCATTTTCTCGAGCGGGCGAAATACTCGTCCGAGCAACGAGCAGTTAGAGTACGTAATGCTCGATCGAGCATCAAGCTCGGACGAGTATGTTCGCTCATCTCTAACAGCAACCCATCGAACGAAACAAGAGCGGATCGGATCGATAATAACTATATTCATACAGATCTTAAACCTAAGTCCTCATCAATCCCACCAAAGTGAAGACCATTGTGGAAACTTTATATGCATTGGTGTCCTCCGACCTGAGGACACTAGATATATCCACAAAAAAACCCTCACACGTAATTCAGAAAAGAAAAGAAAGCATTGAAAGAATAAGGCCGACCCCGAATTGTGATTTAAACCGGCCGATAAGGGGGGAGGCACAGTGATTTTGAACAAGGTTGATTACACCAGGAATCCATGAAGATCCTGTCCGATACGGACTACTATCTCCCCTAGAATCCAACCTCAACAAAATCTGGTGAGGCCCCCTGAGCAGGTGCAAATGCCTCTGCTCACATCCACACCCTCAAACAAGCTACATACAGCGCCTCGTCCCCAGTAACGCCGCTACTACAGCTGCCTCAATCCATAACAGCACATACACTACCTGTCCTACTACGACTCCCCCAGTAACCACCGCTACATACAGCTGCCTCCATCCCCAGTAAACCCATACATCAGCACCTCACCCCCAGTACACAGTACATACAGCCGCCTCGCTCCAGTAACCCTACTACGCCGCTCCCCAGTAACACAGCTACATACAGCCCGCCTCATCCCCAGTAACACAGTACATACAGCCCGCCTCATCCCAGTAACACAGCTACATACAGCCGCTCATCCCCAGTAACACCACTACATACAGCCGCCTCACCCCAGTAACGCTACCACAGCCGCCTCACTCCGTAACAAGCTACACACAGCGCCTCACCCGTAAACACAGCTACCACAGGCCTCAAACCCCAGTAAAACACAGCTACATAAAGACAGATCCTCGCTCTTACCCTCTTTAGTCCATTCACAGCAGCCTTCCCTCTCCATGTCCCCCTAATCAGTTATTTTTCCCCACTCCTCAGCCCCTCTCCCTCCTCTCGCCTCATCTACATACCCCCTTCACCTCCTAACAACCGCCTCACCTTACCCTCCGCCTTTCACTCCCTCCCTCATTCAACCAGTTCCCGTCACTGCCCTATCCGCCCGACCCCTCACCATTCATAGGCCATATACACAATATAACACATATACACAGTATATACAAATAGATACACTATATAACACAGCTGAAATCAATATACCACAGTTATAAATATATAGACAGTAGATGCATATATACACAGTATATACATATATACATATATACACATAGACCAGATAGAATATACACGCACAGGGTTATTATACATAAATATACAAGAGACACAGTATACATGTATAACACACTATACGCATATATACACACAGAAAATAATATGGGATTTGTATACTACCCTTTTAGGGGTGGTCGGTGTCCCATAGGAGGGGGTTCGGGCGGGGGAGCGAGGATGGCTGCTTGTTTAGCTGGCATCTGGGGGCCTAGGAAGATGACTGCTTGTCGGGGTGAACGGAAGGCGGCTTCTTGCCCCGGCGGCGGGCGGGGGGGTGTGTTTCTTCAGGGCCGGACCGTTGTCAAATCAGCATGTCAACGCGCTGGGCGAATGTTCCGGCGGGGGCGGGGTGTGGAGGGAGGCTGGAGGGGTGGAGGACGAGAATGTCAGCGGGGGGGGGGGGGGAGAAGGGTGGGTTACTGGAGGACTGCTGATGTCCCGACGGGAGAGGTGGGGGGGGTGGGGGGGAGCGGAGCCGTGAATGTGCCGTAGGGGGGGGGGGCGGTGAGCGGAGGACGGCTGGATGCTCCGACGGGGAGGGGGCGCGGGGAGGTGAGGACGTCTGAAGTTCGGCGGGGGGTGGGCGCGTGGAGGGACGATGGCTGAATGTCCGGACGGCGGGGAGCGGAGGACGGCTGAAGTTCCGGCGCGGGGGGGGGCGTGAGGGAGGACGGCTGAATGTTCGCGGGGAGGAGCGGGTAGATGCGGAGGATGACTGCCTGTTTGGCAGGAGGGGGGTGGGAGGGCGGGGGATTGCAGGGTAAGGCTGCGGGTGGGCGGGGCGGGGCGTGGCTCTGCATGCAGAGAGGCGAGAGGGGTAACTGTGCGGGGGCGGACAGGTGGGCGGGAAGCATGCAAGGGCTAACGTGGAGGTGGAGACGTGTGCCTAGGAGTAGGGCTGGGGGACGCGTCTGGTGGGGGCCCCCGGGGGCAAGAGGGGGGCCGGGCTCGAGCCCCGGAGCCCGCCTATAATCCGGCCTGTGAACATGCTAAGGAAGCCCTGAATCAGGCATACTTAGCAAGAAGGAAAATCAGTACATTGCCCCTAAAAATCCAAGAACGGCCTATTCCATTATCTTCAGGAGATTCATAGGACCCTCACATCCCCAGGATGCCCTATTATCTGGGATCAATTCGCTGACATCCAATCGTCGGATATGTAGACACCCTTCTCCAAGGATACGTTAAAACAGCTCCCGACCTATCTAAAGACTCACACCAATATCTAGTCACTAAAAAACTTTGAGTGGAAACCATCGTTCCTCCTGGTCACCATTGATGTATCAGCGCGTATTCAAATATCTCATACCTTGGGCATCCAGTCAGTCTTGAAGTCCTAAGAGAGACCCGAAAATGCCCGTCTTCAGATCAACTTTATCTTTACAAAGCATTCAGTCATCTGGATCATAATGTCTTTGCATGAATCTCCCTATACACCAAACAGAGGTACAGCAATGGGGACAGATTGCGCCCAAGTTAGCTAACTTGTTTATGGGAATTGAGGAAGCTTTATCAAGGAAGAATCCCAGTACGGCAATAGGACTCATACTTTTTAAACGGTACATAGATGACAATTCTTCATATGGGACGGAACAGAATCCGAAAAAGTAAAGAATTTTGTGGATACCATCAATGCAAATACTTGGGGGCATTAATTCACCCGAATACCTCTCCATATAAGATTGAGTTTCTCGACTCTAATATCGGTCTCCCACAGAAAGTAAACTCCTACAGAGACATACTCAAGACTGTGGACGTCAACAGTTTCTTGGATTTATCGAGTTCTCATCACAAAAAATGGCAAAGAACATCCCATAGCCAATATAAGAGAATTCGGAAAAACTGTACCCATACAACAACATACAAAACCCAGTCAATGACTTTGAAAAACAGATCCTTCAAAAAGGATATCCAAGGAAGGTGATAGAGATGCGTTCCACAGGACCAACACCCTCACCCAGGAGGACTGCCTCAGACCATCTCAAAAACCCCCCACACAAGATTGGATAGAAATCTACATTTCACCACTTACTCTTCCGATCACGAGAATATTAAAGGAGTACCTAAAACAAGCATGCGCCCATACTTCGAAAGGACCCCTACTGAGAAAAATACTCTCGAAGAAACCCCTGGACCTACAGTCGAGCCCTTCATTAAAAACCGTTTGGCCCCCACTAGATGCGCCAAACACGACACTAAAAGACAACAGTACATCGGCCACCAACCAGCGAGTATGTTTCTGTACTGAAAGGCACCTATAGGTACAAAACAGCCCGAGATGCCTAACCTGTGAAGTGATTGAACATAGGAAAACATCATTTAAGTCATATATCACCACCGAATCCTTCCAGATTCCATCATTCAAGAATGTACCGTGATTATGTGGTATACTCTCGGTGCCCCTGCCACTGCAATTGTGGCAGCAGAACGTTGCAACCATTCAGAGAAAGGGTTATACCCACGCAATAAGGTGAAAACAGGATTCAGCAGCATAGCGTCTCAAGACACAACTCACACGGATGACAATTTTTAAGGCAAGGTTCTGCTACTAGAACAGATTCAAGTAGCCACCAAGACCGACTCAATCAATAATCAGAAGAGAAAACTTTGGATTTACAAATGAATACCATGTGGCCCTATGGGCTCAATGAAACATTGGAAAAAGTCTGAAGGATGCCGCTAAATATCCCAGCATACCTCTACCCTCATTGTATCATAAAGAAAAAACACCCCTCATCAGCATTCTCATATGAATTATCCCCCCCCCCAATAATGGAAACCACCTCCAGCCCCCTAGTGATGATATAACCATACATCATATCACACAGGAACAACTGTCTCATGTATGTATAATAGGACCCATCAACCTCTACAGTTTACCGTTCTACGTCGTATTCCCTTCATCACTGCTCCACTGTTTGAGAACAGCACCACGTCTGAGACCTGCAGACAACGAATCATCTGGTCCTACTGGGCAAGCGCACCAGCATCATGTATGCGCGCTGCCCACGGTCGCAACTGCACATTACTCTGTAAGTACTTCCCTCGGTGATCCCCCACAAGCAGCCACTCACTCACAGCGACTCTAAGATCTCCTTTATTTCAGAATACCTACCAAATAGGGCCGAGAATCCAGTACGAGCTACCGTTAGGTTCGGAAGGAACCATAGATAAGGTCAGCCCCACTTACATCCACAGATTGCCATCTTTGTGGAATAAACATAATTTCCCATTAAATATTCAATTCTATCCTCTATATCCAAACAGCCTCTCACAATTAAACCCTTTCCAGCCCTTCGAGTCACGAACCATAGACCTGAGACAGGTCAGTATTTCCATTTTCATACAGTATCACTATACGAATTTTACATACAACTAATTCTCTAAAAGCATTGTAATTCCGTTGTTTTACGTATTACAGTACCTGGACCTGATGAAGGGGTAATTCTCCCCTGAAACGCGTTGTCCCAAAAAGAGACTATCATTCATTGTATCTACTATTTTTAAGCACTGTCAAATAAATAGGTTACTATATAATACATCTGTGCCGCTTATTTATGTATATGTAAGTACAGCCATCTCTGCTGATTATACATCACATCGAGTTGAACACTTGAACTAGCAGCGCGACAAAAATACTGGCTTCCGTACTAAACCTAAGACATTGGGGCAGATTTACTTACCCGGCCCATTCGCGATCCAGCGGCGTCTTCTCTGCGGTGGATTCGGGTCCGGCCGGGATTCACTAAGGCAGTTCCTCCGCCGTCCACCAGGTGGCGCTGCTGCGCTGAAGAGCATCGGAACGCACTGGAATACACCGAGCCCGGCTGAGTGAAGGTAAGTGCAAGCTTCGCGACACATTTTTCGTTTTTAAATGCGGCGGTTTTTCCGAATCCGTCGGATTTTCGTTCGGCCACGCCCCCGATTTCCGCCGCGTGCATGCCGGCACTGATGCGCCACAATCCGATCGCGTGCGCCAAAATCCCGGGGCAATACAGGGAAAATCGTCGCAAATCGGAAATATTCGGGTAACACGTCGGGAAAACGCGAATCGGGCCCTTAGTAAATGACCCCCATTATATCAGGATTTATTCCTGCACACCAGTAGTCTGCAGCAGCTTTGGAAACACTATCCGCCCTGCCAAATCTCCTCTACACATGCATGCTGCACGGTGTACACACACCACACTACCATGCTCTTGAGTAGTCAGACAAGCTCTATCCACCTGCGTTGGTTCCTCTGCAGCTGACACGGAAGGTGGCTGACAGGGTGTTTGGAACACAAGAGCCAGGTGGGGCAGATGTCAGGTCCTGACTTGCAGTCATTCCAGACGCTGCTCCTGAACGGAATTCAGCAAGGAGCACGGTGAGAGTAGCTGTGACCAGATCGTTCCTCTCCTAGAGGGGGGGTAGCCCACACCAGGGCTTTCCTGGAAAGAAGACTAATCATGAAAGCCACCTTAGCCAATTCTGTGGCGAACTGTGAGGGCATCAGTTTGATTTGTAAGAAGCACTGGGTAATGAAGCCCCTGCATAATTTGGCCTTACCAACATACATGGAGGGCATGGAAAGACACAGCCTGGGTTCAGCAGTAGTCAATGCAGCCTTAGTATTGGGAGGTACCGAGGTACTGGATGCTGGGTAGTCAACAACTGCTGCAGGATAGTGGTAAGTTGTCCCAGTTGCTGGCCTTACGTGCCAATCTGCTGGGACTGCTGTACCACAATGGTGGTAAGATCAGCCAGTTAAGGTAGTGAAACCTTGGCGGGATCCATGGGCGGATGTTACTGGCAGGAACCAGGGGTAGTGGACTCACTGGACCACCGTGGCTGATGACGAAAGCCGACACTTGGAAGCAGAGTCTAAGTCGTACCTGCTTTTTAACAGAGCCCGCCGCAAAGCGAGTTGGACTACCAGGTTGTTCATGGCGGCGGCCATGGCGTAGTACAGAATCGTAAGGCAAAACCGTGGTGGGGGACAGGAAGGAGGCCGAGACAGGCAGCAAACAATCAGAATCGGGGACGTAGCAGAAGACGGCAAGAATCAAGGTCAGAAATGTAGCTATGGGTCACAACAGAAATCACACAGGCATAGGAAATCAGAGGCATAGAGCACAAAGATCCGGCAGGGGACACAGAAAGTGGCCGAAAATGTAACAGTAAGGGCAGCCGTCCAGCGCCAAATATCGTCTGCCGGAGCCATCACTGGATTGTGGCAAGGTAATCCAGAGAACGGTGGGGGTCCCAGAGAACAGAGAGGGGCAAAGGACATGGGTGGCAGGGACACCCATGACACTAACATTATATTTCAGCTGTGATAGATATAGCAATGGCTTACCAGGTAGGTGAAGTAAAATATCTGATTCTGAAGAGCCACATTGGTATTACGAAGAATGAAATATACAGATAGTGTGTCTCCTGGTCTGACGTCTGAGTCATAGGTACTGATGATGGAGAGATAATTCCCAGTTGACTGATAAGCGTTTGCCGTCATTGATGCAGATGCTTGCCTGGAAGGGGGAAGCCAAGGATCTGATGTTCTGACCTGAAAAAAATTCAAAGGAAACATAGAGATCTGTGTAAATCCACTTTTAGGAATAACAAAGAAATAAGGCACAGTGAAAATATGCTAATTTCCTGTCACATACACCAGTAATTCACTGGGAACGACCCAGTACACCTGCCACAGTATTACAGTAAGAAAATGTGAACAATAGCTTACAAGATATCACTTTTAATAAGTCCTAATATAAAAGATAGCGGCACCACCAGACTGGATGATGCCCAAAATAAAATGACACCAACTGAAGAAGGAGGAGAAGGGAAGGATCAATTGGGAACCCACCAGGTCAGGAACCAGATGTCAGCACTGCCCCTAGTCGTCCCTGTGTCTACAATGTCCTTAACTCCCCAAGGAACTAGCTCCTGCCCCAACAAGGACAGTCCCAGGGTGTCCCTAATGAGGAGCCCTAGGATGCCCCAGGAAGTTGAATCCTGATGCGTTTCCAAGTCCAGAATTACATGGGCTTTTCATCAGGGGATTGGTAATATAGTACAAAACGTATAGTCGCAACTTGGTGGTGGGTGGTGAGAGCGGCCGCTCTGCCCAAATGATCCTTCCCTTCTCCTCCTGTGTAGTTCTTGATGTGAGTCCTGTAAGACCTAACCATTTATCTACTATATTTTATGGTGACTAGTATTTACATCAAAACATTTTTTTTTCATCAGTAAGTGTGATATTTATTTATACCACTATCTTTTATATTGGGATGTCTTATAAGATATTGTTCACCTTTTCTTACTGCACTTTTAAGGAATAGTTTTACTCCTGTCCATAAAATGGCTGCAATTGTAGGGTCATCGTGGGTCAACTGTCCATGAGCAATCACCCTTCTGGGACCTTGTGTTAGCATTCATGAATATAAGATTAAGGTTCTGGAAGGGTGATTGGTCATGGACAATTCATGGACAGTTACAGATCACATGACCATCCATCCGCGGCCATTTTATGGACAGGAATCTCTGGCTGATGAGGTATAAGACGGGAGGCTTCACTTTACATATAAGGAAAGCAAAGCAGAACTACTCATAAATATTGATATTGGTAAATTACCTAATATCCTGCCCCCCCACACTTACATTAAAAAATATGAGTAAGAGTGGCCAACCCCTTTAACCCCTTGATCTGTTTTCTGATTTATTCTATGTTTATTTGGAGGATCAGGCTGCAGTTGATGGATCTGCATTGTTATGATAGGGATATACTCACAGTAATGCTAAGGCTGTTTATATTCGCTGCAGTGTTCAGTTTCAGCCGAACCTTTCCCTCCGCTCCGGTTATACCCTCCACCCTTCCTGGTTCGGCCACCACCGGGACCCTCTGTGCTGGAGAACCATCCGGGTTTGTCACATGTACCTTTAGGATAGCAAAAACCATTTAAGAGTTAGGAAACATGGTCCATGTACAGGACAACTCTGATGCCAAAACTACATCAATTCCCCTATTGTGCTTTTCTCCTGATTTTATCATGTTTAATCATTATGATTAATAAAAGTTATTTTAAAATTCTTTACGGAGTATTCTAGAAATTGTCAATAACACCAAACAATATTAATTTTGTTTTGCATAGTTATATACATTACTCTTGTCAGAACTCTCTGAATGGGTTCCGGTTGCAGGTTTTTGAGCTTGGGAGCTACACCCAGGGCTGCCTTGCTGAGAGATGAATGATAGCCGTATTGCAATATCTATTCCCTGGAAAGTTGGGGAATTTAATTCTGGAACTAAGTGTTAGTCTCAAGTCTGGGTTGAGTGATACAGGGCCTAGCAAGTCAGCCGCTATGGCGGAATACTGGATCTCGATAAATAGCTTATCCTCAGTTCACTCAGTGCTGGTTATACTTTCTCCTGTGACTTGGAGCATTTTTGTCTGTGTTTTGTTGGATCTAAAATGGAACTTATACATGATGCTGTATCCAGTCTGTACTCTGAACCCTGATTCAGAGCCTGTAGACTGTAATGAGCGTGTTCCAGTACCCTGGAACCCCAACCTGATCTGAACTTTGTATGCTGCCTGATTTGGAACCCCTTCTCCTCTTTTTCTTTCTGAAGCAGTTTGTCTTCTTGCAGTGTTGTTCTGCATGGTGCACTACCGTTGTCTTCAGGAGGCAGATGTCTATGACAGTTATAGCAGGTAACGCAGTGAAGAGAAGTGTATTGTAGTGAGCCCATGACTGGGGCACTAATTAGGCAAGTGCCAAGAGGTAAAGGAAAGTTTAAAAGGGCGAGGGGTCTTGTTCATAGTTGAGGCAAAAGAGTAGTTGCAGGGAGGTGGAGTAGAGAAGCAAAGGGTAAATACAGAAGGGGTTTAGAAATCACTTTGCTGGTATCAGAGCATCTGGAAGGTTTTCTCTAAGATATGTGTTAGGTTATAGGATTTACAATTTAAAAGATTGGTTCAACTTAAAAATGTTATAAAGGCAGGAAATGATATACATTTTAAAATAATCTCATCTAATAGCAATTCAGTCCGTATAAGTTTGTGAATTGGGCCTAGTCCATGCTCCTTTGTGTATTCAGGGAAAGCTCCAAAAATCCACGCGCTTTGCTGGACGAGGTCAATCAGCTGCGTGCAACCTCTGGTGACGGCCTACCAAGGTTTTGGGAGCCCACAGTGGTCCTAGACATTCTCTCTCTTTTACCAGCTGCAAAAAGCTTAAAGGGAAAAAATAGTACCCACAGTGTTTGTGCCCATTTAACCATCTTGTCAGTGTTACCAACACAGCTGTCTGAATGTTAAAGTATTGTGTCTCTACCTTCTGACAATTTTCAGAAATGGAAGCACAAGGACGTCCAGGCCGGTGAGGTGTTACCAACCCCCGACTACTACGCCCATCCTTCCGCTGTCCACACACCTTGGTTTCAGTGTTCATATTATAATAAATGGGATGTCACCAGTTCCAATCCAAGACTGGCCAACAACAACAGTCTCAGTATTAAGAGGGGGGGCATTGCTGATACCATATGCGGTCATGGACATCCTTTTCATTTAATGGCCAGGTTTGTATTCATGGGTCATCACACACATAGCTATTGAATACCTTAATTAATAGTATTTGTGAAAAGAGTCACATACCAATAGGTCAAAGGGCATTCCGGGCTTGAAATATCTTGATGTTTTAGAAAAAAGTACATTATATGGTGATTTTACAATGTGAATGTTTTCCAGTTCACTTTCCTTAACTTTTTTTCCTAAAAGGAGAAATCCATGTGGTGATTACAGCTGAAAAAGTAAAACTTCATTTATACAAACACACAGTACAGAAAACAGATAGAAATGATAAGCAATTAGACACAATCTCTATAAAGGAGCGGTTCTATAGGTGGTTACCACAGACACTTTCTGTTCTCATCATTTGTGGCTGTTTTGGTTGCTTCTGCATTTTATCATTGCCCTCACCCCTAGAGGCAGCATAAGTGTCTATAACCCACAGAAGTAGCTCAGGTAATGCAGCTCATCCAGGATGGCACATCAATGCGATTTGTGGCAAATAAGTTATCTGTGTCTGTCCAGAGCATGGAGCAGATACCAATAGACAGGAAACTACCCAGCAGCTGGACTGCTACCTCTGCCTTAAGCAAGGAGCAACAGGAGGAGCAGTGTCAAGGATCTGCACAATGACCTCCAGCAGCAACTAATATCCTCTCGTCTGATCAAACTTACAGAAACACACTCCATGAGGGTGGGATGAGGGCCCTATGAGGGCCCAATGCTTAAATGGCCCGATGCTTAAAGCCTAAAGCCCCTTCTACACTGGCGTTTTTCACGCGCGAGTTCTGCGCGTGCATTTGACGCGCAGAACTTGCATTGCACTCTGTCCCATTGTATTCAATGGCTCTTTCTTCATTAGCGTTGTTTTTCACGCGCGTGCTTGCGTTCGTTTGCACGCGCGTCAAAATCGCAGCATGCTCTATTTTTGCGAGTCACGCGCAATTTTCACGCCCCATTCAAGTCTTTGGAGATGCATCAAGAACGCATTGCACTCGCAATCATTGCAAGTGCAATGCGAGTGCAATGCGTTTTAAACGTAAGGGTTGCTAGGTGACCAGAATAACAGTATTTCCCCTGCTCGCAAACGATCATTTAATTAAAAAAACACAGTGAAGAACAGTGAAGAATAGAATAAAACCAGTGAACACAGTGAAAACAGGATCATTTAAGAGAAAAACACAGTGCAGAATAGATTACAGATGTTCGGCACATCTGCTTACTTGTCGGGAGATACGCGCGGAACGGTGCGGCCAAAATAGCATGTGAAGAACAATATATATGTGTGAAGAACACATTGCAGATGTATTTAAACATCTGCAATTTGTTCTTCACATGCTATTTGGCCGCACCGTCCGCGCGTATCTCCCGACAAGTAAGCAGAGTGCCGAACATCTGTAATCTATTGCTGCACTGTGTTTTCTCTTAAATGATCTGTGGTCACTGTTTTCACTGTGTTCACTGGTTTTATTCATTCTTCACTGTTCTTCACATCTGCTAAATTGTCGGGAGATAATATACACGGGAACAGTGGAAGAAGATTGCAGATGTTTGCAACTTATCAGAAAGACATTATTTTTTAATTAAATACCATTTTAATCCACAACCATGGTCCCTTTGAAAAAATGCTTTCGAGTCTCATTGCGCGCTCGTGAAAAATGTGCCGAAAACGCAAAAAAACGCTAACAAACACGCGCGTAAAAACGCAAAAACGCTATTACAGTTTTTCACGCATTGCACCCTGACGTGAAACGCAACGCTAGTGTGGAAGAGGCCTAACACCAAGGGCGTAACTACAGCGGTAGCAGCCATAGCAGCTGCTATGGGACCGCAGTGCCAGTTCTTGGCGGAGATCCCTTAGGAGAATATCCACTGCCTCATCTGGAGCATGCTTGGGCATTGTAAGAAGGTCATACAGGCACTTGGAGGCCACACACAATACTGAGCCTCATTAGGACCATGCCTAGGCATTGTAAGGAGGTCATACAGGCATGAGGATGACACACTCACTACTGACCCTCATCAGAAGCATGCCTAGGCATTGTAAGGAGGTCATACAGGCACGTGGAGGCCACACAATACTGAACCTCATCAGGAGCATGCTGAGGAGTGTAAGGAGGTCATACAGGCACGTGGATGACACACACAATACTGACCCTCATCAGGAGCATGCCGAGGTGTTGTAGGGAGGTCATACAGGCACAAGAAGGCCACACACACAATACTGAGCCTCATCAGGACCATGCCGAGGTGTTGTAGGGAAGTTATACCGGAACATGGAGGTCACACAATACTGACCCTCATCAGGAGAATGCCGAGGTGTTGTAGGGAAGTTATACAGGTACATGGAGGTCACACACAATACTGACCCTCATCAGGAGCGTTCTGGGGCGTTGTAGGGAGGTCATACAGGCACAAGAAGGCCACACACACTACTGAGCCTTATTTCCGAGGCATTTCAAGTGAAGCTAAATCAACCTCATATTTGATTCATCTCTTTTATTTTGAGAAGATTTCCAAATCCAATCCTACGTGGGATATTCATTTTGATTTTCCTTGATCATTTTATTGTTTTTAGGAAGAAAAATTAAGAAGGTATAAAAATGAAATTTTTTATTCAGATTACGTAACTCACCAGAATCAGTGATGATAGTCACGGACATGTATAAGGTGTACTGCAACAAGTCATCAGGATTCGGGAAGCTCTTAACAAGATCTTCTCTCTTCAGTACAGCTTGTCCTTCTCCCTCACTAATCTAATGGACACAATAGAAAACAAATTGAATGAATTGAAGGAAAAGAAGACTAAAAATAAATAGAGGAAAAAAAAGAGAAGAAAAAATTAAATTATTTTTACGTTTTATTAAACAAGAAAAATGTGTTCTTTGTGATATTTACAGATATTATATTCTTACCGGAATGCGTCTCTGGGTGTCTGGTAGACTGGTCCTTGTATCATCCTTCTTCACCCCAAATATTACCAAGGCCATGCCATCTACAGGCTTCCCATACAGGAACCTGGTATTGAACAGAAAAACTGAAAAACCTGATTTATGTCATCACAGTCCTGTCCATGTCCCCATACAGGCTCCTCTGATATCACATGAGTAGACGCTACTGTATATACAGAACAGAAAGCTGCACACAAGTTTGTAACCAGTTTGTATCTGATCTTGGCTAGGGGTCGGTAATTGGCTGCTATGAAAGCTGCTAGTGGAGGAAAAGCTCAGGATTCCTTTTTTGAGATTTCTCTTAACATTTTATAAAATTAAGAACTGATCATGTACTTACTGCGCTTTAATGTCCACAATAAATTCAGGGTCTTCAAAATTATAAAAAATTTTCTCCGGAATCAGCTTAATCTCTATTGTGGGAAGCACTATAAGGGAAAGAGTAGAAATGCTCATGAATACTTGCTGCCTATCTATACTGCAAAATAATATACACATGTTACCAGGGTAAGTGTCTGCCCATAATAGGATTTTGCTTACCCTGGTAAACTTTCTGTTTTGTCACCAGAAGCCCTATCCATGGGAGGACTCAGGACTTCCTTTGACTTCCCCCATCCTGAGGGCTTCCGGCGGATGAAGGGAGTCATGCAGTTGGCGGATGTTGCGATGTGCCAAGGACATCTGCACCACACTCCAGCCACCGATATGGGAGATGCTAATATGGGAGACCCTACTAATTGCCCCGGGAAACCTTTGTTTTAGTGGCCAACCCCTTTACAGGCCTTTTAATGCATGGGTCAACCTGTGCCTATAGGGAGAGCTCTAGGTTCTGTCCTACATCTCCTCTTTCCACAGAACTCCATTTACCGGTATGTTACCTGACGACTCTCTGAGCTTCTGTCCATCTTGCTAGAAATATGGAATTCAGGTGAGATTTCGGGGTTAAAAGTTATTATAGAGTTTCTCGTATTTACTTTTATTTTTACTTTATGCAATTTTTTTGGAAGTTAGTAATCATTAGTAAAATATTACCGTTCCATGTCTAGTAGTGATAGCCTCTTACCATATTCTTTCACCTCAAAGCTGGTGGAGTATAGATGCAGGGGAGAACCTTCATATCTCACTGACATGGTCCATACACCCAAACTGCTGGGACAGACATACATGTTATATTATAGGGGAGGTATTACATGATTCATAAAGAAAAATCTCCAATAATATATTATGTTTCACAAATGCCATGTTGAACAACTCTATGAATCTGTAGAATGTCAAGACAAGTTGGATACAGAAACCCAACTACTAGATGGGTGGGTGGGGGGGGTTGCTACTTGTCAGACCACTTCACAGACTCTCTCCTCACAACCCCTGCTCTCTTTATGTAGCTGCTCCCGTAACCTCCACATGGTGACAGCTGAGAGGCTAGTCACTGTATAGACCTTGTATATACAGACTGTGCCAAGTGGATTTGCTTCTTGAATTCTCATTGGATTCACTGTTAAGCTCCTTCATGAGGGCAGAATGCAGTGAGCTCAATTTTAGGGCAAAGGGAGGTAGAAGTTAAAATCCGCCCACTTCTCTGCTGCTGAGAAAGATTTTTGACAAGTAGCTTCAGAACTCAACAAAGGACAGAACTCCGGGGAATTAAAAGCAACACAATGGGGCAGATTTACTTACCCGGTCCGTTCGCGATCCAGCGGCGCGTTCTCTGCACTGGATTCGGGTCCGGCCGGGATTCATCAAAGCAGTTCCTCCGCCGTCCACCAGGTGGCGCTGCTGCGCTGAAGTCCGCTGGAATGCCTCGAAATACACCGGCCTATCCAGGATGAAGGTGAGTGAAATTTTCGCGACACAATTTTTTTTTTAAATGCGGCGGTTTTTCCGAATACGTCGGGTTTTCGTTCGGCCACGCCCCCCGATTTCTGTCGCGCGCATGCCGGCGCCGATGCGCCACAATCCGATCGCGTGCGCCACAATCCCGGGGCAATTCAGGTACAATCGGCGCAAATCGGAAATATTCGGGTAACACGTCGGGAAAACGCGAATCGGGCCCTTAGTAAATGACCCCCAATATGGTCATTATATGTTTCTTTTGAATGGGCAAATCAGATATAACAATTTGATATGTGTGCGGCTTGACCCTTTAATGGTCCCTGAATGTCCCCATTAATATGGGCACTGTATGGCACTTTAGTATGGACAATATAGCATTTTATTTATGCAGTCCCCATCCTCGAGGTGCCGGGATTCTTTTCCTATACATGTATAACCACTTGTATTTATGAATTTATGTGCAATCTACACCAGAATTCTGAAACAGACTGCATAGTAAATAAGTTGTTTTAAATATGAATAAGAGCGCTCATCTCCCCTGAAATGTGCAAATGTCATATAATACCTAATCCCGATTACCTAGGGGGTCATTTCCGAATTCAAAATAAACAGATTAATTTTAAAGCAGATCTGAAGAATCAAAGTCCTGTCTCCAGAGGGAATAGGGTCATCGCCCTAGGGGACAATGTACCGTGTAGAGAGCTGCCTGATTTATACTCTGATGTATTGTATTAAATGAACAAAATTAGATATTCCAGTAGGTTTCTTTTTACCTCACGAGTTCGGGGAGTCTATAGGATAAGCTAATGATACCGGAGTTTCCATAAGTTTCGTAACTCCTCCTCTCAACAATGACATTATCGGAGCTCTGTACAGAGAAAAGTAAGATCATTTCATCATCTGGGAACATCTGCTTCATAAAAAAGGTTAAAATTGTAAAATTTGAGCAATAATACAACCATTGTACTACAGGATGGGGTCATATTCTTGGTGAAACATGTTATAGGGCATTATAGGGCATGTTATAGGGCAGGTTTTCAGATTTTTGGGGGACTTTTTAGGTACATTTTTGAGACTAAGGTCCAAGGTCTTAAGAAGGTAGCCGGTGGTTGTGTCTGTTGCAGTTTCTGTATCCTTCCAACACAGAGGGTTTCTTTGTTTTGTAACTTTTAGGTGCAAATTAGAGACTTTTTAGGTGCAAAACAAAGTACAACTTAGTTCTTAGTTCCATACATGCACCTAAAAAGTCGCAAAAAATTAAAAAGTCAAATCAGAAACAAAGAGAAACAAAAAATTTAGAAAAATACATAGCACTGCCAACTGGCAATTATTTGTGTCATGAACTTCTATAGTCTGCTCAGGTAAATGTCCTAAAAAATGATCCTATATAATTTATAAGTCCTTATAATTTAATTATAATTTATACTGATTTAAACAGTCTTTAAACTTACAGTTTACAGCAGGAGAAAGACACCAGACCAACACTTCAGGCTTGGAGCCACACACCCCCAGCTCTGCTAAACATCCAGTAATACCGGTCTGGATCAACTGTAGCAAGCAGCTATACTACTTTTAAATAAGGGTCAGAAACCTAAGGTTACTGACAAAGATTAGCGGCTTACTTCACTGAGGCTAGGCACCTCGGTGACACGTATCGGCCCTCGACCACGATACCTTGTGCCTTGTCACGGCAGGGAAAGTCTGATGGGTTCAGTTCTAGGGCTCACAGTGTGTGTCTGTATTTCTTCTCCCTGTCTACTCTTTACACTCCATTCTTATGTTAATTTGTGACCTTCAACTGCCCCTTTGGTTACTATGGGGGAAATTGCAGATTACTTCAAGGTAAAGACCATTTATTTCTCATAAATATAACGTGTTAGAATGATCTTACCAGAAATTCAATGACCAGAGCTGTATTCACAGGAGACAACTTGCCATCCATAGCATAGATACGGTAGAGAACTACACAAAGAAGATGGAGAAGATGAGTTGTACAACATTTGGAAGGGGACACATCGTGTGACTGTTGCTTTCCATCACCTAGTTTGTGGAGAATGTGGTGCCTGCCATGTAATAAACCAACGTCCACAATGGAAGCAAACCTATGTCCACCAATTATGGATCACATTTTGAGTCTCGGCATTTATAACCTCATAGTAATACCTGTAGACCCCGGGGTGTAGATGGTCTTGTCAGTCTGAATGAAGGCGTATCCACTTTGATGGCCCAGCAGGACGACCTTCTCCAGGCTGCACACGGGAGACGTCACAGTCACATAGACGTATTGTTTGGATTTTGGATCTTTAGCTAAATCTTTAGATGAAATCTAAACAATGAAAATGAAAAATAGTATAATCAGAGACACATCAGGATAGATAACTGTGTGATGTATCTGTCACTTGTGTCACGCCATGACCTTACCCGGACTGTAGCGGTGCCCAGGAAATTGTTACCATAATTCAGGGAGATCTTCTGCTTCATTAAACTCAAAGTTCTCTTTGGAAAGTTCTGAACTTGAACTTCAGCCTCAAAAGCCGTGGTGTGTCCATCTAAGACGATGGTTTCATCACTGTCCCGGTGTAACACGCTGGGTGTAATGAGAGTGCACCTATCACAGAGACAAGAAGGACATCAGCCAAACCCCTCAGGACTCCCTACTCAGAATTGTTTTCACCTCTCATCCTCATACTTAAGCCTCGGGTCACCCCCTCCTCAAAGTAACTCTTGTTCCCCCCCGCAATCCTTAGAGACTGCTGTTCACCCCGCTCTCAATAGACTTTCAGCCTTTGTCACCACCCCCAATCCTCCAGACTGTAAGGCTCGGGTGTCCGCCTCCTGCCTCCCCACCATCCTCCTGAACTGTCACGCGTGTTGTCCCCCCTCTCCTCATGACTGTAAGCTATGGTGGCACCCACGCAGCCGCAGAGACTGTAAGCTTCGTGTGCACCACCCCCCCCACCCAGGACTGTAGCTCTTGTGCCCACCCCCCCCTCAGTCGTCTAGACTGGAACTCTGTGTCGGTCCCCCCCGCACCTCAGAGACCTGTAAGCGCTGGTGTCACCTCCTCCTCCTCATAGACGGAGCTCGTGTGTCAACCTCCATCGAAGAGACGGTAAGGCCCGCGGGTAGTCACCACCCCCTCCATCCTCAGAGACTGGTAGCTCTTGTGTCACCCCCCGCATTCTTAGTAGACGTCGCTCTGGTGTCACGCACCCCTCATTCCTCATAGGACCTGTAAGCTCTTGGTTTGCACCCTCTCCTTCTTATCGACCTGTAAGCGTTTTGTGTCCGCCCCCTCACTCCTCTCATCAGCTTAAGCTCTTGTGTCCACCCCTCTCCTCCAGTAGACTGAAGCTCGTGTTCACCCCCGTCATCCCTCATAGAGGTAGCTCTTGTGCACCCCCTACCTCATAGACTGTAAGCTCTTTGTCCACCACCCCCTCATCCCATAGACTGTAAGCGCTTGTGTCACCCCCATCCCATAGACTGTAAGCTCTTGTGTCCCCTACATCCTCATAGACTGTAAGCTCTGTCCCCACCATTCATCATATAGACGTCAAGCTCTTGTGTCAACCCCACCATCCTCATAGACTGTAGCTCTTTGCCCCCCTCATCCCATAGACTGTAAGCTCTTGTGTCACCCCCCCTCATCTATAGACTTGTAAGAAGCTGCTTGTGTCACCCCCTCCTCCTCATAGACTGTAAGCTCTTGTGTCAACCCCCTCATCCCATGCGCATAGACTGTAAGCTCTTGTGTCACCCCCTCATCCTCATAGACTGTAAGCTCTTGTTTCAACCCCTCATCCTCATAGACTGTAAGCTCTTGGTTCACCCCTCATCCCTCATAGACTGTAAGCCTTGTGTGCAACCCCTCATTCTTATAGACTGTAAGCTCTTGTGTCCCCCCCTCATCCTCATAACTATAGCCTCTTGGTCACCCCTCCTCATCCTCATAGACTGGTAACTCTTGTGTCACCTCCTCATCCTCAATAGACGTATGCTCTTTGTCAACCCCCTCATCCTCATAGACTGTAGCTACTTGTGTCACCCTCATCCCTCATAGACTGTAAGCCTTTGTGTCACCCACCTCATTCTATAGACTGTAAGCTACTTGTGTCACCCCCTCATCCTCATAGACTGTAGCTCTTGTGTCACCCCCTCCCTCATGACTGTAAGACTCTTGTGTCCATCCCCCTCATCCTCATAGACTGTAAGCTCTTGTGTCACCCCCCTCATCCTCATAACGTCAGCTCTTGTTTCACCCCTCATCCTCCAATAGACGTAAGCTCTTGTTCACCCCTCATCCTCATAGACTGTAAGCTCTTGTGTCCCTCTCATCTCATAGACTCTATCTCTGTGTCCCCTCATCCTCATAGACTGTAGCTCTTGTGTCACCACCTCATCCTCATAGACTGTAAGCTCTTGTGTCACCCCCTCATCCTCATAGACTGTAAGCTCTTTGTCACCCCCTCTCCCATAGACTGTAAGCTCTTGTGTCACCCCTCATCCTCATAGCACTTAGCTCTTGTGTCACCCCCTCACATCCTCATAGACTGTACCTCTTGTGTCAACCCCCTCATCCTCATAGACTGTAAGCTCTTGTGTCACCACCCCCTCATCCTCATAGACTGTAAGCTCTGTGTCACCCCCTCATTCTATAGACTGTAAGCTCTTGTGTCCCCCCCTCATCCCATAGACTGTAATCTCTGTGTCACCCCCCTCATTCTTATAGACTGTAAGCTCTTGTGTCCACCTACCCCCTCAGTCCTCATAACTGAAGCTTTGTGTCATCCCCCTATGCTCCTCTCCTTCCTTTTTGTCCACCCGCCTCATCCTCATAGACTGGTAGCTCTTGTGTCACCCCCTCTCCTCTAGGACTGTAAGTCTTGTGTCACCCCTCCTCCTCATAGACTGTAAGCTCTTGTGTCAACCACCCCTCATTCTTATATAGACTGTAAGCTCTTGTGTTTCCCCCTCATCCTCATAGACTGTAAGCTCTTGTGGTCACCCCCTCCTCATTCTTATAGACTGTAGCTCTTTGTGTCACCCCCCTCATCCTCATAGACTGTAAGCTTTTGCCCCCCCCCTTGGTTGCACCCTCATCCTCATATACTGTAAGCTCTTGTGTCACCCCTCATCTCATAGACCGGTAACGCTCTGTGTCAACCCCCCATCATCCTCATAGACTGTAGATTCTGTTCACCCCTCACCCCCTCATCCTCATAGACTGTGAAGCTCTTGTGTCACCCCCTCATCCTCATGACTGTAAGCTCTTGTCCCCCCCCCCCTCATCCTCATAGACTGTAACTCTTGTGTCCACCCCCCCCTCATCCTCATAGACTCTAAGCTCTTGTGTCCACCCCCTCATCCTCATAGACTGTAAACCTCTTGTGTCACCACACCCCCCCCTCATCTCATAGACTGTAAGCTCCTTTTCACCCCCCCTCATCCTCATAGACTGTAAGCTCTTGTGTACCCCCCTCATCCTCAGTACTGTAAGCTTCTTGTGTCACCCCCTCTTGTTTCTTCTTGGTCTTTTGAGTTTTATTTAAAGATTTTTATATTAGGTTGACCCCAAAGAATACATTTCATAGGTTGGGCGTAGACAACCCCAGTCCGACACTGACAGCAGCATAAATGGGGAAGATTTCTTACCCGGGTCCCCATTCGCGATGCCCGTGGTTCTCTCGGACGCTGTTTCGGTGTTGATTCCGGCGATTCACTAAGGAGTGGGCGCCGATGTCACAATCGGTGATCGGGCTGCTGCAATGAAGTCCCGTCGGATTCAACTGAAGTTCACTGTCACCGTGCGCGGGTTCACCATGCGAATGTGTCACAGCGACACTTTTTAATGCAGGCGTTTTTTTCCGAATCCGCAGGTTTTCTTACAGCCACGCCCCCCGATTTCGATGCTACATACTGGCTTTATTTACTAAATGAAAAATTTGTCGCACACAGCTCACTCCTGAGCTGGTGCCACGTATCTGTTGTGAAAAGCTACATTTTTAGTGGAAGGTTTCCGTTTAAGCTCTATGTGTTCCCACGGCCGACATCCTGGCAATATAGGGCAAAGCATATCTTTGTCAGCACGCTGCCTGTTCCGTGGCGGTGTCGTGTTGAGACAAAGGGCTCATTTACTTACCGTCCATTACGATCCCGCGGGATGTCGTTGTCCCCGACGTTGGATTCTGAGCTTGCCCCGGGATTACTAAGGCGTGTCGCCTATATCCACTAGGGTGTACGCTGCTGCGCATGAAGTCTCGCCGGGTTCCATTTTCGCACCGGTGTATGGGTGAGTGCTTTCTTTCTCAGATTCTCAGGTACCGTTGGTTATCCGATTGCCCACACCACCCCATTTCTGTCGCAATGAAGCCGGAAATATCCTGGAAACCCGGCGAAAATGTTCGTATCGGGAATCTTTGGTAAATTGAGCCCCAAAGGTTTTCACGCGCTAGTGAACCAATGCCATAAGACTGACCCCGCAATAATGGCCTTTCCTACTCTATCTCTCTGTATCTTGTGATTCTCTCTGTCGTGATTTCTCTGTCGAGCCTGCCTCACCGTCACTCTCACTCTCCCTTTCTCTCTCGGTCATTCACTCTTCACTGCATGTACTCTCTGTCACTTCATTCCCTATCTGTTCTTTGTCACTCACTTTACCTGTTTGTCCTCGTGTCACTTACTCTCCCTGGGTCCTCTCGGTCATTTAGCCTCCCTGTCTATCGGTACTCACTTTTCGTTCCTGTCTGTCTCTTCTCTGCAGTCACTATCCCGCCGGTCTCCCTCTGTTACACTCTCCCTGTCTCTCGCTCACTTCACTTTTCTGTCTGTCTCTCTGTTCACTCACTCACTCTACTGTCTTAACTCATTGTCTATAGTAACCAATCCAGCTCAGAGGCTCATATTAATGACCCTATGGCAGAAATAGAAGACAATACGGCTCAGCTTCTTATGCCAACAGCACAGCAGACAATGATACTGTAATGGTGGTTAATAAAGTGGATTTTGGACAACTGAGGTGAAAATTCGGCTCAACCGGTCCATGACGTTGCCCGGAGAAATGAGTCCTTCCCCTAATACCGTTTTGGAGGCGCCAAATTTGGTGATTGTACGGTGCAGCTTCCTTTAGCTCGGATTACCACATACACACATAATTATAGTAATATATTAGAAAATAAGAAAATAATTCCCTAGAAAAACACGGTAGTAAGATCCCTGTGCTCTGTCCTCTTCAATATGTACAATTTTGAAATTAAAAACAATATTTACTATATTTTCTCATTGAATTTTAGTCTGCCCATACCATTAATCTTTGTAAACTCACTTACATAAGATGTGTCATTTAGACCAATTCCCTCAACAGTGTACAGGTCACTCTCTGGGTCATTATGTTGGAAAACCCTGAATTGTTTCTCCCTCCCAAAGTTTGTCTATTTTTCATTTGGTGTGTTAGATCACTCTGATATATTATCTGCGCTTTAGAAAGTATTACATTTGTCGTACCAAAATACCACAACACGTCTCAGGGATTCCTCCTATTCTTGGATGGTCTCCTAGTTTTTTTTTTTGTGAATATAGAGCTACAACTTTCCTTTTAACCTTTGGTTCAACAAACCAAAGTGTGTTGTCTTTAATTTACTTGTATAGGATAGATGGTCTAGTAGGTTGTCTAGTGTCTATAATAAAAGTTCTCATCCCTGCACTGTTGAGCGACTATTGTCAGGATCGTGGATAGTGGATTCCCTGGACCACCACGGATGATGACATACAGCCGACACCGGGGAACCGGAGTCTAAGTGGTAACCCAGTTTTCATCCCAGAGTCCGCCACCAAATCGGGTGGGACTTGCTGTGGTGTGGTACCACAGTCGTTCTACAGGTGTGACTCTGTCCGCAGGGGCTGCCATGGCAAAAGTACCAAAATCGTGAGGGCAGAAGCGTGGGTCGTGGGACAGGCAGAAGGTTGAGCAGGCAGCACAGTATCCAGAGCCGGGGGACATAGCAGTAAGGGTCAGGACGGGCCAGCACAGGAGCGAGGTTCAAGGAATGGAATCAAGGTCAACAACGGGAATCAATTAATCGCACAGTGGCATCAGTAAGCTTTCTCTAGAACTATGCGGCACAAAGACGCCAGCAGGGAACACAGAAGGGTTCCGGGATGTATCAGGAAGAGGCAGCTGGTCAGCGCCAATTACGTGCTAGCCCTTTATATTTGACCAGAGCGTGGAGACACGCGACCTCGTACTCCGCCGAGAGACGCCGCTGGCAACTGGCGAGGGTAGTACCACAGTGCCCACACATAGGTACAGGGGTGCAGGGGGAACCCGTGACACACAGAGCACAGGAAGCCATAGCAGCCATCTTATTTGAGGGAAAACCCATATTAGCCGGGAGATGATTCATACACTGTAATTGCCACCTTGGAATACGGAACAGTAATGGGAATGCATTAAATTAGCCAGTATATAGCCATAATGTATGAATAAGAGTAATAAGTAGTGTAGTAGCTCACATACTGATTAGGGAACCGAGAGGGAGAGTCAACCAACCTAAGGCAAGACACCGTAGATCTCCAAATCTATGTTGAGATCATTATTGTTATTCTTATTATTGTTATTATTATTTATTTATAGAGTGCCATTAATTCCATGTTGCTGTCCAATCAGTAAGAGGTTCACATTACATTAAGACAGAAACAGGTGCAAGCACAAAATACAAAACTGCAGTGATCAGGAGACAAGTTGGAGGAACACCCTACCCGTGAGGGCTCGCAATCTATATGGGGGGGGAGATAGAGACATGAGGTGAGGGAGCAGTGCAGTTAATGGGGCAGATTTGCTTACCTGTCCCTGCGCATTCCCCGATGTGCGTTCCCCGACTCCAATGCACATCTGCCGCGATTCACTAAGATTGTGCGCCAGAGTCCTGCATGTGTCGCTTCCCTCGCTCAGGTGCCCCGGAGTCACCTTCTTTCTTCCCTGTGCTGGTAGTCCATTGGCACCAATCAAGTAATCCCTGCGTTTTGTCCGAATCCGTCAGATACGTCGATGGCCACCCCCTGATTTCGTTCTGCAGAAAGCCGCCCGTGTTCGCCAAATCCATTTACACAGTGAGCACGATCCCTGAAAAAGTTGTAAAATCCGAACGAAATGGGCCGTGGGACCTTAGTAACATAAGCCCCAATGGCGATTGCAACGCGAACATGAACAATGTGGTTTATCCAGTTTTTATATCCTGTGAGGTGCTCAAGTGGAAATACACAGAATATCAACAGTCCACCAGTGCCAATGCACTGTAGTAGCCTTTGGGATACCACCCAATCATATTTATATATAATAATTTATTTATTATTGTTTATTTATATATAGAAATGTATCTAGCTATGTATATCATCTTGGATTTCTATAACATGTACATGTTATGTGCTTATGGCAGTATCCCATAATACAATCCCGGTGGGTGTCCGCCACAAAGCGGGTTGGACTTGCTGTGGTGTGGTACCACCAGGTCGTTCTACAGGTGTGACTTTGTCCGCAGTGGCTGCCAAGGCAAAGTACAGAATCGTGAGGCAGAAGCGTGGTCGGGGACAGGCAGAAGGTTGAGACAGGCAGCACAGGATCAGAGCCGGGGACATAGCAGAAGGTCAGGACGGGCAGCACAGGAGCGAGGTCAGGAATGGAATCAAGGTCACAACGAGAAATCAATGTAAGCGCACAGGGCATCAGTAAAGCTTTCTCTAAGACTATGAGGCACAAAGACCCAGCAGGGAACACAGGAAGGGGCCGGGAATTCATCAGGAAAGGCAGCTGGTCAGCGCCAATTACCGGTGCGCTAGCCCTTTATATTTAACAGAGCTGGAGCACGCGCGTCCCTGCCGCAGGAGACGCCGCTGGAACCTGGCGAGGTGAGTACCACAGTGGCCCACACAGAGGTACAGGGGTGCAGGGGAACCCGTGACACACAGAGCACAGGAAGCCTCTGGTGAAAACTGGGTACCACTTAGACTCCGGTCCCAGGTGTCGGCTTATGTCATCATCCGTGGTGGTCCAGAGGATCCACTATCACCGATCCTGACAATGTGCATGCGCCAACAGTGCATTGAGATAAACTTTTATTATAGACACTAGACTACATACTAGACTATCTATCTATACAAGTAGAATTAAAGACAACACTTTGGGTTGGTTGGAACAAAGGTTAAAAGGAAAGTGTAGTTCTATATTCACAAAAAAAAAAACTAGGCAGCCATCCAAGAATAAGGAGGAATCCCTTGAAGTGTTGTGTGTATTTTGGTACAGACAAAATGTAATCTTTCTAAAGCCAGATATATATTCAGTATGTTGTAATTACACACCAAATGAAAAATAGACAAGACTGGGAGGGAGAAAATCAGGGGTTCCCAACAATATATGACCCATGAGGGACCTGTAACTGTGAGGGAATTGGTCTAAAGTGACAATCTTATTGTAAGTGAGTTTACAAGAATTAATGGTATGGACAGACTAAAATTCAATGAGAAATATAGTAAAATATTGTTTTTTAATTTCAAAATTGTACATATTGAATATGGACAGAGCACAGTATTACTACCGTGTTTTCTATGTAATTATTTCTTATTTTCTAATATATACATATAATGTATGTGTGTATGTGTGTATATCCGCTAAAGGAATCTGCACCGTACAATCACCAAATTTGCGCTCTCTGTGACTCAGGGAACGTCATGGACCCGGTTTAGAGCCGAAATTTTCACCTCACGTTTTCCAAAATCCACTTATTAACCACCATATACAGTAGTCATTGTCTGCTGCTGCTGTGGCATATAGAAGCTGAGCCGTAATTGGCTTCTATTCTGCCATAGGTCATTAATATGAGCTCTGAGCTGTGATTGGTTACTATAGACAATGAGTATAAGACAGGGAGAGTGAGTGAGTGACAGAGAGACAGACAGGAAAAGTGAGTGAGCGAGAGACAGGGAGAGTGAGTAACAGAGAGACCGGCAGGGAGAGTGACTGACAGAGAGACAGACAGGAAAAGTGAGTGACCGAGAGACAGGGAGGGCTAATGACAGAGAGACCGGCAGGGAGAGTAAGTGACAAAGAGACAAACAGGTAAAGTGAGTGACAGAGAGACAGATAGGGAGAGTGAGTGACAGAGAGACAGGCAGGAAGAGTGAATGACCGAGAGAGACAGGGAGAGTGAGTGACAGTGAGACAGGCAGTGACAGAGAGAAAGTCACAAAGTGTGAGTGACAGAGAGACAGGGAGAGTGAGTGAAAGGCCATTATTGCGGGGTCAGTCTATGGCATTGGTTCACTATGCCGTGAAAACACTTTGGGGCTCATTTACCAAAGATCCGAATCGCACATTTTCGCCGGGTTTCCAGAATATTTCCGGCTTTCATGCGACAGAAATGGGGGGTGTGGCCATCGGAAAACCCAACGGATCCTGAGAATCCTGAGAAAGAATAGCACTCACATACACCGGGACGAAGAAGGTGAACTCCGGCGGACTTCAGCGCAGCAGCGACACCTAGTGGATATAGGGCGCACGGCCTTAGTGAATCCCGGCAAGCTCCGAATCAACGTCGGACAACGCACCGCGGGATCGTGAATGGACCGGGTAAGTAAATGAGCCCCTTTGTCTCACGACACCCTGACTTGGACAGGCAGCCGTGCTGCAAAAGATAGGATTTGCCCTATATTTTGCAGGATTGTGGCCGGGGAACACATATAGCTTAAAGGAAACCTGCCACTTAAAAATGGTAGCTTTTCACACAGATACGTGGCACCAGCTCAGGGTGAGCTGGTGCTGGAACAAATTTTCATTAGTATAATAAAGCCAGTATGCATCGAAATCGGGGGGCGTGGCTGTAAGAAAACCTGACGGATTCGGAAAAAAACGCCGCATTAAAAAGTGTCGCTTGACACGCGCATGGTGAACCCTGCACGGTGACAGTGAACTTCAGTGAACTCCGACGGACTTCATTGCAGCAGCGACACCTTGTGGACATCGGGCGCACTACCTTAGTGAATCGCCGGAATCAACCCGAAACAGCGTCGGAGAACCCACCGCTGGATCGCGAATGGACCGGGTAAGTAAATCTGCCCCATTATGCTGCTGTCAGTGTCGGACTGGGGTGTCTAGGCCCGACCAGTGAAATGTATTCTTGGGGTCAACCCTAATAATAAAAATCTTTAAATAAAACTCAAAAAGACTCAAGAAGAAAAGAGGGGGTGACACAAGAGCTTACAGTCTATGAGGATGAGGGGGTGACACAAGAGCTTACAGTCTATGAGGATGAGGGGGTGACACAAGAGACTGGAATGCACTGTGCCGCGATTCACTAAGATTGTGCGCCCGATATCCTGCATGTGTCGCTTCCCCGCTCAGGTCCCCCGGAGTTCACCTTCTTCTTCCTGGTGCATGTACGTGCATTGGATGCGACACAATTTGAATCTTAAATTCCACGCTCTGTCCGAATCAGTTAGATCGTCCGATGGCCTGCCCCCTGATGTCTGTCGCATGAAAGACGGCGCCGCTGCGCCAAAATATGATCCGCGTGCAACACAATTCCTTTTCTAAATTTGGTAGGCCGACTGAAATGTGATCCGCGGACCTTTAGTAAATAAGCCCCATTGGGGATCATTTACTAAGGACCCAATTTGCGTTTCTCGACGTGTTACCCGAATATTTCCGATTTGCGCCGATTTCCCCTGAATTGCCCTGGGATTTTGGCGCACGTGATTGGATTGTGGCGCATCGGCGGTAGCATGCACGCAACAGAAATCGGGGGGGCGTGGCCGAACGAAAACCCGACGGATTCGGATAAACCGCCGCATTTTTAAAAAAAAGTGTCACAGAGCTTGCACTTACCTTCACTAGGAATAGGCCAGTGAACTTGAGTGCGTTCCAATGCTCTTCAGCGCAGCGGCACCACTTGGTGGACGGCGGAGGAACTACCTTAATGAATCCCGGCCAGACCCGAATCCACCGCAGAGAACGCGCCGCTGGATCACGAATGGGCCGGGTAAGTAAATCTGCCCCATTTCCTCTGCCCATTGGGGCAGATTTACTTATCCGGTCCCTTTGGCGACCATTTTATGGACAGGAATGTCCGGCTGATAAGGTAACAGACAGGAGGCTTCACTTTACATATCAGGAAAGCGGAGCAGAACTATTACTAGATGTATATTGGTAAGTTACCTCATATCCTGCCCCCCACACTTACACACACATTACACAAAACATGAGGTAAAGTGGCCAATCCCTTTAATAGTGACATCACTGAACATGCTTATGTGACTATTAGCATTACCATACAAAAATTGGATCATCACTGCTCCCCTTCCAAATTGGACCTGAAGCGGAGGGAACTTTGGCTATGGAATCGGGCATTGAAGAGGCCGGATAATAATAATAATAATCTATATCTATATCTGCAGCGCTTTACAAATCATAGGGGACAGATACAAATATAATAATACATTACAGAGTACAGTCATATGGAGCAATAGGAGTGAGGGCCCTGATCCCAAGAGCTTACAGTCTATGAGGATGAGGGGGTGACACAAGAGCTTACAGTCTATGAGGATGAGGGGGAGCCTCCCCCAGTAGTATACACAACCTCCTCCAGTATACACAGCCTCGTCCAGTATACACAACCTCCTCCAGTATACACAGCCTCCCCCAGTAGTATACACAGCCTCCTCCAGTAGTATACACAGCCTTCTCCAGTAGTATACACAGCCTCCTCCAGTAGTATACACAGCCTCCCCCAGTAGTATACACAACCTCCTCCGGTATACACAGCCTCCCCCAGTAGTATACACAACCTCCTCCAGTATACACAGCCTCCCCCAGTAGTATACCCAGCCTCCTCCAGTAAACACAGCCTCCCCCAGTAGTATACACAACCTCCTCCAGTATACACAGGAGAGTGAGTGGTACAACATTTGGAAGTGGACACAGTGTGACTGTGCTTTCCACACCTAGTTTGTGGAGATGTGGTGCCTGCCAGTAATAACCAACGTCCACAATGGAAGCAAACCCTATTCCACCAATTATGGATCCCATTGAGTCTCGGCATTTATACCTCATAGTAATACATGTGACCAAGGGGTGTGATTGGTCTTGTTCAGTCGAATGAAGGCGTAGCCACTTTGATGGCCCAGCGGACGACCTCTCGGTGCACACGGGCAGACGGTCACAGTCACAATAGACGTATTGTTTGCTTTTGGATCTTTAGCTAAATTTTAGATGAAATCTAAAACAATGAAAATGAAAAATAGATAATCAGAGACCACACAGGATTTTAAGATACTTGTGTGATGTATCTGCACTGTGTCACGCATGACCTTACCAGACTGTAGCGGTGCCCAGAAATTGTTACCATAATTTTTTTCCGGGGACTTTCTGCTTCATTAAACTCAAAGTTCTCTTTGCGAAGTTTGAACTTGAACTTCAGCCTCAAAAGCCATGGTGTGTCCTTAACGACGATTGGTTTATGTTTCATCACTGGCCCGGTGTAACACGCTGGGTGTAATGAGCGGGCCAACCTATCACAGTGGGACAAGACAGGAATCAGCCAAACCCATCAGGACCACCACCGGTGATGTATTAGTGGGATACACATAATTGCCATCAGCCATACATGTACATTGTATAGAAATCCAAGATGATATAATAGTAGATACATTCTATAACTATATAATAAAAAAATAAATAATAATTATTATATATAAATATTATTGGGGTTATCCCAAAGGCTATAACAGGGCATTGGCAATTGGTGGACTGTTGATATCAGTCTTTAGTCTCCCATGCGCCCCCTACAGGAATAAAACTGATAAACCCACTTGTTCAGGTTCGCTTGCAATGCACATTGGGGCTTATTTACTAAGGGTCCCACGGCCACATTTTCGTTGGATTTTCCAACTTTTCAGGGATCGTGCTGGGGACTGTGTCACACATGATTGGATTTTGGCGCACCGGCGCTGGCTTTCATGCGACCGAAATCGGGAGGCTGGCCATCAGACGTTCCGACGGATTCGGACAAAGCGCGGGATTTAACTTCGAATTTGTGACGCAAGATCAGGCACTTCCATGCACTGGGAAGAAGAAGGTGAACTCCGGGGACCTGAGCGAGGAAGCGACACATGCAGGATATCTGGCGCACAATCTTAGTGAATCGCGGCAGATGTGCATTGGAGTCGGGGAACGCACATCGGGCGAAGCGCAGGGACAGCGTATAGCAAATATGCCCATTAACTGCACTGCTCCCTACACTATGTCTATATCTCCCCCCCAATATAGATTGCGAGCCCCTCACGGGTAGGGTGTTTCCTCCAAATTGTCTCGATCACTGCAGTTTTGTAGTTTTGTGCTGCACCTGTTTCTGTCTTAATGTTAATGTGAACCTTAATGATTGACAGAACATGGAATTAATGGCACTTATTACAATAAATAATTAATCACAATAATAAGAATAACAATAATGATTCAAACATGATTTGGAGATCTACGGTGTCTGCCTTAGGTGGTTGACTCTCCCTCGCGGTTCCTAATCAGTATTGAGCTACTCACGACTTATTACTCTTTGCATACATTATGGACTATATACTGGTAATTGAATGCATTCCCATTAATGTCCGTATTCCAAGGGTGGCAATTACAGTGTAATGAATCCATCTTCCGGGCTAATATGGGTTTCTCAAATAAGATGGCTGCTATGGCTCATGTGCTCTGTGTGTCACGGGTTTCGACCTGCACCCCTGTACCTCTGTGTGGGCCACTGTGGTACTCACTCGCCAGGTTCCAGCGGCGTCACTGCGGCAGGGACAGAGGCGTGCTCCCAGCTATGTTAAATATAAAGGGAGAGAAACGCGTAATTGGCGATTGACAAGCTGCCTTTCATGATGAATTCCCGGCCCTTCCTGTGTTCACAATGCTGGGTATTTGCCGCATAGGCTTAGCTACTTAGAAAGCTTACTGATGACCTGTGCGCTACATTGATTTCTCGTTGTGACCTTGAATTCCATTCATGACCTCGCTCATGTGAGGCCCGTCTGACTTTGCTATGTCCCGGGTCGATCCTGTGCTGCATGTTCAACCTTCTGCCTGTAACCACCACGCTTATGCCTCCCGATTCTGTCTTTGCCTGGCAGCCACTCGGACAAAGCTAAAACCTGTAGAACGAACCGGTGGTACCACACCACAGCAAGTCCAAAACCCGCTTTGTGGCGGATTGAGTGTAAAACATAGGTACCACTTAGGACTCGGTCCCAGGTGTCGGCTTATGTCATCATCGTGGTGGTCAGAGGATCCACTATCACCGATCCGACAAGTGCATCGCAAACACGTGCATTGAGATAAACTTTATTATAGACACTAGACTACATACTAGACTATCTATCATACAAGTAGAATTAAAGACAAACACTTTGGGTTGGTTGGAATCAAAGGTTAAAAGGAATGAGTTCTATATTCACAAAAAAAAAACTAGGCAGCCATCCAAGAATAAAGGAGGAATCCCTTGAAGTGTTGTGTTATTTTGGTACCGACAAAATGTAATCTTTCTAAAGCCAGTTATTATTCAGTATGTTGTAATTACACACCAAATGAAAAATAGACAAACTGGGAGGGAGAAAATCAGGCGTCCCAACAATAGGACCCATGAGGACCTGTAACTCGTGAGGGGAATGCGTCTAAAGTGCAATCTTATTGTAAGTGAGTTTACCAGAAGTAATGTATGGACAGACTAAAAATTCAATGAGAAATTATATAACATATTGTTTTTTAATTTGCAAAAGTGTACAATTGAATTGGACAGCGCACAGTTATTTACTACCGTGTTTTCATGTATTATTCTTATTTTCTAATATATACATATAATGTATGTGTGTATGTGTGGATATCCGCTAAAAGGAATCGCACGTAAATCCACCAAATGTGCGCTCTCTGTGACTACGGGAAAGTCATGGACCCGGTTTAGAGCCGAAATTTTTCACCCTCACGTTTTCCAAAATCCACTATTAACCCACCCATATACAGAGTCATTGTATGCTGCTGCTGTGGCATATAGAAGCTGAGCCGAATGGCTTCTATTCTTGCATAGGTCTTAATATGTAGCTCGAGCTGTGAGGTTACTATAGACAAGCGTATAAGGACCAGGGAGAGTGAGTGACGTGGACAGAGGACAGAAGGAAAGTGAGTGAGGAGAGACAGGGGAGAGTGAGTAAAGAGAGACCGAGGGAGAGTGACTGACAGAGAGACGGACAGGAAAAGTGAGTGACCGAGAGGACAGGGAGGGGTAATGGACAGAGAGACGGCAGGGAGAGGAGTGACAAAGCAGACAAACAGGTAAAGTGAGTGACGAGAGCCAAGATAGGGAGAGGAGTGACAGAGAAAGGGGAACGGCGGAAGAGTGATGACCGAGAGAGACAGGAGAGTGAGTGACGTGAGACAGGCAGTGACAGAGACTTCCGAAAGTCACAAGTGTGGTGCACAGCAGAGACAGGGAGGTGAGTGAAGGGCATTATTGCGGGGTCGTCTATGGCATTGGTTTCACTATGCCGTGAAAAACACTTTGGGGCTCATTACAAAGATCCGAAATCGCAAATTTCGCCGGGTTCCCAGAATATTTCCGGCTTCATGCGACAGAATGGGGGGTGTGGCAGCGGAAAAAACCAACGGATCCTGAGAATCCTGAGAAAGAATAGGCACTCACATACACCGGGACGAAGAAGGTGAACATCCGCGGGAACTACTCTTATGAGCGCAGCGACACTTAGTAGGATATATGGGTCGCACGGCAGTTTATAGTGAGATCCGGCAGCTCGAATCAACGTGGACAAACGCACCGCGGGATCAGTGAAGGACGGGTAAGTAAATGAGCCCCTTTGTCTCCGACACCCTGACTTGGACAGGCAGCCGTGCTCAAAGATAGGATTTGCCGATATTTTGCAGGAGGAAGGGATTGTGGCCGGGGAACACATATAGATTAACGGAAACACTGCACTAAAAAATGGTAGTTAGCTTTTCCCACAGATTACGTGGCACAGTCAGGTGGCTGGGGCGGAACAAATTTTCATTAGTATAATAAAGACAGATGATCGGAAATCGGGGGGGCGGGGTGTAAGAAAACCTGACGGCTCGGAAAAAAAAAAAAAACGCCGCAAAAAAGTGTGCGACTTGACACGCGATCGGTGACCCTGCACGGTTTGACAGTGAAACTTCAGTGAACTCCGACGGAACTCATTGCAGCAGCGACACCTTGTGGACATCGGGCGCACTACCTTAGGATCGGACCGGGAGATCAACACGAAACCAGCGGCGGAGCAACCCACCGCTGGATCGCGAGGACAGGGTAAGTAAATTGCCCCATGATGCTGATGTCAGTGTCGGACTGGGGTTGTCTGTGCCCGAACAGTGAAATGAGTCTGGGTCAACCCTAATAATAAAAATCTTTAAATAAAATCAAAAAGACTCAAGAAGAAAAGAGGGGGGGCTGAGGCGGGGTGACACAGGAGAAAAGAGGGGGGGGTGGGTGACACAAGAGCTTCCAGTCTTATGAGGATGAGGGGGGTTGACACAAGAGCTTAGTCTATGAGGATGAGGGGGTTGGGACACAAGAGAGCTACAGTCTATGAGGAGAGGGGGTGAGCCACAAGAGGGTTACAGTCATGAGATGAGGGGGTGGACACAGAGCTTAGAGTCTATGAGTTGAGGGGTTTGGGTGACACAAGAGCTTACAGTTATGAGGATTGAGGGGTGGAGGGGTGGGCCACAGAGTTCACAGTCTATGAGGATGAGGGGGGGGGGGACCACAAGAGCTTACCGTCTATGCGGATGAGGGGGTGACACAAGATCTTACAGGTCTATGAGGATGGGGGGTGAAACAAGAGCTTACAGTCTATGAGGATGCGGGGGACACACGAGTTACAGTCTATGAGGATGAGGGGGGGGTTGGACAAGAGCTTACAGTATATGAGGATGAGGGGGTGGGGGTTGACACAAGAGATTACAGTCTATAAGAAATGAGGGGGTGACACAAGAGCTTACAGTCTATGGGATGAGGGGGAAGGAAAACACAAGGCTTTACAGCTATAAGATGAGGGGGGGAACAAGAGTTACAGTCTAGGTGGTTTGTCTCGGGTTTTTCGGGGGCCGGATGAGGGGTGACACAGAGCGACAGTCTATGAGGAATGGAGGGGGTGACACAAGAGACTTACAGGTCTAGAGGATGAGGGGGTGACACAAGAGCTTACAGTCTATGAGGATGAGTGAGGGGGGGGTACACAAGAGCACCAGTCTATGAGGATGAGGGGGTTGACACAAGAAGTTACGTCTCTAAAGACTGAGGGGGTGAACAGACGCTTACAGTCTATGAGGGGAGGGGGGGGCGGAGGGGGGGGGGGGGTGACACAAGAGCTTACAGGCTATAAGATGAGGGTGGTGGGTGACACAAGAGCTTACAGTTTATGAGGATGAGGGGGTTTTGGTGCACACAAGGAGCTTACAGTCTATGAGATGAGGGGGGTTGACACAAGAGCTAACAGTTATGAGGAATGAGGGGGGGGGTGGGGACCGGTGAGGTGACACAAGAGCTTTAACAGTCTATGAGGATGACGGGTGTAGGGTGGTTGACACAAGAGGCTTAACAGTCTATGAGGAGAGGGCGGGGTTTGGGGGGGTGGACACAAGAGCTTAAGTCTATGAGCGATGAGGGCGGGGGTGGGGGGGTGACACATGACACAGAGCTTTAAGTCTATGAGGATGAGTGGTGACACAAGGAGGCTTACAGTCTATGAGGATGAGGTGGTGACACAAGGCTTAGAGTTATGAGGATGAGGGAGGGTGACACAGAGGTTACAGTCTTGAGAGGGATGAGGGGTGACACAAGAGCTTACAGTCTATGCGATGAGGGGTGCTTGGACAAAAAGAGCTTTACAGTCTAGAAGGATGGGGGTCTCCTTTACCCTTCTCTCCCCGGTGCACACCAGAGCTTACAGTGCTATGAGGATGAGTGGGGATGGACACAAGAGCGTACAGTCAAGCGGATGAGGGTGGGGACACAAGAGCTTACGTCTATGAGGATGAGGGGGGGGGTGAGGGTGACACAGCGTTACAGTCTATAAGAATGAGGGGGTGACACAAGAGCTTCCAGTCTATGGAGGATGGAGGGGTGGTACACAAGAGTTACAGTCTATGAGGATGAGGGGGGTTCCAAAGAGCATAAGCTATTATGAGGAGAGGGGAGTGAACAAGGCTTACAGTCTAATGAGGCTGAGGACGGTGGTGACACAAGAGCTTATAGTCTATGAGGATGGAGGGGGGAACAAGAGCTTACAGTCTATAAGGAATGGGCGTTGACCCAAGGGCTTACAGTCTATGGGATGAGGGGGTTTGACACAAGGAGCTACAGTCTAGAGGATTGAGGGGGGTGCACACACGAGTTACAGTCTAGAGGGATTGAGGGGGGGGGACAAAGAGTTACAGTCTAGGAGGTAGGAGGGGTTGACAAAGAGCTTACAGCTAGAGGATTGAGGGTGGTGACACGAAGTGACACAAAGAGTTACAAAGTCTATAAGAATGAGGGGGGGGACACAAGAGCTTTACCGTCTTGAGGATGAGGGGGGGGCGACACAAGAGCTTACAGTCTATGAGGAGAGTGGGTGACCAAGAGTTGGCAGGTCTATGAGGATGAGTGGGTGACACAAGAGCTTACAGTCTATGAGGATGAGGGGCGAGGGAGGAAAGGGAAACACAAGAGTTACAGTCTATGAGGATGAGGGGGGGTGACACAAGAGCTTACAGTCTATGAGGATGAGGGGTGCAAACAAGAAGCTTACAGTCTTAGAGGGATGAGGGGGTTTAGATTGACACAAGAGCTTAATTCATGAGATGAGGGGTGAACAAGCAGCGTACAGTATATGAGCGATGAGGACGGTGACACAAGAGATTACAGTCTATGAGATGAAGGGGGCGGTTGGGGGGGGTGACACAAAAGGTACAGTCTATAAGAATGAGAGGGTGACTTACAAGCAGCGTACCAGCTTTTTCCTATGAGGTGACTCACCCCGCCGCGGGTCACTCGCCCAACAAGAGCTTGACAGCTATAAGAATGAAGGGGGGTGACACAAGAGCTTACAGTCCTATGAGGAGGAGGGTGGAACAAGAGCTTACAGGCTATGAGGATGAGAGGTTGACACAAGAGGATACCGTCTATGAGGATGAGGAGGGTGACAACAAGAGCTTACAGTCTATGAGGATGAGGGGGGGGGGGTGGGTGACACAAGAGCTTACAGGTCTTCTAAGAATGGGGGGTGGACACTTGACACAGAGCTGTACAGTCTATGAGGATGAGAGGGGGGGGGTGGTGACACAAGAGCTTACAGTCTCTGAGGATGAGTGGGTGACACAAGAGCTTTTTACGTCTATGAGGATGAGTTGGGTGACACAAGAGCTTACAGTCTATGAGGAGAGGGGGGAAACACAAGAGCTTACAGTCTATGAGGATGGACGGGTGTGACGGTGACAAAAGAGCTTACAGTCTATGAGATGAGGGCGGTGGGGGTGACACAAGAGCTAACAGTCTATAAGGATGAGGGGGTGACACAAGAGCTTATATTTAATGAGGGATGAGGGGTTTGAACAGGCTACAGTTCATGGAGGATGAGGGAGGTGGAGGTGCTGGGGTGACACAAGAGCTTACAGTTATGAGGATTAGGGGGGGGGACACAAGAGCTATCAGTCTATAAAGAAGAGAGGGTTTTGACACAAGAGCTTACCAGTCTATGAGGAGAGTTGGTACACAAAAGGCTTACAGTCTATAAGAATGAGAGGGTTGACACAAAGAGCTTACAGTCTATGAGGATGAGGGGGGGGTTGACACAAGGCTTTACAGTTAGAGGATGAGGGGGGGGTGGACACAAAGAGCTTGCGTCTAGAGGATGAGGGGGTGGGGGGGTCGGACACAAGAGCTTACAGTCTATGAGGATTAAGGAGGTGCCACAAGAGCTACAGTCTCTGAGGATGAGGGGGGGTGACACAAGAGCTTACCAGTCTATTAAGTGAGAGGGTGAGGCGGGTGACAGCAAGAGCTTAAGTTTATTGAGGATGATGGATGACACAAGAGCGTACATTCTATGAGGTGAGTGGGGTGACACAAGAGCTTACAGTCTAGAGGATGAGGGCGTTGAACAAGAGCTTACAGTCTATAATAATGAGGGGGTTGACACACGAGCTTACACGTCGATGAGGGATGAGGGGGTGACAGGGGTGACACAAGAAACTTACAAGTTATGAGGATGAGGGGGTGACACAAGAGGTACAGTCTAAGAGGATGAGGGGGTTTGAGGGGGTGATTGGGGTTGGGGTGACACAAGAGATTACAGTCTATGAGGATGAGGAGGGTGATGGACACAAAGAAGCTTACAGTCTATTGAGGGCATGAGGGGCGTGACACAAGAGCTTACAGTCTATGAGGATGAAGGGGGGTTGGGGAGACACACGAGATTACAGTCTTGAGGATGAGCGGGGGCGGGCGGTGGGTATGTGGGTTGGGAGGGGGGGTGGTGGGGTGTGGGTTTGGACACAAGAAGTTACAGTCTATGAGGATGAGGGCGTGGGGTGGTTGACACAAGAGGGGACACAAGAGCTATAGTCTATGAGGATAAGGGCGGGGGTGACAAAAAGGTTTACAGTCTATGAGGATGAGGGGTAACATAAGAGCGTACAGTCTATATGAGGGATGAGGGGAGGACACAAGAGCTTACAGTCTTGAGGATGAGGGAAGGACACAAGAGCTACTAGTCTATAAGGGTGAGGGGGTGGTGACCACAAAAGCTTACAGTCGATGAGACTCAGGGGATGACACAAAAGCTGAAGTCTATGAGGAGAGGGGTGACAAAGAGCATACAGTCAGAGGATGAGAGGGTGCACAAGAGGCATAAAGTCTATGAGGATGAAGAGGGTGACACAAGAGATTACAGTCTATAGAATGAAGGGAGGCACAAAGCTACAGTCTATGAGGCTGAAGGGGGGGAACAAGGCTACAGTCTATGAGGATCAGGGGGATGACACAAGGCAGCTACAGTCTATGAGGATGAGGGGGTGGGGGTGGGGGGTTGACTCAAGAGCTTACAGTCTATGAGGATGAGGGGTTGGGTGGTGACAAAGAGCTTACAGTTAGTGGTCAGGGGATGCACAAGAGATTACAGTTATGAGGATGAGGGGGGTGACACAAGGCTTACAGTCTTATAAAAAGGGAATGAGGTGTGTTGACACAAGAGCTTACAGTCTATGAGGATGAGGGAGATACACGAGCTTTACAGCTATGAGGCCATGAGGGGGGTGAACAAGAGCTACCAGTTCTGAGGATGAGAGGGTGTGACACAAGAGGCTTACAGCTATGAGGAGAGGGGGAGGTACACAAGAGCTTACAGTCTTGAGGATGGAGGGGGGGTGAACACAAAGAAGCTACAGTCTATGAGGATGAGGGGGGTGGTGGTGGGAACCGAGAGTTTTAACAGTCTGTGAGGATGAGGGGGTGGACTCAAGAGCTTAGGTCTATGAGGATGAGGGTAGGGGTTGGTGGTGCCAGAGAGTTTACAGTTTGTGAGGATGACGGGGGGTGGGGGGGGTGACACACGAAGTTACAGTCTATGAGGATGAGGGGGGTGACAACAAAGATTACAGTCTATGAGGATGAGGGGGTGACACAAGAGCTTCGAGGTCATGAGGATGAGGGGGTGATGACACAAGAAGCTTACAGTCTATGAGGATGAGGGGGTTGACACGAGAGAGTTTACGTTATGAGGGAGAGGGGGGTGACACAAGAGCTCGAGTTATAAGGAGGGGAGGGGTACACAAGAGTTACAGTCTATGAGGATGAGGGGGGGTGACGGGGTGACACAAGAGCTTACAGTCATTGAGGATGATGGGGGGTGGGTGACAAAGAGCTTACAGTCTATGAGGATGCAGCGGGTGACAGGTGACACAAGAGGGTCTACAGTCTATGAGGATGAGGGAGGTGACACCAAGAGCTTATAGTTCTATGAGGATACGGGGGCACACAAGAGTTACAGTCTATGAGGATGAGGGGTGGACATAAGAGCTTACCAGTCTATGAGGATGAGGGAGGGACACAAAGACTTACAGTTTGGGACGAGGGAGTGACACAAGAGCTTACCGTCTATAGGGATGAGGCGGGTTGGTTACATAAAAGGTTACAGTCGATGAGAATCAGGGGGATGACACAAAGCTTCCAGCTATGAGGATGAGGGGGTGGGGTGACACAGAGCATACGTTATGAGGATGAGAGGGGGTGACACAGAGCATACAGTCTATAGGATTAGAGGGTGAACAAGAGCTTAGTCTCATGAGAATGCGGGAGTGAACACACAGACTTACAGTCTATGAGGATTTGCGGGGGGGTGGTTGACACAAGAGCTTACAGCTCTATGAGGATCAGGGATGACAAAAGAGTTACAGTCTATGAGGATGACTGGGGGGTGGCGGGGGAGACACAAGAGCTTACAGTCTATGAGGATGAGGGGGACACAAGAGCTTACAGTATATGTGGATCAGGGGATTTGACAAAAGCGCTTACAGTCTATGAGGATGAGGGTGGGAGGAGGGTGACACAAGAGCTTAAAGTCTATAAGAATGAGGGGGGTGACACAAGAGCTACAGTCTATGGGATCGAGGGAGACACAAGAGCTTACAGTCTATGAGGATGCGGGGGTGAGGTGAAACAAGAGCTACAAGTCTATGCGGATAGGGGATGGGGGACCACAAGAGGTACAGTCTATGAGGAGAGGGGTGACAACAAGAGCTACAGGTTATGAGGATGAGGGGGGGGGGTGACACAAGAGCTTAACAGTCTATGAGGATGAGGGGGTGGTGACACGGTGAGTTTTGGGAGGGGTTTTTTACCCAGTCTGTGAGGATGAGGGGGTGACTCAAGAGCTAGAGTCGTATGAGGATGAGGGGGAGGTGGAACGAGAGTGCCAGTCTGTGAGGATGAGGGGGTGACACAAGGCTTACAGTCTATGAGGATGAGGGTGGTGACCCAGAGCTTACAGTTCTATGAGGGGTGAATTTGAGGGGGGACACAAGAAGCTACCGTCTATGAGGATGAGGGGGTGGACACAAGAGCTTAGGTCTAGGAGGCTGAGGGCGGGGTGACACCAAGAGCTTACCAGTTCTATGAGGATGAGGGGGGGGTGACCAGAGAGTGTACCGTCATGGGATGAGGGGGGGACACAAGAGCTTCGAGTCTATCAGGATGAGGAGGTTGCCACAAGAGCTTTAACAGTCTATGAGGAGGAGGGGGAAAAAGAGCTTACAGTCTATGGGATGAGGCGTAAACAAGAGCTTACAGTCTATGGGAGAGGGGCGTGACACAAGAGCTTACAGTCTATGAGATGAGGGGTGGAACAAGAGCTACGTCTATGGGATGAGGGGGTTGCCACAAGAGCTTACAGTCTATGAGGAGGAGGGGGTGACACCAAGAGCTTTACAGTTAGGAGGATGAGGGGGTTGGAGGGGACACAAGGAGCTTACCGTTATTGAGATGAGGGGTGGTGACACAAGAGCTTACCGTCTATGGGAGGAGGGGGGGGTGGACACAAGAGAGTTACAGTCTATGAGATGAGGGGGTGACACAAGAGCTTACAGTTATGAGGATGAGAGGGGTGTGAACAAGAGGTTTACAGTCTATGAGGATTGAGGGGGTTGACACAAGAGCTTAGAGTCTATGAGGATGAGGAGGTGGACACAAGAGCTTACAGTCTATGAGGATGAGGGGGACACAAGAGCTTACAAGGGCATGAGGATGAGGAGGTGACACAAAGCTTACCGTCTATGAGGATGAGGGTTGGACAAGAGGCTACCGTCTATGAGGATAGGGGGTGACACAAGAGCTTACAGTATATGAGGATGAGGGGGTGACACAAGAGCTTACAGTCTATGAGGATGAGGGGTGACACAAGAGCTTACAGCGTGAGGAGTGAGGGGGGTGATCACAAGAGCTTACAGCTATGAAGTTGAGTATAATATTAGCCCAGAAAACCAAACTGTTTCCAGTTGTGACAAAAAACCCACCATACACGTCAAGTAAGTTTCTTTCAGTCTTGTTGGAGGATGTTGACAGGAAAAAACTATTTAATTTAACTCAGGTGAATAGAAACATTCTAGTACTCAGGTTGTCCATAGCACCCAGCCAGGCAGGGCGAGCAGGGTGACACACAGAAGTCTGCACCCCCCATGATGTGTCCAGGATACAATGCAGGATTTTAGGCAGAAGGCCTTTATAGCCTCTATTGGGACCGACACCGCAAACATCCGTCATTTACTGGAGATAAAGGAGAGGGTCAGCAGAATACACACAGATTGTGTCATTCACATTGTAGTGATTTACAAAAGTTATGGTAGTTCAAAGGCCATGACCTCCAAGCTATCTGCTATAAACAGGAATGAAAAGCACGGCCAGCCTACCTTACAAGCAGGGCCGAGTCTGACATTTTTGAAAAGGTTGCCCCCTCCTGAAAATGCTACCCACGCACTAGTAGTCAGTCAGTGACACAGACATTAGTGACATCTAGTACCTTACAGGTGACGATCTGCTCCTTTAGGAAGAGAACTTCTTTATGATTTCTCCCGCCCATGGTTTATGCTGGATCCACAAATGTCTTCAGCTCCAGGGCAGCCACAATTCCACACACGGCGCCTAAAATACAGTCCACTTACCGTATGATGGAATGGTCCCTAAATATAGATAGCAGCGATATAGATAGATATAGATAATATATATATTATATATATATTATTTATATATACAGCATATATATTTATTTATAACAGCCCCTATATACATAATCCCAAACTAATTGATATACAGTACTCCAGGCCACCAGTTTAATTAAAACTGATACTGATGCCCCATAGGCAGTATATAGAGCCATGCTGCACACAGTATACACAGCTTCTGCCAGCAGCACACAGCCTCCCCAGTAGTATAAACAGTATAAACAGTCTCCCCCAGCAGATACTATAAACAGCCTCCCCCAGTAGTGGTATACACAACCTCCTCCAGTATACACAGCTTCCCCAGTAGTATACACAGCCTTCTCCAGTATACACAACCTCCTCCAGTATACACAGCTTCCCAGGAGTATTAACAGCCTTCCTCAGTATACAAACCTCCTCCAGTAACACAGCTCCCCCAGTAAAATAAACAGCCTTCTCCCAGGATACAAACCTCCTCAGTATACACAGCCTCCTCCAGTGTATAAACCGCCTTCTCCATTATACCCAACCTCCTCGTATAACAGCCTCCCCACAGTACATAGATACACAGCCTCCCTCAGTCGTATAACAGCCTTCTCCAGTAGTATACACAGCCTCCGCCAGTAGTATACACGGCCTCCCCCAGTAGTATACACAACCTCCTCCGGTATACACAGCCTCCCCCAGTAGTATACACAAACCTCCTCCAGTATACACAGCCGCCCCCAGTAGAGTGATAACCCAGCCTCCTCCAGTAACACAGCATCCCCCGTTAGTATACACAACCTCAATCCAGATAACAGCCTCGGTCCAGTATAACACAACCTCATACAAGTATTACACAGCCTCCCCCAGTAGTATACACAGCTTCATACCAGTAGGAGTATTACACAGCCTTCTCCAGTAGTATACACAGCCTCCTCCCGTAGGAACCAGCCTCCCCAGTAGTATACACAACCTCCTCCAGGCTAACTAGCCCTCCCCCAGTAGTATACACAACCTCCTCCAGTATACACAGACCCTCCCACAGTAGTAGTATACCCAGCTCTCCGGTTTATACACCAGCCTCCCCCAGTAGTATACACAACTCCTCCGTATACACAGCCCCCCAGTCAGTATACCCAGCCTCTCTGGTATACCAGCGTTAGGTTTTCCCCCCGCAGTTATACACAACCGCCCGGTATACACAGCTCCCCCAGTAGTATACACAACCTCCAGCATACACAGGCCTCCCCCAGTAGTAGTTTAGTATACACAGCTCCCAGTAGTTATACCCAGCCTCCTCCAGTATACAAGCCTCCCCCAGTAGTGTATAACCACAGCCTCACCCAGTAGTTAGTATACACAGCCCTACTCCAGATACACAGCCTCCCCCAGTATCACAGCTCCCCAGTAGTATACCCAGCCTCCTCAGTAGACGCAACTCAACCAGTAGTCTACACAGCATACCAGTAGTATTTAACAGCCTCCTCCAGTATACCCAGCTCCCCAGTAGTTACCCAGCACTCCTCCAGTATACACAGGGACCACCAAGTAGTATACACAGCTCTCTAGAGATACAAAGCCTCCTCCAGTATACACAGCCTCCCCCAGTCGTATTACACAGCTCCCACAGTAGTATAACACAGCCTCCTCACGGGATACACAGCTCCCCCAGAGGGTATACACAGCCTCCTCCAGTATACACAGCCTCCCCCAGTAGTATACCCAGCCTCCTCCAGTATACACAGACTCAGCCAGTAGTATACACAGCCTCTCCAGTAGTATACACAGCCTCCTCCAGTACTTACAGTATACACAGCCTTCCCTAATAGTACACACAGTCTCACCCAGTATACACAGCCTCCCCCAATATACAAGGCCTTCCCTAAGATAATGGGGGTCATTTACTAAGGGCCTGATTCGCGTTTTCCCGACGTGTTACCCGAATATTTCCGATTTGCGCCGATTTTCCCTGAATTGCCCCGGGATTGTGGCGCACGCGATCGGATTGTGTCGCATCGGCGGCGGCATGCGCGCGACGGAAATCGGGGGGCGTGGCCGAACGAAAACCCGACGGATTCGGAAAAACCGCCGCATTTAAAAAGGGAAAATGTGTCGCGTTCCAATGCTTTTCAGCGCAATCCAGTGCAGAGAATGCGCCGCTGGATCGCGAATGGACCGGGTAAGTAAATCTGCCCCAATATATGCAGCCTCACCCAGTATACACAACCTTCCCTAATAGTATACACAGCCTCCCCCAGTATACACAGCCTCTCCGAGTATACACATCCTTCCGCAATAGAATACACAGCCTCTCCCATTAGTATACACAGCCTCCCCAGTAGTATATACAGCCATGACAGCCATAAAAGTAATAAACCTGGTACTTACCTTCAATGCTGGCGCTCCCCTACAGCTCCTCGTCTTCTTCTCCCGCTGGACAAGTATGTAGCGCATGAGCTTGCACAGGCGTATACAGTCATGGCCAAAAGTTTTGAGAATGACACTAATAATATATTGTCACATGATATGTTGCCCTCTGGTTTGTCAGATGTTTTATCACATACAGACATACAAGTGCAGTCATATTATGAGTAAATCCTTGTAAAATCCTTATGACATGTGTAAGGGGAAAGGGGCCCTCTTCAGAAGTTTGCTATGGGCCCCAACTACTCCTATATATATGCTCCTAATGCCAGGTCACAGGGCAGAGGCCTCAGTTGGGGCACCATTACAATTTTGGCTACAGTGGGGGCTTTGATGCAAAATGGGCTACTATGGAGATGTAGGTTGGTGGTGGTAGGAGTGTAGTGGATGGATGGCCAGACATAGGTGTGTCACCCAGCAGGTTTACCGGAAAGCCATTCGAGAAGCGATTAAAGAATTGATTCAAACCATCGACCCTGTGCACCCTATCCTCACTCAGGTAGAGTCCCTCCAAGTTCCCGTCATGTTTTTTATCCCTGCCCAGACCTCCCTCATGTTGTTGTTTGCAAGTTTTGCCTCTAGTTCTTCACAATAATCGCCCTTACTCTTCCATATTTTTTCTCTCAAATCAGTTTGAGGTTCACCCTGAGTTCTTGTATTGTTTCTTCAGTCCATCTGCGTCTAGTTTTAGATATCATTGGGAGTCTCTTAACTAATTGTTTTTAGGTTTTCCTACAACAATGTTATGGTCAGTGCTAGGGGGGGGGTATCTTAATCTTATATCCATCCTCAACATTTTCAAATACCAGATCTAGAATATTCTTAGTTGCCTCATGAACATATTGATAGAAGTCAGGCAAGAGTTGCTGGGAAACCGCTTTGTTAGAATCCCAAATCCCCCAGTGGGAGGATCAAGGAGTCTGTTAAGTAATTCATTGATGCTGCAAGAATTCCACAATCTGCGTGTTTTCTGAGGGGGGCATAAAGATAACACCTACAACAATCAAGGCAAATTCTCTTAGCAAATAGTAATAGTATGTTGAGAAAATTGTTGACGTACCGTGTTAGCCAGGAAAAATCAAAAATCTGATGTAAATACTTTTGTGTAAAAACTACAAAAGTGCTTAAGGAATGATGCCTTTATTGGCTAACCAGAAAAATTATATTTGGTGCAAGCTTTCAGGGCACACAGGCCCCTTCTTCAGGCATGGATACAAATGAAGCACTGAGAGAAAAACACAATATTTGAGGGATGTTACAACAAGATAATTAGTACATATGGTGAGACTCAATTAACATAAGCTGGGGCAATAAAACTAGAGGTTATGTTACACAGAGAAGGGTGATGGGCAGGGGGTGGGGGGCTAGGATGGCAGGGGTCTGGAGTTAGTCTCTTGTGGGGATTGAAGCGAGTCCATGTAATGGGCCATAAACCTAGGTGCAATATTGAGGCCTTGTGTCAGTGACTGGAAGGTCATCATCAGTTTGAACTCCCAGGTTTTCCTTTCTCTGCTGTCCTTAAAGTCACCTTTCAGTATTAGGACCTTTAAATCCTTCTCGCTGTGGCCTGGTCCAGAAAAGTGTTTTCCCACAGGTGTGTCCATCCCCTCACTTATGGTGTGTCTGTGAGAATTCATCCTGCTCTGAAGTTTTTGTTGGGTCTCCCCAATGTATATATTATTTGTGTGACACCTCATGCACAGTATCATGTACACAACATTGGAGGATCTACAGGAGAATGTGCCTGGGATTTTATACTCCTGTTGTGTGTTGGGGATGTGGACTGTGCTTGATGATAGAACATGGGCACACGTCTTGCATCTTTTGTTATGGCAGGGAAAAGTGCCCTTCTGTGTTGGTGGTGAGAGGGCACTTCTTACTAGGAGATTCCTTATGTTTGGTGGCAAATAGTAAGGACACATTCCAACAAGTAACAGTCCTATGTTGGGGCGGCAGTGATGTTTCTTCACTGTAAAGTGGTTGGGGTTGTACCATTTGTCAGAGATATACAACATCATCGCACCCCCCTTCCTTTTGCCGACGGCTGATTCCAGAGTCATCAATACTTTCATGTTTCTGTGAAGGCTAGGAGGTTGCAAATTTTTGTAGTCCCAGTCATATCTACAAAGAGTTGTAACTATCTCTCACATTCCCCATGACAAAGGATGATATAGATAGTCTATTGTGTCTACTTTTATCTCTGTTATTTCTTCCCAATCTTTTTCCCCCTTGCCTTCTTTCAAATGTCATGTGGAAAAAGTACTTTGGACCCCAAAAGTTTAAGTAGGTGGTCTCTTGAGTAGAGGATTTTATTTGGGTGCAGGGTGTCTCTGAATATGTTTGCCCATCTAGGTGGCGTACAGTGATTATAGTGCTGTGAATGTGAGCTGTGGGAAGAGTTGGACTGGAGATGTTTCCCAGTCAGTCACAGATCTCAGTTTTAAAATCCCCATCAGCTAGAATTGGAGTATAAGAACCACTAGGATTTCTGGCATTACCCAGTTTCTACTGGAGCAGAAGACTGATGAGCTCTGCGTCCTGAAGCTGGTAAGAAAGAGTCATTATCCACAGTGAAACGAGTCCCGTATCCACATGGGCTGAAAGACTCTGGCAGAAAGAAGCCCTTACTCCAAAAGAAACAGAAAAATTTCATGTTTGCAAATGCACAGGAACAAAAACCTTCATTTTTGGAGACATGTCTTGTGGTCAGAGGCACAGCAGCATAACGATTGCGATCATATATGGTGTAACTACGGAAGCAGATGTGAAGGAGGCCCACATCTACCTGAGGTGCGGGCCCCTTCCACATCTTCCTGAGGTGCGGGCCCCTTCCACATCTTAATGAGGTGGCAGCACCAGAACCGGAATCTCCTCCACAGATAAGGTAAGAGGCCGCTTCTTCCTGATGTAGGTATAGGCCTCTTCCACCACTTACGGAGGTGGAACTGCTGCCACCTCAATGCCCGAAACATAGAAGAATGAGATATGCAGCTGACATAGATACCTTTGCTTGCAACCCTCTGTGTGCAGACTTTCTGTGATTCTTTGTTTACATGCCTGAGCTTTGCTGAATAGGAGGAGCTGTAACAGGAGAGTATAGCTCATCCTGCTCCCTCCCCTCTTCCTGTCTCCGAATAAGGATGTAAAAGTGTGAACAAAAGGAATAGCGAACCAGTGCTTTATTGACAGTTCAAAATGGAGCTGAGAACAATTGTTAACAGTGGAGGAGACTTAGAGGTCACAATCCTATAAATGACATCTGATAAACTCCAGGTTCCTAGAAAGTTCTGATAAGTCATCGCACTGTTTCCTGTTTTCTGGATCCTGACATTCTCTATCATTTGGCCACCGCTCCATCCATGTGTCTCTCCCAATAACATAAGAAAAGCTGAAAAGAGGAAACATAAGAGTATAATATTAGAAGAGTAGATATGCATGTAATAAAGCCCAGAGCTGCACTCACAGTTCTGCAGATATCAGGACTGTAATCTTCCATTATTTTACTGTTTGCACAGAGCTGGTGATTTGCATTGTGGGAAGAGTTTCTTTTACACCAGATATTATAGAAACCACAACTCCCAGCAGATTCCAAAAACATTGTAATGTATTGTTTAGCTTTTTTTTCACATTTTCAGGTACCGCATGCAACTCTGCAGGGTTTTTTTTTCTATGTGACATATACTGTTATACACCCCAGAAATATTGGAGGACCCTGATCATAGATTCAAAGGCAAGTAGTTGAAATGTATGAATTATGACATGGCTGGCTCTGAAGTATAGTTATTCCATAGCCCTAAGACAGGAGACGAGACACATTCATCATTAGTCAGGGGACAGAGGAAGATAGAGGGACAAAATAAAGAAAAAATGGACCTCTTACCAATTGGGTTGACAAAAGATCCATGAAGAAGAGCCAGTGAAGTCCTGGACAGCAATGTAAGTTTGATTGCCTCTCCTGATTCTGACCTTGAGTAGATGCTGGTGATCTTTTAAAGATCTCCCTAATCCCGCCCCTTTGTCATTTTAAAGGGGATTGGCTACATCTGTACCAAAGCGTGAGGCAGGGGACATACTTTCTATTCTGTTGGCTTCCTGACTCTTTGGCGTTTGACACCCCAGAAGTGTCGGAGGGCTCTGATCATAGATTCATGGGCAAGTAGTTGGAATCTATAAATTATGCCAGGGCCGGCTTTGAAGAATAGTTTTTCTGAAGTTCTAAGGAGCCATTTCCAAGACATGAGACAAGACACATTAATTAGCATTTGTCAATGTATCTTTAATGGAGACTGTGGATACAGGGATGACAGACAGGACAGTGAGCCTTAAAACTGAGCCCCCAAACTATCACCTGCCTACTTCCTCGGTCCACCCTAGCCGGTGGCCAGTAACTGGGTGCCATTCCCTCCCTAGGCCACAGTGCACACAGAATAAAAACAAGACAATCAAATGGAAAAACCCAATAAGGGGTAGTAAATGGTCCTGACAGAGTCACAAGTGAGAGAACATACAAGGGCGAAATCAGCAAGACAGAAGAATAGTCAAGTAAACTAACCGAGAGATCAAGAACTAAGAAATACAGAGATTAACTATAGCAATATAGTAATAATATAACAGTAAATGTGTGTCAGCACATAAATGTGTCCGCCAAATGGTGAAGCGAGAGCCAGATACTCATAGTGAGGAGGAACTCTCCTCCATGGGGTAGGGGGAGGCACTTCCAGTCAAATGGAGTTGCTGGTCAGAGAGGTGGCTGTGGTGAATCCAATAGACAGACTGCCACTAGAGCCTAGTTCACACTGCCAACAAGTGAATCAAAGGAACAGTCAGTGTTTCCCCAATCCACTAGCACACTCACTCACCCATCACTCACCCATCCGGCTGTTCCCACAGATCACTGTTGGGTCCCCAGATGAGGTAGTCACGTCCTTTTATCAGATTTAAGCCTCTACGACATTTGATGTGACTCAAGAATCTCCTTTGATTGTTTAAAGCATCTTCATCTCTACCTAATAATGGGACGAGAGATAGAAAATCATACAAAATGGCATCACCCAAGGGGCTGGGCCTCCACTAGGCTAAGGATAGAATATTGTACTCTAAAATATTGGATGCACATGTGTCACTTAACAAAAAGCTACAACATCTGGACGTGATCAGTCCAATTATAGAGAAGAGACAAATCTTTCCAACTAATATACGATAATTATTTCTTGTACTTACCTTTCTTGGTGACGTTGATTATCTTCATCACGTAGTTATCATAGTTATTATTCTCCTGTATTTCTTCCAGGTGAGCCTTGTAGACTAAAAACACAGAACATAGAAATATTGAGATGAGTTGTCGTGGATGGTCACCCAGGACCCCAATATTCTCCCAAACGAGGAACCAAGTGGAGACCTTTCTCATATAACTGCTGCTTATAATAAAAGTATGTGCCCCTCACCATAGTCCACGCCTGATGCACATGCTCTCTCATAACTCCGCAATGTGTCTATTGCCTCATCCAAATGTTTCAGCAAGAAACAATTATCTAAAAGACAAAATCCATACAAGATCAAGTCAGGATCATTGGTGCAGCTATAGGAGTTGTAGTAGTTGCAATTTTGACTGGACTGAAAAATTTCTATTACACTATGATTTCTTTTTGATGTCTAGAAGTCTAAGTGCTTATATACAGCCTCCAAGATCTGCAAGGAGGTCAGTAATAGGTAAGAATATGCAGCTTAATCTCCCTTTTTATCTCCAAACTCCTGGAACGCCTGGTTTATTCTCAACTTACCCGCTATCTCTCTGCTAACTTCGTTCATCACCCCCTACAATCTGGTATTCGTACTATGCTCTCCACTGAAACTGCTCTTTCTAAAGTCTCCAATAATCCCCTAACTGCTAAAAGTGACTATTCTCTCCTCATTCTTCTGGATCTCTCGGCAGGTTTGATACTGTTGACCACCAGCTCCTCCTCAGGAGGCTTCACCCCATTGGCATGAATGACTCTGTACTCTTAGTTTTTTACCTATTTTTCTGACCGCACTTTTAGTGTCTCCTTTTCTGGATCTCTCTTCTACTCTTCTTCTTACTGTTGGGGTTTCTTAGGGATCAGTCTTGGGTCATCTTCTCGTTTCCCTCTATCCTGGACCCATTGGATAAACCATCAGCACCATCTTTACACTGATGATCCACCATATTTCCATTGTCTACTAATCAACCTAACCCTGAAATCTCCATTTCTATTGGGGTATGACCATAGCTTCAAGGCAGCAGGCCCGCTTGGGGTTGTGTTGGACTCATACCTCTCGTTTTTCCCTTACATAACCTTGGAAACCTCTAAAACCCTAATTGTTGCACTGCTTCTCGTCTCCACTGCTGTTACTCTCTACTAATCGGTCTTACACTCACTAAACTCTCTCATCTCTAATCTATACTTCAAGCAGCAGTCAGGCTTGTGTTTCAGACAAACACTACATGAATCCCTCTAGTCTGTGCCAGTCTCTGCCCTGGTTTCCAGTCTCCTTCTGAATACAGTTAAAAACAATCAATCACTCTCATCTACAAAGCTCTACACAATGCTGCTACCTACCTACCTCTCTCCACTCATTTAAACCCATTCTCTTCATTCCTCCAGTGATCCAAGATTACTTTCTTCCTTAATTTGAACCTCCAATTCACGTCTCCAGGACTTCCCAAAAGCTGCATCTATTCTATGGAATGCACTACCTCAAACTATCAGGCTAATACCTAACTACCAAACTTTCACATATGCCCTAAAATCCATCTTTTCACACAGTTTCTGTAAATATCTATAGTCATTGGTGACTGGTTCATTCAGCATTATTTAATTATTGTATCCCATAAAGAATGGCTGGACATCGTATAAGTCACCTTCTGTGTCCCCCCTTCATCCTCATAGCCTGCAAGCGCTTGTGAGCAGAACCCTCACTCCTATTGTTTCATCTGATTATGTTAATACTCTGTAATGTCTCTCAGTTTCATTTGTACATGTGCCCCATGATCTGTAGAGCACTGCTGAATACGATGGCGCTGTATAAATAAAGTCTAATTATTATTATTTTTAGCTTCCAGGATTACAGTATTCTCCTATTGATCTTGTTGGATCTAGATGAGGGGTGAACAACCTCCAGCTCTTCCTGCTTCCAATAATTCTCTTTGTTGGTCCTGACGACAATTAACTTCTTTTGACAATGTCAGGAATCAGATAGAGAACATGGCACACACCAAGATAAATTTTATGATTTTACGCTGCCTAACCGCACATGTGGTTCCCCCCCGTCGTTCCAGCCAGATCGTACTTGACAAAGGTCGAGATGACCGAAACGTCGTAAATTACTTTGATCTGTGTAACTTGTAACTCCTTTGATCATATACCACGGTGAAGGCTATGCGAAAAATTCACTGCAAATAAAATCTGAAAATGTATCTTGGTGGGTGCCATGTTCTCTATATGGAGTAAATCGGATTGAGAATCCTACATTGAGCATTGACCACCTATCAACAGAGTGCGGTCACTATTGCTCTACGTGTCAATGTCAGGAACCAGAGCAGATGGAACCTGGAGAGGAAGTGGACCTTGCTCCACACCAAGGGCAGAAGAGGAGTGAAGAGAAGTATTTATTTTTATGTTTTTTGTGAGATCTGGCATCTGCACCTCATGCTATTTTTTGGGGTCTGGCGTCTTATTAATTTTGTCTGGTCTTGGGTCTAGTGTCTGGTCTGTAGTCTGTATTCTTTGTCTGGACTGAGGGCTGTATTATATACTGTCTGTTCTGGGGTCCATATTGAAATATATCATGTGGTCCGTGGTAGGCGAGTGCCGTGCAGCGCTGGGTTATTAGTATGGTTACATTGGGGTTCCGTTTACTGGTATTTGGTGCATTTGTGCTGGTGGATACAAGTATGACCCACTTGATATTGAACAGAAGTACAAAGCGGCCTTGGGACCAAAAACAAGTGTTTGAACCTCTGGTCTAGACTGAGTGACTGCACCTCCATCGTTTAGACTGTTATTACTTGTCTGACTAATATTTTAGTGGGGTGACAACACAAACAAACCTCACGTGTGTATTTTTTTTGCAGGTGTGAATTTTATATTTTAGGTTGAATACAATTCATATTTATTTTTATCTAATTTATTGCAAAAATAACTTTACTCCCTTATCCCTTTGTTTGTATGATGACTTAGTTGTAACACCCATTGTTATGATACCTACCCTCGGTGCACCGGCACACACTGTTTTGGCAGATTGTGCTCAATAACTCACTGTTCTTTTCCACATGGTAGAATTTAGTGCAGCGATTTTCTAGAAAGGTATGGAAAGCCCAATAAGAATACAATAATATGTGACAGATAATAGTAGAAAAACCCTCCATGTTACCCACCAGGGCTGTAATAATCATATAGAGTGACGGATGCCGGTTGGATGCGACCAACTTTGAAGATCTGGTGAACATTGAATTTGATGCATTCATTTTCTCTCTCTGACATCTGTAAGAAAGGAAAAGTAAAAAATCATTGAGGAACAAATACAATGTAGAGCTGCATTGCTGTCAGGGAGTGATTGTGAGAAAAGCTCATTGAGATGTGTCGTAGATAAATGTGGTCAAGAATGGTAAAGATGACTAATGTCCCCAAGTGTCATGTATTGTTTAAATTGTGCCATTGAAGAATGACTCCATTGGATATTTAAAGCTCTTGATAATGAAGTTAGCTCGGGAAGAAAGAAGTTATCTCCTCGAGGATGATACACAGGAGGTCATCATCTGATTATAAGAACGTTACGTAATTGTAGACTATGAAATAACTCACATTACGAATCAAAATTTATCCAGCTGCACCAGCAATGGAAAGTGGGTGCTCGACCAAGGTTTGATCAGTCCTTTGATATATAAACATAAAAAGTGGCAGCACTCCAAATAGTTATCAAGAAGTGAGGGTTACTTTGTTCCCACTGTACAACCATGGCTGAAATTAATTCTACCGTGTGCAACCATGTATGCTGGAAAGTATCCCTCGTTTTTTTCCAAGTATTTGGAATGTTTCCACTATTTTATGTTAACCAAAAATATTAAATTTTGGAAACAGACCCGTTTCTGGCAACAGACCATTTGTTTTCTGACCTGTACTATGTCATACATTAAGAAATGGATTACAACCAATGGTAAACCATCTTCTCAAATTCCCTGGCACACATAGGCTGGGTGTCCTCCACGGATCTCTGCATCACTATTACCATGTCATAAGTTTGCTCCTTGGTTCCTTTGTCCATGTGAGCAGTTACACCCAGCATCCTCCATGTTATATCTTCCTTCCTTTCTCTGTTTTCCCAGTTCCCCATATGTATGTCTTCTGAAACATCTGATTCTCTATGTATATTCCATACTTCTAGATTAGTTCCTTCTCCTGAATTTTAGTTTGGACAGATGCTGGATGTCATTAAGATTGGAAGAAGAACATCTGGTACCTGGTTGACTGGAAACACATCCATGATGAAAGATGGTTGGGAGCCACCAGGCACACACAAGTGCACCATCTATTGTCTGGAAGAAGGGTCTGGAGGTATTGTACTTCCGGGGGCACAGGTAACTTCTCTGGTCTGCTCTACCTAACCGCCTGTGCCCTGGCTATCTTGAGATGGTGTATATCATGTAACTTACTCCAAAGTAAATGCACTCATGGGTTTTTAAGGAACCTTTCCATATGGGAATGCGCAATATTTTCCCAAGTCATATCTATTTAATAGTATAGTGGTCCTGAGTGATGGCATAATTCAATGATCTCAGAACCCATTCACCTATAGTTTTTAATTGTATTATCTATATATATGAGGATCATTGGTTGGCCAGTCCAAGGACATTGAAAATAATGAATAAAACATCAAAGTATATTGTAATAATTAAACCTAGACCTTGTATCAAATATTTAGAGTGACTAAGTCCATACAAATCCATGGCGCTCCATAGCTAAATTTATACTCAATATCGAGGCCTCCACTACATTGAGAAGAATCTGATAGATATCACATCTATATTACCGATGTATATTGTTACCCCTAAACCTGAGAGTAGCTGATAGGTCCTACCTTATCCAGGTAGATGATGATGGATCCCTTATCAATGGATTTATTGTTAATCTCAAATTGGGAGATATATTTGTCCACTTCTTTTTGCAGCTGTGAGGAAGCAGAACATGAATGATATCTAATTCATATTGAAGACCATATAATGGTTCAATCAATAAATTTAACCCACCTTATTAAGACTGTCAACATCTGGGGCAAATCCAGTCATCATAGAGACCTCCAGGATAGACCGGGAGTAATATGGATTTTTAGGATCTCTACAGAAGGAGAATATGAGTGACTCATAGCTGAGGACCTCCGTGTAATAGAACATTTGCACTACACAATATGCTGCTATAGAGAAACATTACACTGTATGATATGAGCATCGTACTGGCCAACCACTGGCATGTGCCCGCTATGTCATGAGTTCAGCCAGTAGCAGGCGGGTGGCGGTGGTCGGGACAGCCGACCTTTGTAAACTTGCAAAGGCTGGCAATGGCTTGTGGTAAACGGGAGTGTCAGAGAAGGTGAATATAAGTAGTTTGCCGTCTATGGCACCCGGTCATGGCGCGGTGAGTGCACGGTGTCTCGCCACACCATAACCGAGCCGGACTGCTGGGCCGCAAAGTATAGGACATGTCTTAACTTTTTCCAACACATTGGGGGTCATTTACTAAGGGCTCGAATCGCTCTTTTTCGTCGGGTTTCCCAAAAATTACAGTTTTGTGCCGAATTGCCATGCGATCGGATTGTGGCGCATCGGCATGCACGTGACGGAAATCAGGGGGGTGGGCATGGCCGTTGGAAAACCCTACAGATCCGGAAAAATTGCAGAATTTAAAAAAAAAATGTGTCGCTTGACACACGCTTACATGCACCAGGAATAGGATGGTGAACTCTGGCGAACTCCAGTGGACTTCAGCGCAGCAGCGACACCTGGTGGACATCGGGCGCACTACCTTGGAGAATCGTCGGTATACCTGAATCCTCAACGGAGAATGCGCCGCTGGATCGAGAAAACACAGCTTAACTTTTTCCAACACATTATATGGAAATATAATTGTATCAATGCAAAATACAACTTGTCTTGTGATAAACAAATCCTCATGTGGCTGTGACAATGGAAAAAGAAAAAAAAAAGTTATGTTTCATCCATTCCTATGTGTGGATGACTCCATGTGGCCCCTGGATTTCAGCTTCATTTACTGTATTTCATTTTATTGTTATGTATTTCTATGTGATGGTACCTTATCTTTATTTCCCGTTTATTAATTAACTCTTCGAGGAAATTTCCTACCTTGTGCAAATAGTAACCGATGCCACTGCCAAAACACCTTCTGGAACCGTTACTGCAAATACAAAATATTAGAAGCTTCCACTACACAACACAAGCCGTTCTAAGAACCAATCTCCTCCTACGTGACAGGAAACTCTTCTTACTATCTTACTTTATCCACGTGTGTCATTATTTTTGAGCCAAAAACTTACCATTCGGTTCTTCTTTGACAGTGACTGAGAGATAAAAGTTATTACATTCCTTTGCTTTCTTTTCGCTAATGATGTGGAAAAGCTTTGTAACCTAAGGAGCCAAAGGGGAAAGGCGAAAACTTGAGAAATTGAAAATACTCTTCTGTGTTATTACACCACAGGGCCAACATGATAGGTGGTCTAGAGGGATCCATTCATGGGCACACCACGTTAGGGGGCCCTGGAGCCTAGGAGAATGTACTCCTTTCCTGGCAGAATATACTAATTTGTGCATGGGAACATTATGCTTTTTGCCCCTCTGCTCCACATCCATGACAAAGGCAGTTGCCTCCAACCTATGAGATGGTAGACTTGGCACAGGCGATGTGTGATGTCACATCAACTCACGCCGGGTCAAAGGATTCTAATGTCGACACTGAACCTGGTGCTGGTGGACGCTTCATAACACATCACCTGCACTGAAGCTACTGCAGCAGCAGTAGGTGAGTATTTATTTAGTTAATTTTCCTAAACAATGGGGGCATGGTTACTATCTGGAGGGAACTGTGACTATCAGAAGGGGGTTTTGACAAGTGGGGTACTCTGACTTGGCTACTCTGAGAGGCACTGTATGCAATTTGGGGGCTATGTTTGGGGCAATGAAACTATTGGCTACTGTGGGGGAAACTGCAACTAAGCTACTCAGGGAGGGTACGGTGACTAGGCTATTATATGGGGCCATATGACTATTGGCTACTATGTGGGGCAATAACAGGAACACTGTGATTTGGCTACTGTGTGGGGTAACATGATTTGGCCAATATGTGGGGCACTATGATTTGACTGCTTTATGGGGCAATGTGACTATTGGCTACTGTGGGACCCACAGCCCTATATGTCCGCAAGTTCCTTGTGACACCATCTATTTCTAAATGTTTTATCAGTTTATTTCCTTGTGGTAGTTGATGAGACTCTGACCCACAACCCTTTTTTAAATAAAGCATAGAATGAATACAATTAAATGTAATTATTAATAATGTATATGAAACAAAGGGGGTCATTTATGCGTTTTCCCGACGTGTTACCCGAATATTTCCGATTTGCGGCAATTTCCCCTGAATTGCCCTGGGATTTTGGCGCACGCGATCGGATTGTGGCGCATCGGCACCGGCATGCACGCGACGGAAATCGGGGGGCATGACCGAACGAGAACCCGACGGATTCTGAAAAACCGCCATAAAAAAAAATTATGTCGCGGAACTTGCACTTACCTTCACTCAGCCCGGCTCGGTGTATTCCAGTGCGTTCCAGGGAACTTCAGCGCAGCAGCGCCACCTGGTGGACATCGGAGGAACTGCCATAATAAATCCCGTCCGGACCCGAATCCAGTGCAGAGAACGCGCCGCTGGATCGCGAATGGACCGGGTGAGTAAATCTGCCTGAGTATGTTAGAATAAGTTTACCAGGACAACTTATGAAATGCAATGAAACAATATTTAAAATGATTGGAACATCCTGGGCTGCTGGAGAGGTCTTTGGCGATCATTGAAAGCTCCGCTATTGGGTTTCCCTTATAAGACAAAAGTTGATGTATGAGCTGTTTTTTTCTGAAATAAAAATGTACTATATCCATGCTTGGCACATTGCAATAAATAAGTGGCTTTTGGGTTACAGCACTTGACTCCTAAAAGGTTCCCTATCACTGGCCCGGGACATCTTTGTGGAGCTCCTCAGAGTTTTTGCCATGGGGAGCCACGTGGAATTTCCAGTTGCCAGTATGAGAGAATGTGAGGGAGAAAACCCCAAATGTAACGCACCTTGTACCACTAATCAGCCACATGACACCGGGGAGAGGGAATGAATAATTTGGCAAAATTTGGCCATTTTTATCTAGGTCTGTAGTCACTTTTGTTGCCAGCTTGTTGGACTTTAGTGACTGTTTGTTGAGTTATTTTGAGGGCACAACAAATTTCCTTTTGTTCGTCTATTAATATGTGTACGTGTAAGTCAGTAGCTTAAGCTCAATATTGAGGCTTCCCAAATACCTACCTGCATAGATACGTCTCCTTTGCCCTCAGCTCTCACAACAAACTCTTTATTCCATGTGGTCTGTAAAATAGAATTGTATAATTGCATGTAGAGTATTTGGCATAGAAGACATGACACATAATCTGAAGTTTATATTATATGGATGCACCTTCCAACGTGCATAGAATTAGTATATGCCCCAACTTAATATTACATGCCCCCAGCCCCCAACCACTCAGCATGGAGCAGATACAGAATCCATCACAGCTCTGCCAGAAACGGCCCTGAAATTATCACCGCCAGCAATTGTGATGATTTCCCCTTCAGGCCATCTCCGGAGGGGACCAGAGCCTCTTGATGTCTCCAGTGGTGCCGGAGGGGTGGGGACTTTTTCATACACTACTGTGACAATTTTGTGTTTAACATGAAAACTTTAAATACAAAAATTTTTAAATTAGCTGCAAAATGAATAGAAATATAGTCCAGACATTGACAAGATTTGAAATATTTTATTATTTCATTTGAAATTATAATTTTCTCTGCTTTCATTAAAGAATTGCAGACCTTTGGCCTCTAGCTGTTAATTTGCTGAGGTAATCCGGAGACATTTTGGATCGACTTGATGGGCACAATTTGCGTACCATATGCTCACACAGCTCAATGGGCTGTGGGGGAAACTGCAACTAAGCTACTCAGGGAGGGTACGGTGACTTGGCACGGGTACGGTGACTTGGCAATAACAGGAACACTGTGATTTGGCTACTGTGTGGGGTAACATGATTTGGCCAATATGTGGGGCACTACGATTTGACTGCTTTATGGGGCAATGTGACTATTGGCTACCGTGGGACCCACAGCCCTATATGTCCGCAAGTTCCTTGTGACACCGTCTATTTCTAAATGTTTTATCAGTTTATTTCCTTGTGGTAGTTGATGGGACGCAGACCCACAACCCCGAGAATCGGAGGCAAGATCATTGGGATCAATGGCTATTTATAGGAGGATTTTCTTTATTTAAGAGATTCATTAGAGTATTGGCCAATCACAAGCCTAACGCACTGGTATATAGAGCTGTATCTACCAAATAGATTTCTCCCCTTATGTGAATTATTTTAAACTTTTTGTTCCATTTTTTAAATAAAGCATAGAATTAATACAATTAAATGTAATAATTAATAATGTTAATGAAACAAAATGCTAGAATAAGTTTACCAGGACAACTTATGAAATGCAATGAAACAATATTTATAATGACTGGAACATCCTGGGCTGCTGGAGAGGTCTTTGGCGATCATTGAAAGCTCCGCTATTGGGTTTCCATTATAAGACAAAAGTTGATGTATGAGCTGTTTTTTTCTGAAATAAAACTTGATGGGCACAATTTGCGTACCATATGCTCACACAGCTCAATGGGCTTGAGATTTGGTGACTGGGCGGCCACTCCATTACAGATAGAAGACCAGCTGCAGCTTCTTTCCTAAATAGTTCCTGCATAATTTGGAGATGCAGTGGGTCATTGTCCTGTTGTAGGATGAACTTGGCTCTGATCAAGCGGTGTCCACATGGTATGACATGGCGTTACAAAACAGAGTGATAACCTTCCTTATTCAAAATTTCTTGTGCAAATCTCCCACTTTACCAGCACCAAAGCCACCCCAGACCATCATACGACCTCCACCATGATGACAGATGGCGTCAGGCATCTTCTAGCATCTTTTCCGTTGTTCTGCGTGTTACATATATTCTTCTGTGTGATCCAAACACCTCAAACTTAGATTTACCTGTCCATAACACTTTTTTGCATTCTTCCTCCATCCAACGTCTGTGTTCTTTTGCCCATATAAATCTTTTCCTTTTATTAGCCAGTCTCAGATATGGCTTTTCTTTGTCACTCTGCCCTGAAGGCTGCATCCTGGAGTCACCTCTTCACCGTAGAGGGTGACGCTAGCGTTTGGCGGGGCTATTTAATTAAGCTGCCAGTTGAGGATCTGTGTGGTGATGATGGTTATAGTACACACTGGGGGTCATTTACTAAGGGCCCGATTCGCGTTTTCCCGACGGGTTACCCGAATATTTCCAATTTGCGCAGATTTCCCCTGAATTACCCCGGAATTTTGGCGCACGCGATCGGATTTTGGCGCATCGGTGCCGGCGTGCACGCGACAGAAATGACGCTAGCGTTTGGCGGGGCTATTTAATTAAGCTGCCAGTTGAGGATCTGTGTGGTGATGATGGTTATAGTACACACTGGGGGTCATTTACTAAGGGCCCGATTCGCGTTTTCCCGACGGGTTACCCGAATATTTCCAATTTGCGCAGATTTCCCCTGAATTACCCCGGAATTTTGGCGCACGCGATCGGATTTTGGCGCATCGGTGCCGGCGTGCACGCGACAGAAATCGGGGGCGTGGCCAAACGAAAACCTGACGGATTCGGAAAAACCGCCGCATTTAAAAAAGAAAAGTGTTGCAAGACTTGCACTTACCTTCACTCAGCCCGGCTCGGTGTACTTGAGTGCGTTCCGATGCTCTTCAGTGCAGCAGCGCCACCTGGTGGACGTCAGAGGAACTGCCTTAATAAATCCCGGCCGGAGCAGATGAATTAAATGAAATGTGAATGTCCAGATGGGAATACCCCTTTAATGACATCACTGGGACTTTCTGCTTCATGTGTGAGATATTGAGGAGATGTTTTATGAAGGTGAACACTCCTTAAAATGCTGATCAGGAGCAAAGGGAATAGAGAGGGTTCAGAGATAAAAAATCAGGACACTTCAGGAAAACGGAAATACCCAGTGATCTTGCCTGTTCATCATTAGCATATGGTAAGTTAGTAATTAAAACTTGAGTATACAGAACATTTTGTGCTGCTGGGTTTTAAAGGGAACATTTCATCAAAAATTGTCTTTGTCAACTATTGCCAGTATGTTGTCAAGCACCTGAACAGCTTCTAGAACATGTTGCTTTCATGGCCAAGTGGGGTGACGTTATCCAGAAAATCAACTTTGATCACTAAAGTCAAGCTATCTCCACTAGAGATGAGCGAACATGCTCGTCCGAGCTTGATGCTCGTTCGAGCATTAGCGTACTCGAAACTGCTCGTTGCTCGGACGAATACTTCGCCCGCTCGAGAAAATGGCAGCTCCCGCCGTTTTGCTTTTTGGCGGCCAGAAACAGAGCCAATCACAAGCCAGGAGACTCTGCACTCCACCCAGCATGACGTGGTACCCTTACACGTCGATAGCAGTGGTTGGCTGGCCAGATCAGGTGACCCTGGGATAGACTAGCCGCTGCCCGCGCTGCTCGGATCATTCTGTGTCTGGATGCCGCTAGGGAGAGAGCTGCTGCTGGGCAGGGAAAGCGTTAGGCTGTACAATTAGAATAGTGTTAGGCAGGAGTGATTCTCCAAGAACCCAACAGCCCTTCTTAGGGCTACAATAACGTTCTACTTTATAGGACCGTATGAGTACACAGATGCAGTTATTGTCATTGCACTAAAGGACCGTATGAGTACACAGATGCAGTTAGTGTCATTGCATTATAGGACCGTATGAGTACACAGATGCAGTTATTGTTTATAGGACCGTATGAGTACACAGATGCAGTTATTGTCATTGCACTATAGGAGTGTATGAGTATACAGATGCAATTACTGTCACTGCACTATAGGAGTGTATGAGTACACAGATGCAGTTATTGTCACTGCACCATAGGACCGTATGACTACACAGATGCAGTAATTGTCACTGCACTATAGGAGCGTATGAGTACACAGATGCAGTAATTGTCACTGCACTATAGGAGCGCATGAGCATACAGATGCAATTACTGTCACTGCACTATAGGACGGAAAAAAATTGTTGGATTAGGAAAGCAAACAATAAGCTTTGACTGCTACCGCCTCTGGAGTAGCATCCTGTAGAGCAGTAGTGGCAAACCGATTAAGTACCGAGTGCCCAAACTACAACCCACTTATTTTTCGCGAAGTACCAATACAGGACTTTAAGCAGTAACTTATTGCTACTTGCTCAACTTTCATCATAGCGGCCTTGAAGACACCAATAAAGTTGAAAAAGGCAAAGTACAGACAGTCCCCGGGATACGTACAAGATAGGTTCTGTAGGTTTGGTCATAAGTTGAATTTGTATGTAAGTCGGAACGATGCTCTTCAGCGCAGCAGCACCACCTGGTGGACGTCGGAGGAACTGCCTTAATAAATCCCGGCCGGACCCGAATCCACCACAGAGAACGCGCCGCTGGCTCGCGAATGGGCCGGGTAAGTAAATCTGCCCCATTATTGTAGGAATTATTCAGTTTCTTGGCAATTTGTCACAAGGAATGGCCTTAGTTTGTAAAAACAAGAATAGCCTGCCGAGTTTTGCATGAAAGTTCCTTTTCTGGCCATTGTGAGAGTTTCATAAAACAAACAAATGTGATAGATGCTCCAGATTCTTAACCAGCTCAAAAGAAGGTCAGTTTTATAGCTTCTCTAATCAGCCAAACAGTTTTTAACTGTGCTAGCATACTTGTACAAGGGTTTTCAAGGGTTTTCTGAACATTCTTTAGCCTTCTTACACGAGCTGATATGAGAGATTTTAAAAAGTTTTCTTAATCTGACCGGAGCTCACAGTTGTTGTAATCCTCTATTCCAATGAATGTGCATATACGTCTCCCTTCAGTCCATGAAGATATTTCCAACTAAAGATTTCACTGGAAATAAGCCATTGTTCAGACACGAAACCACTGCAGTTCTTTTTCTACAAATATCCTCTGTAATTCAGCTTTGCTATACAGAGGAAATAAGTATGGACATAGCGTAGACGGTTTCAACAAGTAAAAACTTTTTATTCTTGGTTCTACTCACAAAAAATCAGATAAAAATGTGCATATAATCAATCCACGAGGACACCAGACATTGCCCAAACCAGGGTTTCCCCTATCAGCTTCTTCTGGGGCGTGACTGATATCAGTCCTCCATTACAATTTATACATATCCTCAACACATTCATATTTCATAAAAAACACGAATACATTTAATATTATAAACATATTGTAAGACTTAAAGAATATATCTACAAATAATCTATCCCTAACATTTGAAATAATCTCATTTTCAAACCCACGTGGGTTCCAACCTATAATATTCTAGCTCTACTCTACACCAATTGAAAAATGTACAAGTGGGCGTATCCAGAAACTCTGCCATGACACACCTCTAACCTCTCAACATCTTTATTTTTTATGTCTAATATGAGAGATGTTTCCCATTCTAGTTATTGATAAAATAATAATGGCACTTATGAAAAGTGGAAACATTAATGGGATCTCAACAACTCCACCAACATTGAGGCCTAAATTGACGAGCACCAAGACATTACTGTTACCAGACAATTAAGGCATCATGGCGTACGGTCATAAGAAGAAGTGTGATGGAAGCAGGAGCCCAACTTATAGTTTAATCGTCCTCCTGTTGCAGCTTCTGCGGTTAATGAAAACTGTCCTGCATTAGCACCCTCTGATCATTGTCATGGCAACTAAGGACCTAGTGAAGGCCTCAGGCCTGACAGGCTCAACCCTATACTAGGTCCTACCAGAAGCAGGATCCATAAACATAGTATTGCAGTGTATTAAAAATTAGATCAGAATATCCCATCTTCTTCCTACTGGGGCAAAATATTACAACATATATGCAACAACACATTAAAAAAAAGTAAAATAAATAAAAAACAACTAAAAATCCTCCATATCCAATTACACCCACTGTATTATGTTAAAAACGTTGAAAGAAAGTATAAAAACCTCATCTATTTCCGCCTTCATAATGGCCAGATCTAAAAACACAATCTATTAGTTAACAAGCTAAGAAGATGAAAATGCAAAACATGACATTTTTTTGAGAATAGTCTTTTCATTGTATAATACAAGCAAAAAAATAAAAAAATAAAAAATATATATATATATAAATGTGTTACCATATAAATTATACTGACCGTCAGAATATAAGTAACATTTTATTAATTTCCTATGATAAATGGCGCAAAATTTAAAATGAACCCCTTAAAGACGTACGATTGTTTTCTGCGTAACAAATCGTACCTTCCTATGTCATTATTTTATAAATAAAAATAAATAATTTAGAAATCATTAGTACATCAAGTCTATGCCTGTGCTGTGTGAGTACTAAGGGTTAATAGCTTCTCTACACAGAGCTGATAATGCAGATGACAATGTGGGGGAGGGGAGCAGCATGAGGTGCAGAGAGAGACAGAGAAAGTTCTGTAAAATAACAGCCTGTAATGGAGGGACTGATAGGGAACAGGGGAGATCTTGTAGCTCACTATTCTGTGCATGTGCACTGTTCTGAACACATATAGCTCTGCTACATATGCAGAAAGAGCTATGTCACATGACCTCCTCCTCTATGAGCAGGGAGCAACAGCCCTTCCCCTCCCCTGAAACTGACTGAAAAACAAACTATAAACAAAGTACAGACTTCAGGGCTTATTGGCACATGGAGGGAAGCGGCAATTGCAGCTCTAAGGTCATCTGAAGGCCATAGCAAATACTGATTATAGGTAACATAGATAATAGGCAAAGGTGTTTTACATCCCAAGAGATATTCATTTGCGGAAAAAAATTCTTTAAATCTTGCAGAAACCCTTCTCAGAAGACCAACGGTGTCTTGGGATGGGCACAGTACTTCTGATAAATACTTGCTTAATAGTTTCAATAAGTCCTGTCAATGTATTGCTCATGATGGAATCCAAAATCCCTTAACAATTACCAGTAGATGTGTACAGGAACTTTAACTTCATTAACTTTTTATCCTGACTCCCTCTCCTGATAGACTCACCCTTCTGTACACATTTACAATCTGATGTTATATGGTAAATGAACCCTCCATACTCACCACAGTCAAACGTGGCACCATACGGTTCTCTTCATTGAATTGATAACGTAATGGAAATGGATTATCTGGGAGATGAATGGTCACGTCCATTTGTACCTCAGTTATAGATGGGAGGTCCGTCTGATATTGAACCAAAGCTTGGAACATCATTATTGAAGCCTAAAGAGAACAACAGCTACGTTTCAGACACAATTCAGGGGCTCACTTTGGGATGGGTTCCGGTGGCCCAGATACGCTACTCTTGACATTTGATTCCTTCCCAGTCATCTCTTATCTGCCCAGCACTGTCTCTGCCCTGCAGCTGTTTCTATGGTGGCACAGGGTGGCAGGTGGTGGCACTCACACACTTGCTGTCGAGGGGCAGTGACTCAGGATACACAAAGTCACCCTTCAATGATGACATAAACACAAACAGTGCCAGCAAAAAGTGGCACTGTGCTGTGGGCATCAATAAAATACAATGAAATACCGAGTGGTGTAACACAGAAAAAGAAACGGACCAACCCGCACAATGAGGCTGGAAACCTCATAATAACCATCTATTTATGGCACCTGATGTGAACGGTTGCCACAAATCCCTATGTAGGGGCTAAGTAACATTAGAAAGAAAGTGCCAGCTCTTACCTAATCAATAACAGCAGTTGGAGCTCCACTGTCCGGGAAAGACCGCGTCCCCGACGCGCGTTTCAGCTCGGGATGAGCCTTCGTCTGGGGGTGGCATCTTCCCGGTCCAGGGTCAGTTGATAAAAGAGAGGCGTACCAATGAGCGCAAGAGAAGAGGTGCACGTGATCGTGGCCTCCCGGGGCCCGAGGCCTCCCGGGGCCCTGTGGTCATGTGACTTGCAGGTTTCATGCCCACTTTTGTCCAGCCTCCTCTGACTAGACTCCTATGTTTACCTCCTCTCCACATTGTGCGGGTTGGTCCGTTTCTTTTTCTGTGTTACACCACTCGGTATTTCATTGTATTTTATCGATACCCACAGCACAGTGCCGCTTTTTGCCGCCACTGTTTGTGTTTATGTCATCATTATTTATATGTCATTAATAAAGATTCCATTTTATGCTCACGTTTCTAGTTTGGTCCTTTCTCCCCTTTGGTTAAGGGGTACCCTTGCTTTCAATTTAGTTACCATGGACTAAGTGACTAGGTGGGGTACTGTACTAGGGGACTGAATTGAAGGCTACACATATTGCCTCGGTATACACATAGCGTGATAACCTATGTCGAACTCCAGCTAAAATCCCCCCACCTGTATCCAGTTTGTTTTTAATGATGTAATAAGAGTATAATGTGAAGCCCCAACCAATTCATATCACTCACTTGCGTGGCTCCGTTAACTGTTTCGTCAAATTTTTGCCAGGATAACCAGCGTATTATTGGTCTGATAAGAATATACTGCTTCAAGCGCAAGAGAGCCAGAAGAGCATAAGATGTGGCCTCAATGGTAATGAGATGGGACCCTGGATCTTTCCAATGAGAATTGTCTAGTGGAGGAAAGGGAGAGACAGTTATGGAAAACATTGATGGCGTTTCTTACAAACGCAGCAACTACTGCAGATTTAACCATTATACCTGTAGACATATTGATTTAATTAAATTAAAATATATCCGATTTACCTACTGTGCCACAATATAAATATCTTCCAGTGCCCTGAGTAGACTATAAGAAGTATCCAGAGAACTCCAGTACCTGTGATAGCAGAAAGTAACTTCTGTGGGTGATCTATGGCCCCAGCCATAGCGAGAGCATAAGAGGTAATAGCGATTTTTTTTTTTTTATTTGCATCTAGTACCATTTTGTGAGGAATTAGCAGGGGGACTTGCTACCGTTGTGTTTAGCTCTTAGTGGCACACATATCCACCTCAAACACCAAAGTGGGAAAATTTAGTAGGGGTTGGATTTCAATTAGGCACAGTCTGCCATTTTTCCTTTTTTATTTTACGTTTATTTTGTTTAATAACTCAGTGTCATCTCATCTGGCATAGTAGTGTGCTTTCATACTTGGCTAGAAAATAGCCATAGGAGAATCCAAACGGCTTACTTACGCCTACAGTAGCGTTATATATATTTGATTTCTGGTTGATCTGCTGGTGGCTGTACTTGCTGCAGTGCATCTACTAGCCAATTGTGAGCAATTTGTAGTGAGACTTGCGACCGCTGTGTTTTGCGCTTAGTGACGCACATATCCATTGCAAAGACCGAAGTGGGAAAATTTAGTAGGGGTTGGATTTCAATTAGGCACAGTCTGCCATTTGTCCTTTTTTATTTTACGTTTATTTTGTTTAATAACTCAGTGTCATCTCATCTGGCATAGTAGTGTGCTTTCATACTTGGCTAGAAAACCTCCCCTTATCAAACGAGGTGTGTCAGGCAGAAATTTGGGTTGTTTCATGGATTCCACATCAAAGTTGTTAACTTTGATCGGGAAAAGTTCGTCTCGAATAACGAGTACCCGAGCATTTTAGTGTTCGCTCATCTCTAATATCCATATTATCTACAAAGCATCTATGATGGAATTTAGTTTTGTTTAATTTTTTTTGTCAAAGTTAACAGAGTAATACTTTTTACCCATATATATGATATTTCTATGAAGATCTCAAAAAAATGTGAAGCATGTATGCCCAATGTTGTGTTTGAATTATTAGAATTGTAGATTTTTGGATTTCTGGGGTCTCGAGATGGATCCCCATGAGCTTGCACCTCATTAATCCTTTATTTCACCGTGCCACCCTTCATTTCTACTATTGTTAAAAATGCAGATTATATGTAGCCTCAGAAATAGGACTACACGACACATTTTCGATAACTATGTGCCCCCATCTCAATTTAAACTCCCATTTTCAACATATTCTCTCCTCAGAATTTGAGAATCTTCCAGCTCTCCTGATGTTGAACTGGAGGAAGCTGTCCAGTCTCAGAAAGAACTTTATTTCACCCAAAACCCATTGACCTACCAGGCAATAGCCTCTTTGCCAGTGGTTTATTCTTAGGGGAGCATGTGCCGAATCCCCATATACTGCCATACTGTGGTGTAGCAGTATATGGTAGGATCAATAAGGCAACCTAGGGTTAAAGTACCCAAGAACTTTAAGAATAGTAAAAAGAAGAATAGTAAAAAATTATATAAAAATAAAAATTCAAACCATCCCCCTTTCCTTAGAAGACATATAAATATAAATAAACAGTAACAATTATAAACACATTAGATATCCCAGTGACTGAAAATTCCCGATCAATCAAAATTTTATAACGTTTTTCACTGCGTTTAAAGGGAAATAGCACACAGAGACGAAAATGGCACTTTATTGCCATTTTGAAAAAGATATAAAAAATTCTATAAAAAGTGATGTAAAGGTTGTACAGCCCTTATAATGGTGGCATTGAAAATGTCATCAAAAGTTGAAAAAAATGACTCCATACACCGAAGAACGAAAAAGTTATTAGCACCAGAAGACGGCAAAATGATGATTTTTTTTTGTACAGGAGGTTTTAAATTTTGTAAGTGTATGAAAACATTATAAACCTATACAAATATGGTATCTCTATGATCGTACTGACCCAAAGAATAAAGTAGACATGTCATTTGGGATGCACAGTGAAAGCCGTAAAATCCAACTTCACAAGGAAATGGCACCAATGCGTTTTTACGTCATTTTAATTGCATTCAGAATTTTTTTCCTGCTTCCCAGTACACGACATGGAATGCTAAATACTGTCACTATAAATTGCAATTTTTTTACACATTATAGGACCGTATGAGTACACAGATGCAGTTATTGTCATTGCACTAAAGGACCGTATGAGTACACAGATGCAGTTAGTGTCATTGCATTATAGGACCGTATGAGTACACAGATGCAGTTATTGTTTATAGGACCGTATGAGTACACAGATGCAGTTATTGTCATTGCACTATAGGAGTGTATGAGTATACAGATGCAATTACTGTCACTGCACTATAGGAGTGTATGAGTACACAGATGCAGTTATTGTCACTGCACCATAGGACCGTATGACTACACAGATGCAGTAATTGTCACTGCACTATAGGACCGTATGACTACACAGATGTAGAAATTGTCACTGCACTATAGGAGCGCATGAGCATACATATGCAATTACTGTCACTGCACTATAGGACGGAAAAAAAATTGTTGGATTAGGAAAGCAAACAATAAGCTTTGACTGCTACCGCCTCTGGAGTAGCATCCTGTAGAGCAGTAGTGGCAAACCGATTAAGTACCGAGTGCCCAAACTACAACCCACTTATTTTTCGCGAAGTACCAATACAGGACTTTAAGCAGTAACTTATTGCTACTTGTTCAACTTTCATCATAGCGGCCTTGAAGACATCAATAAAGTTGAAAAAAGCGAAGTACAGGCAGTCCCCGGGATACGTACAAGATCGGTTCTGTAGGTTTGGTCATAAGTTGAATTTGTATGTAAGTCGGAACTGGATATTTTATAAGTCGTAACCCCAACAAATGTTATTTGTGGATTTTAAAAAATGTGTCATAAGAACCCGGATTAACAATAAATCTCATTCAGACGCTGTGATAATGTATAGTGATATGTAGCCTAAGGATAAAGTACAGTAATTACAACATCCAGAGGTCGTTTGTAACTAGAGATCGTCTGTAAGTCCGGTGTTTTTAACTAAGGGATCGCCTGTAGCAAATTTGAACTATCATGTATCTTTTCTCCCTGTACAGGAAGATTCCATGGGGACAGCAGGAGGACCTCCACAAAATATAAATAGGTCTGTCCAACACCTTCTCACTCATTCAAGGAGTTGCACTTTACAAATGTCCCTGAAAGCAGCATCTCATAAGTTCCCTGAACGTGGGGAGAGTCTGTCTTGAGTCTTGTGAACTGTGCTGGGGCGAGGGCCTGGATGCCCACATCGAGCACTAGAGTGCCACCTCGGGCACCCGTGCCAATAGTTCGCCACCATGCTCTAGAGGCTTCCTAAATTTCCTATGTGGTCCCTGACCACCGGTCACACACCAGGCCACGTATAAAGAGACACTCTTATATTTGGGAGGTCGGTCCAATAAAACTTTATTTATACTTTAACGGTTGAGGATTTGAACATATTCTGACGGTATCTTGCATCCACTAATTACGGTAGATCAATCAGAGAACAATATCAACTGCATAATACTGTAAAAGTTGCCCAGAAATAGAAAGATTTGTTGAAACACACTGCAGTGTCATTCGTAAAACACTTTTCAGGTTATTTTCATTTAATTGTAGTTTAAACTTTTTTTCTTCTGGAATAAGAGGAGTATTTAAATATGTTTAAAACTTCCGTGCAACACAAGTTGGTTGTAGAGTGCTATTATTGCAAATGTAGGGGCAGATTTATCAGATGGTGATAGTGTCTAGTGTCATGGCAACCAAAGGGCTAAGCTTTCATTTTAAAGAACTGTGGATAAGAAAGCTGGGCTCGATGGTTCCCATGGAAAACTTGGGATAAATCTCCCCCATAGTTACTAGGAGAGAAAATTACTTCACTATAATTTATACAATTGTCCTTCTATTGGGTCACAGATTAAACAATTATGTAGAAACTTTAATATATATAAATAACATCATTTACCTATAAATTGCACATGTGTTTCCACATTTGTCCCTGGTACTAGGTTTTCCCCATACAAGGCTTGTACCGTCTCCTCCTGGACTCCGTCTATTGGAGGTAAACAGAATTTCGCTTTGTGTAGATGACTATTGCGGCACATTGTTAGACAATGAAGTAGCAGAGTCTAAAATATCATACATGCTCCGCTGAATTCTCTCCTGCCATGAGGACATCACGACTACATTATATCACTATGAATAGTGATGTACAGCTATCTCCTCCTCCTGTACAATGAACTCTATATAGATACACTGAACCTCATACAACTACTGACATAGATGTAAGCTTATCTCTCCCCCTCCGTCATGCCTCTATATAGATAACACTGACCCTCATTACAGCACTACGACAATAGATGAGTCACGGTATCTCCTCTCCTGTACAATGACTCTATATAGAAACACGGACCTATCATTACATCACTACTGACCATAGATGATGTCAAGGTTATCTCCTCCCTCCCCTGACAATGACCTCTATATAGATAACAGTGACCCATCATTACATCACTTACGACAATAGATGTCACAGCTATCTCCTCCCCCTCCCTGTACAATGTCCTCTATATAGATTAACACTGACCCATCATTACATCACTACTGACAATAGATGATGTCAAGCTTATCCTTCCCCTCCCTGTACAATGACCTCTATATAGATAACACTGACCCATCATTACATCAAGACTGACCATAGATGATGTCACAGCTTATCTCCTCCCCCCCTTGTACAATGCCTCTATATAGATAACACTGACCCACAATAAATCGCTACTGACAATAGATGTCACAGCTTATATCCTCCCCCTCCATGTACAATGTCCTCTATAGAGATAACACTGACCCATCATTACATCACTACTGGACAATAGATGATGTCACAGCTTATCTCCTCACTCCTCCTAGGTACACTGACCTCTATATAGATAACATGACCCATAATTACATCATAATGGACAATAGATGATGTCACGGATATCTCCTCCTCCCTGTACAAAGACCTCTATATAGAAACACTGACCTATATACATCACTACTGACATAGATGATGTCACAGCTTATCTCCCTCCCCCTCCCTGTAACTGACCTCTATAGAGAAACAGTGACCATCATTACATCACTACTGACAATAGATGTCACAGTTTATATCCTCCCCTCCCGGTACAATGTCCTCTATATAGAGAAAACTGACCATCATTACATCACTACGACAATAGATGATGTCACAGCTTATCCCTTCCCTCCTGTACAATGACCTCTATATAGATAACATGACCCATCATACATCACTACTGACAATAGATGATGTCACAGCTTATCTCCCCTTCTCCTGTACAATGTGACCTCTATATAGATAACACTGACCATCATTCATCATACTGACAATAGATGATGTCACAGCTATCTCCTCCTCTCCCCTGTACATGACTCTATATAGTAACACTGACCCATCATTACATCACTACTGACAATAGATGAGTCACAGCTTATCTCCTCCTTCTCCCTGTACAATGTACCTCTATATAGATACACACTGACCTATCTTACATCACACTAGACAATAGATTGCGGTTCAATTTACTCCTCCCCTCCCTGTACAATGACCTCCTATAGATATAACAGTGAACCATCATTACCACACTACTGAATAGATGATGTCACAGCTTATCTCTCTCCCTGTACAATGACCTATATATAATAACACTGACCCATCATTACATCTCTACGACAATAGCATGATGTCACAGTTATCTCCTCCTCCCTGCTACAATGACCTCATATAGATAACATGACCCATCATTACATCACTACTGACAATAGATGTCACAGCTTATCTCTCCCCTCCCTGTACAATGTCCTCTATATAGATAACATGACCCATCATTACATACACTATGGACAATAGATGATGTCACAGCTTATCTCATCTCCCTCCCTGTACATGCCTCTATATAGATAACACTGACCTCATTACATCACTACTGACAATAGGATGATGTCACAGCTTATTCCTCCTTTCATGTACAATGACCTCTATATAGATAACACTGACCCTCTCATTACATCAATACTGACAATAGATAGTCACAGCTTATCTCCTCCTCCTCCCGTACATGACCTCTATAAGATAACACCTGACCCATAATTAAATCACTACTGACAATAGATGATGGTCACAGCTATCTCCTCATCTCTGTACAATGTATCTATATACACACAGACCATATATTACATCACTACTGACTAAGATGATGTAACATATTATCTCCTCCCCCCCCTGACAATGCTCTATATATTAACATGACCCATCATTACATCACTACTGAAATAGATGATGTCAAGCTTATCTCTCCTCTCCTGTACAATGACCTCTAATAATAACACTGACCCATCATTACTCCCTACTGAAATAGATGAAGTACAGCTTATCTCTCCTCCCTGTACAATGATATATATAGATAACATGACCATATCATTCATCACTACTGAAATAGATGATGTCCACAGATTCTCCCCCCCTCCCTGTACAATGACTCCTATATAGATAAACACTGAACCATCATTACATCACTACTGACAAATAGATGATGTCACAGCTTATCTCTCCCCCTCCCTGTACAATGACCGCTATATAGATAAACACTGACCCATCATACATCACACTGACAATAGATAATGTCACAGCTTATCTCCTCCCCCTCCCTGTACAATGACCGTATATAGATAACACTGACCATCATTACATCACTACATGACAATGGATGATGTCACAGCTTATCTCCTCCCCCTCCTGTACAATGACTCTATATAGATAACACTGACCCATCTACATCACTCAATGACATCAGATGAGTCACAGCTTTCTCCCCCTCCCTGAAAATATACCTATTAGATAAACTGACCATCATAATCACATGACAATACATGATGTCACAGCTTATCTCCCCCCCTCCCTGTACAATGACCTCTATATAGATAACACTGACCATCATTACACCACTATGACAATAGTGATGTCACAGCTTATCTCCTCCCCTCCCTGAAAAATTACTAATATAGATAACACTGACCCATCATACATCCACTACTGACAATCCATGAGTCACAGCTATATCCTTCCCCTCCCTGTACATGCCTCTATATAGATAAACACTGACCCATCATTACATCACTACTGACAATAGATGATGTCACAGCTTATCTTCCTCCTCCCTGTACAATGACCTCTATATAGATAACACTGACCCATCATTACATCATACTGACAATAGATTGATGTCACAGTTATCCACCTTCTCCCTTACATGTCCTTTAGAGAACACTGACCATCATTACATCACTACTGACAATAGATGATGTCACATCTTAACTCCTCCCCTCCCTGACAATGACCTCTATATAATAACAGGACCCCATATACATCACTTACTGATAATAGATGATGTCACAGCTTATCTCCCCTCCCTGTACAATGACCTCATATAGATAACATGACACTCATTACATCACTACTGACAATAGATGATGTCACAGCTTATCTCTCCTCCCTGTACAATGACCTCCATATAGATAAGACTGAACCCATCTACACACCACTGACAATAGATGATGTACAGCTTATCTCCTCCCCCTCCCGTACAATGACCGCTATATAGATAACACGACCATCATTACATCAATAGACAATGGATGATGTCACAGCGTTCATCCTCCCCCTCCCTGTACAATGACCTCTATATAGATAACACTGACCCATCATTACATCACTACTGACAATAGATGATGTCACAGCTGATCTCCTCCCCTCCCTGAAAAATACCTATATATAGATAACACTGACCATCATACATCACTACTGACAATACATGATGTCAAAGCTATCTCCTCCCCCTCCGTACAATGACCTCTAAAGATAACACTGACCCATCATTACATCACTACTGACAATAGATGATGTCACAGCTTATCTCTCCCCTCCTGTACAATGAACCTCTATCTAGATAACACTGACCCATAATACATCACTATGACAATAGTGATGTCACAGTCGCTTATCTCCTCCCCTCCCGTACAAGACCTCTATTAGATACAATGACCCATCATTACATCACTACGACAAAGATGATGTCACAGCTTATCTCCTCCTCCCTGTACAATGAATATATATAGATAACACTGACCCATCATTACACTCACTAATAACAATAGATGATGTCACATCATATATCCCTCCCCTCCCTTACAAGGACCTCTATATAGAACACTAAACAATCATTACATCAACTATGACAATAGATGATGTCACAGCTATCTCCTCCCCCTCCTGTACAATGAACTTCTATATAGATAACACTGACACCATCATTACATCACACTGACAATAGAGGATGTCACAGCTTATCCCCTCCCTTCCTGCACAATGACTTTATATAGATAAACTGACCCATCATACATCACTACTGACAATAGATGATGTCACAGCTTATCTCCCCATCAGTGACAATGACCTCTATATAGATAACAACCTCATTACATCACAACTGGCAAATAGATGAGTCACAGTTATCCTCCCCCTCCCTGCACAATGAATCTATATAGATAACACTGACTATCATTACATCACTATGACAATAGTGATGTCACAGCTATCCCCTCCCCCTCCCTGAACAATGACCTCTATATAGATAACACTAAACAATCATTACATCACTACTGACAATAGATGATGTCACAGCTTATCTCTCCCCCTCCCTGTACAATACCTCTAATAGATAACACTGACCCATCATACATCACTACTGACAATGGAGGATTGTCACAGCTTATCCCTCCCCCTTCCTGTACAATGACCCTATATAGATAACACTGACCCATCATTACATCACTACTGACAAAGATGATGTCACAGTTATCTCTCCCCTCCCTGTACAATGAACTCTAATAGATAACACTGACCATCATTACATCAATACTGAACATAGATGATGTCACAGCTTATTCCCCCTCCTGTACAATGACCTCTATATAGATAAACACTGACCATCATTACATCACTACTGACATAGATGATGTCACAGCTATCTCCTCCCCTCCCTGTACAATGAACTCTATATAGATAACACTGACCCATCATTACATCACTACTGACAATAGATTATGTCACAGCTTATCTCCTCCCCCTCCCTGTACAATGACTCTATATAGAAACACTGACTATCATTACATCACTACTGACAATAGATGATGTCACAGCTATCCCTCCCCCTCCCTGAACAATGACCTCTATAGAGATAACACTGACCCATCATTAGATCACTACTGACAATAGATGATGTCACAGCTATCCCTCCCCCTCCCTTACAATGAACTCTCTATAGATAACACTGACCCATCATTACATCACTACTGACAATAGATGATGTCACAGCTATCTTCTCCTCCTCCCTGTACAATGACCTCTATATAGATAACACCGACCCATCATTACATCACTACGACAATAGATGATGTCACAGCTTATCCCTCCCCCTCCCTGTACAATGACCTCTATATAGATTACACTGGACCATCATTAACATCACTACTGACAATAGATGATGTCACAGCTTATCTCCTCCTCCTCCCTGTACAATGACCTCTATATAGATAACACTGACCCATCATTACATCACTACTGACAATAGATGATGCCACAGCTTATCTCCTCCCAGTGGCGTGACTAGAAGCTGATGGGCCCCAGTCCAAAGTCTGTGCCAGGGCCCCGACTATGGGCTCCCAAAGCCTCTTGGGCCCAGTTGCGGCCTCACCCTATGCACCCCCTCAAGTTACACCCCTGTCTCCTCCCCCTCCCAGTACAATGACCTCTATATAATTCTATACTTATTTCCTCTTCTTCTTGCTAAACTACAGAAAGGAGAACATGAATCATATATAAGAAGAAAATGGTCTCACTTTTTCCATTGAGCTGAGGATCCAGTGTCACCGTTTTTATATATCTTGTAATTAGAACACCTTCAGGCTAAAAGACATTAATATATAACGACAAATTAAATGTGTCTTTCTTTTGGCTTAAAGGACATTTTACATTTAACAATAACAATTATATTAGGCTAAAAGGCAGGTTATAATTATCTACCGGTAGTTACGGTTCAGGACTCAGTATTGTGTCTAATGATTGTGTATTGTGATCCCATTATAAGCAAAATGGAAAGTGCAAAGAGCGATAAGAGATAAATATGACAATGTAAGGATTGGCTTCTGGGAGGACAAACAAGTCAGTGAACCCTGAACTGAGCCCCCCATACTGACACCTGCCTGTTTACTGTGTCCACCCTAACCAGCGGCCAGTAACTGGTCAACTTTCACTTCCCACATCAAAGTGTAGACATGGAACAAGAATCACAAACACATAACACAAAAGGCTGGTCAAAGGTCCGGGTCTAAGAAGAGATAGCAAATAATGCACAAAATCAGAATACAAAGGGATAGTCAAAATATGTAATACAATATTGGTAAACCAGACATTCAGAAGAATAGCAAAAGAAGCTAATGTGGAGCTAGCCAGGAAATGTAACCAGCAGAAAACTTAAATATGTTCCTCTTGTAATGAAATAATGATACATATGTGAAAAAAATCTGTTACATGGTAGCAAAATATCTTATAAATGTAAATTATACCTGGGTGATACATAATAAGACATGTATGGCTGCACTATGATGTGACTTGGAAGGCGTGCTCATAGACACGTGGGGCGACAGAGGAGGTAGCCATGAATAAGGAGTCATTTCCGAAACGCGTAGGCTGTGTCTCCTGCATTTTATTCTACATGTATCCTGCTACATGTTTTATGTGTGAGATTTATAGTAAAGGTCATTTGCTTTTATGAATATCGTGTGGAGGTGCCTTTTGAGCTGAATTGGGATTTTCTATATTTTGGATTTGTTTTGGCTGCAGCACTGCAGATCCGTGCTTGGGGTTTTATTCATGTAAACACTAAGCAAAAAGGTCCAGGTGAGCTGACAATTTTTCTTAATTTTTTTGGTCAGCAGATAACAAGATCTATATAGGTGGGCAGAGAGCCTCTGCTGACTGGAGCCGAGGCCTGTCCATCACAGCAGGTTAACAGTTGTTGGGCCAGAGCTGCAGAGGAACTGGATGAGGTGCAATTAGTCTAAATACAGTCATCAACATAAAGCACAGTTCACACTATAAAAAATCAAACACAAACACAGAGAATTTTATCGAATCTTTAGCAGCATTCTGAAGACAGAGGAAAAGACTGGCACGTATGTTACATATATACAGTGTTACACGGCTGCAATTACTATAGAGATAACCCTAGTAGGAAAAGAGGTGATAGCAATGATAGATGGAATCTAGTAACCTAACTATGGCGGCTGCACTGGTTATAGTTATGGCTCGGAAACTCATTTTCCACAGTTTGTTATCTTTTGATTTAAAGTAATTTAAAGGTAACCTGTAATCAGGTGGAGGTTGTCCCCTCCCTCAGGAATTTTTATTAAGTGATTCACTGTGAGACTCAGCTCCCTCACTCCTCACCTTCCTCAGGAATTTTTCTTTACTGTGTGACACAGCCAATGTCTCTCTTAGCTCCCGCATTCCCCATCCCTCATTTCTGAAGGAGAGATGCATGAAATTAAGGTTCTGGGAACGGACATGTGACACAGACAGAGACAATGGGGCACATTTACTAAAGGTGTTTCGGAAGCATTTCCGTCGGGTTTCGCGATTTTTTTCAGATTTGCCCTGAATTGCCCCAGGTTTTTGGTGCACGCGATCGGATTGTGGCGCATCGGCGACGGCTTGCATGCGACACAAATTGAGGGGTGTGGACGTCGGATAACCCAACTGATTCGGATAAACCGCGGGATTTAAAAACCAAATTGTATAGCAAGACATGCACTCACATGCATCAGGAAGAAGAAGGTGAACTTCGGCGGACCTCAGCGGGGAAGCGACACATGCAGGAAATTGGACGCACGATCTTAGTGAATCGCAGCAGCTCCGAATCCTCGTTGGACATTCCGGATCAACGGCGTCAACAAGACAGGTAAGTAAATGTGCCCCAATGGGTTCTTTCTAAATCCACTTCCAAACTATCCCTACCCGATTTGCTCACATTACCCTCAACAACTGATCGATGTTCCCTTCCTGCGCCAAATTGCAAAACACGGCACAAAACAAGACAAGACAATACAAATACTAAAGAATAGTCTACAGAGCCTGGTCACAACAAAGAGGGAAAACACAGTACAGAATTGCAAGGCAGAAGGGTAGTCTGAATACAGGCAGAAAGTCAAAATAGAATATTTAATACAGGAATACAGGATAGCAGGGGCTGGCGATGAGCTAGATTTATAGTCAGCACTGAAATAAGTTTGAGCAGATGATTTATTTGAAGCCAGAGTCCGAGCCCCAGTCACATCAGATTAACTGTTGATGAACTGGAGCAGAGCTGCAGGAGAAGATTGGTGTGGTACAATGAAATCCAAACAGTCAGCAAGCTTAAACAAATGTTCACACTGACGATGTACAAGAGGCATAATGACACAACCAGCGCATCCTCATATGTACTTCACGGACCCAAACAGCTGTTACAATCCACTTCTTACCACAACCTTCAGCTTCTTGCTGACCCCGTCTGACGCCAACTTCTTCGCAATAGCAGCCTTCACCTCCACGTCCTGATCACCCAGGCTCAGCGGGACAAGGATAAAGGGAACGGCTACAGAAGACTGAGGTCTAATATCTACAACCTGACGGAAATTTGACTTTGCTGTAGACAAACTACAGAATTGTGGATTGTGAGTAAGTTCCACTCGCACCTAAGATAAAGACATTAAAGGTTAAGAGGAACGTTAAGAGGAGAAATGAATATAAGACCTTTATATCCAAGATTATGACAATATAACAGGTAACACTCACTGATGATAGCAATGAAGTTCTGACACATTCATGAAACCCCCAGACGTTGTTCCTTACCCTGATCGTTCTATATCCATAGTTGTAGATTACGGCTTGAATTTCCACCTGCTCATTTCTCACCACAGAATATGGAAGCTTCAGGTCAATAAAGAATTTTCTCATTACCTGGATTTTGTAAGGCTCAGATACACAGATACCTGAGTGAAATATACAAAGCCTGTAAATATACATTTTATTGTATTGTATTACTAGCTCTCTATAATATGGCTTCTGACCAAGACCATAACAGAGCCTCGGAGAGATAGGAGCCATGATGAGCCGCTTAGTCATGAATTTCTCAATCCAGATGGCAGCTCTACAAGTGAACTCTTCATCCTGAAGGGCTGTTTGTCGCCTCAGCTCCATCCTACCAAGAGCCTGCTATAGCTTACCCCACTAAACTACCAGCCCCCCTCATGTAGGATACCATACACCAAATATACTCGTGTATAAGCCAAGTTTTTTAGCATAATTTTTGTGCTGAAAATTCCCCACTCTGCTTATACTAGGGTATATAATAAAAAATAAACTAAGTACTCACCATTCAGAGACCGGGGGCAGGCCCTCTTCTTTCTTCATGTGCGCCTGACCAGCGCTGGCTCCAGGTCAGCAACAGATCCATGTGCACACCCCGGTCGGCGCTAAAGCTATGATGTCAGCTGCTGCAACATCATAGATTGTGCACCGGCTGGCAGTGTGCATGGACCTGTCGCTAACATGAAGCCGGCACATGAAGAAAGAAGAGGAGCTGTCTGGGTGCTGGAATGGTGAGTATGCAGTATATTTTTTATGTGCTGGCCATACTAAGGGCTGCCTGGCTATATTCATTAGGGGGGTGGCTTTATACTACATGGGGCATTGGAGTGGTGAACTATATACTACAAGGGGATGGCTGTTTATATACTAAAAGGGGCTAGCTATATACTACAGGGGGCTGGCTTTATACTACAGAGGGCTAGCTATATACTACAGGGGGTGGCTATATACTATAGGGGGCTATCTATATACTACATGGCTAAAAGGCTATATGCTATAGGGGGCTAGCTATATACTACATGGGGCATTGGAATGGTGAGTACTCAGTTTATTTTTTATGTGCTGGCTATATACTAAAGGGGGCTGGCAGGCTATATCCTACAGGGGGCTGGCTATATACTACAGGGGGCTAGCTATATACTACAGGGGGCTAGCTATATACTACAAGGGGCTGGCTGGTTATATACTACAGGGGGCTAGCTATATACTACAGGGGGCTGGCTATATACTACAGGGGGCTGGCTATATACTATAGGCGGCTAGGTATATACCACAGGGAAGCTAGCTATACACTACAGGGGGCTGGCTTTATACCTCTAGTGGCTGGCTGGTCAAATACTGGGGAGGCTGTAACCAATGCATTTCCAACCCTAGGCTTATACTCCAGATAATAGCTTTTCCCAGCTTTTGGTGGTAAAATTAGGTGCCTCGGCTTCTACTTGAGTCGGCTTATATTCCAGTAAATACGGTAATAAATATGTATTATATATATTTATGTGGTATATATAATGTGATTTCTATTTCACTATTATCCGATTTTGTAGCATAACCACGAGCCTGATGTGTTTTATGAAGATGAGATTTTTTTCTTCTATAAGTTACCAACATGATTCAAGGGCCCAGTCTCAAAATATGATCATTAGAGATGAGTAAATCTGAACTAAAAGTTCAGGTCCAGGGTTCGGGTGCGTCCCTCGTGACTCTGAAATATTGCCGGACTGACGGCTGTGAAGCCGATCCGGGCAAATTGGTGTTAGCCACACTGTGACTTTTCTCAGATCGTCTTGACCAATCACAGCTATGGCTATTATCCAATCCAGCAAAAAGTTTGGGCTGTGGGGTCCCACCTCAACCCAGAGCTAAGCTGAAGATTTGGGTCCACTCTTCTCTAATGATCATCAAAGCCACTATATGACTTGTCCCATAGATTTGTAAAAGAATAAGGTTTTGATGTTAAATACTGTGAATCCACCCCCTTGGGGATATTAGGTATCTGTGTGGCCATCATCATATCAATCACTGGGTTTTGGCTTTATCCGGCTTTGAGATAATTTTGACGATTGGTATATATAAAATTTGCATACAATTTACGTTCACTTTGACTTATACTGAGGTATAGATACATATGTTCCGCGTCATCAGCTCTTCAGTATTCCACAAGACATGGAGAACGTCATTCAGGTTTTTACCTTTCCTTTGGGACACACTTACAGCCTGGACCTCCCAAGTAGTGATCGAATCCTTTAAGAAGACATTTAGCACTCTGGTTGACATTCTAAAAGAAATAAAATCTAATTAGGGCTAAAGATCTAGAAACTTATCCTATGATCATATCTTATCGTGATGATGTTCTAAACAGTTACGGATCTAGTCATAATTCTTGACACACAGCCAGGAATTGTGACTTTTCCCCCATTATGGCACCTCCCTGCCAACTGGGTAAGAAGGGGGCGTGGAGGGACCTGGCAGTAGGCTGGGGCAGAGAGGCCATGACCCGGCCCACTGAATGTAGCCTGTGGCTGTTCCTGGTGCAGTTTATAGTGCAATTCTACACCAGGCAGAACACCGGAATAACAGTGGCTGGAGTTGGGGGAACATCGAGAGCACAATGCACCAAATCTTGATAATTTCACTCTATTGTCTACACCCAAGGGGGTTAAAATTATGCAGGGTAAAAAGTGCAGAGTAGGGGAAACATACAAAAGATTTTTGGTACCAGGATAGAAAATCAGGCTCCATTACAAAGATGGGGGGCAGTGTATAAAAATTGTAGATTCACACTGAAGGCATCCAAACTATGACTTAACACATGTGGATTTATATATATAACAAAAAAGTATGAAACAACTGAAATTATGTCTTATTTTCTAGGTCATTTTGCTGTGATCACTGCTTTGCACACTCTTGGCATTCTCTTGATGAGATACAAGAGGTAGTCACCTGAAATGGTCTTCCAACAGTCTTGAAGGAGTGCCCAGAGATGCTTAGCACTTGTTGGCCCTTTTACCTTCACTCTGTGGTCCAGTTCACCCCAAACCATTTGGATTGGGTTCAGGTCTGGTGACTGTGGAGGCCAGGTAATCTGCCGTAGCACCCAATCACTCTCTTTCTTGGTCAAATAGCCATTTCACAGCCTGGTGGTGTGTTTGGGGTCATTGTCTTGTTTAAAAATAAATGATGGCCCAACTAAACGCAAACCAGATGGAATAGCAGCCGCTGCAAGATGCCGGTTCAGTATTTTTTAATAAATCCCTAACAGTGTCACCAGCAAAGCCCCCCCCCCCCTCTCCACACACACACACACATCACATCTCCTCCTCCAGGCTTCGCGGTTGGGACCAGGCATGTAGAGTCCATTCGTTCATCTTTCCTGCATCGCACAAAGACACGGGGGGTTGGAACCAAAGATCTCAAATTTGGACTCATCATACCAACGCTCAGATTACCCCTGGTGTAATGTCTACTCCTTGTGCCTCTTGTGCTTGGTTGGGTCCTTAACAGTGGTTTCCTAGCAGCTATTTTACCATGAAGGCTGCTGCACAAAGTCTCCTCTTACCAGTTCTTGTAGAGATGTGTCTGCTGCTGGACCTCTGTGCGGCAGTGACCTGGTCTCTAACCTGAGCTGCTTTTACCCTGCGATTTCTGAGGCTGGCGACTCGGATGAACTTATCCTCTGCAGCAGAGGTGACTCTTATCTTCTGCAGCAGAGGTGACGCTTATCCTCCGCAGCAGAGGCGACGCTTATCCTCCGCAGCAGAGGCGACGCTTATCTTCCGCAGCAGAGGTGATGCTTATCCTCCGCAGCAGAGGTGACTCTTAGCCTCCGCAGCAGAGGTGACTCTTATCCTCCGCAGCAGAGGTGTCTCTTGGTCTTCCTTTCCTGGAGCGCTCCTCATGTCATCGGGTTTCTTTGCAGCGTTTGATGTTTTTTTTTTTTTAACTGCACTTGGGGACACTTTCAAAGTTTTCCCAATTTTTCAGACCAGTCTCTTCAGTAGGACGATCAGCCGTGTATCCACCTGACTTCTGCACACCACTGATGCCCCAACCCTATTTATAAGGCAAGACATCCCACGTATTACCCCTGACAGGGCACAACCTGTGATGTGAGAACCATTTCAGGTGACTACCTCTTGAAGCTCATCCAGAGAAGCCAAGAGTGTGCAAAGCAGTGATCACAGCAAAATGGAACCTAAGGTCATATTTCAAGTTGTTTCACACTTTTTTGTTAAGTCTATAATTCCACGTGTTACAATAATTCATAGTTTTGATGCCTTCAGTGTGAATCTACAATTTTATAGTCATGAAAATACAGAAAACTATTTAAATGAGAAGCTGTGTCCAAACTTTTGGTCTGTACTGTATGTTTAATTATTCTGATTAAATTCAGTTGTGCAGAAATATGACTTATGTCTCTGGGATGGATCTGGGATACTTTACTAATAACTAGTAACCATGTAAGGTAAGTATTACCCATTACTATCAGGTCTTTCTCCCATATGTCCTACGTTCCAGAGCCAGGACTCAGAAAACTGTGTTCTTGCTACAATCTCTGCACCTGGGAGATATTCATCACCTGCAGAATATAACAAATATTATAGAGCTTCCATGTCATATAAAAGTCTCTATAGGAAAAGAAGTTCTCTGTCTATAGGTATTATGCTCGTAGTAGAGAGTCTCAGCCCTAGTGGCATAACTAGAAGCTGATGGGCCCCAGTGCAAAGTCTGTGCCGGGCCCCCGACTATAATTTATGGTTTATAGTAATAATCTTTTCATATGGGAAAGTGACACCATAAGGGCCCCCTAAACGTCTTGGGCCCTGGTGCGACCGCAACCCCCTAAAGTTACGCCCCGTTTGAGCCCTGAAACTATCATTTCTCTGTCATTGTTGGTTTAACCTTAAAGGGAACCTGTCACCAGGTTTCACACGACTAAACTACCAGCCCTGTTAGGTAGGGTATGAAATGTCCTTTCTAGAATTCCTTGTTTTATGTGAAATCTCACACGTTTACCTATAAAAAAAAATCTCCTAAAAAAAAGTCAGGCAAATATGACTCTTCTGACCTAATTTTTTCATGAGATAAATGAAGTTTAGTGGTTTCAGGGAGAGGGTTCCTTCACAAGCTCCTATATGCTGTTCTATAGCACCTATAAACATGCTGCTGGTGTCATATCAAAGATAAGAATCTCATCTTTCAAAACACATCTTGTTGTTCTTGAAGAACAAGAACCAGAAATACTGGCAGCTAAAGACATAGTTATCTGGCGCTGCAGATAAAGATCCGGGTCCTGCCTATTTTAAACTGCCAGTTTGTCCAGTTCTGTCGCTCACAGAACCATAAGTTTGATGGGATCTGAAACATGAGACACTTATCTTTAATATGACATAAAAACATGTTCCCAGATTCTACCGTTCTATAGCACCAGGAAACATGCTGTTGGTGTTACATTAAAGTTATGAATATCATATTTCGGTTTGCATAAGGTTTGTGGGTCTGGGAGCTACTGAACCAAAAATAAAGAGAGTAAAGTAAAGGTGGTATTTGGATTTTATCTATAGCTAAGATTTCTAACTGCCTGGATTTCTGGTTCGGTAGATGACAGAACCCCAAAACTGATACTTATCTCTAAAACGACAACAACATGTTTCTAAGTGCTACAGAACTGAAGATAGAAGAGTCTAAAGTGAATGCCACCGAATTTACTATAGTCTCCCCCAGATCAGACCTGGTCTGAAGCCTCTTAGTAGATATTGGCACCAGTTGGGTGTGGGGGGGGGGGGGGGGAAATCCCTATTTTATATGAAAAGAACAGCCACAAAAGCCACAAAAAAGTTATATCCCCTCTAAAAGATCTACAGCTGAAAGACACTGTAACTAAATGTCCCTTTGACACAACCTTACTGACTGTGACCTCCAGGAGTATGTGGCCCTCAGGGTGCGGGGGGCGCCAGATTCATGAAGAACACGCGCCACCATTCATGAATCTGGCGCCCCCTGCACACTACACAGGCAAACCGCATATATTTATTTATAATTTTAGCATTTTTGACCAAATAAAACATTTATTTAGGTGATCTGAGGGATATTATATAGCCAACCCTAGGGGGAAAAAATCTACAATCTATTACGTATGTCCCAGATCCCACTTCTTACTTCTGCGTCTCCGGGAAGCAGCGACTTCATATTGTGATCCTGGTGGGAAAGAAATAAATAAAAAGAATAATTAATGTGCGTACTATACAATACAGAAAGGTAGTGCGCCCGATGTTCACCAGGTGTCGCTGCTGCGCGAGGTCCGCCGGAGTTCACCATCCTATCTTGGGTGCAGGTAAGCGCGTGTCAAGCAACACATTTTTCTTAATTACCATGGTTTTCCCGAATCCGTCGGGTTTTCCAATGGCCACGCCCCCGATTTCCGTCGCATGCATGGCGCTGCCGATGCGCCCCATGCGCCAAAACCCGGGGCGATACAGGGAAAAAAGTTGCAAATCGTTAATATTCGGGAAACCCGATGAAAAATAGCGATTCGGGCCCCCAATGTTATAAGCTGTAGGCCAATATAATAGCATCTTATAGCGGGTATAACATGTCCCACGGCTCTGCCACATCCCACCACTTCTCACCTCTGGTCTCTGCATCTGGTTCTGTTGGGTTTCTCTCCTTTTCCTTCTTCTGTCGGATGAATTTGCAGCAGTGCAGGAAAGCGTCCGCACATTCTCTGCCTTCCCAGATGTTTGCTGCTCGTCCTTCACAGTTTTCACCCTTCTCATTCATCCCATCAATGCAGCATCTCCTCACCGTCTCCTGGGAGCTGGAAGCTAAAAAACAAGATGAATAAAAGTGGTTAATAAAACATTCTCAAATGTTACTACATTTGTCATCCGCAGCCTGTAGTTTTTTCATACACAATCCAGACGGAAGCGATTGCAGGATGAGCTGTGCATCATTTATACCATTCAGTCTTCTATTTATACCATTTTGACAACTGTAAAACCTTTTGATGACTTTTTATTCAATTTTTTTTATGGGTAGCAAAATGGCAAAAAATGTATGTTTTGGATGTTTTTATTCCATTACAGAATCGACCATGTGGTATTGTTATTTTTATATACAGGGATATTTACTATGTTTAGGAATTTATGTTAATGTATTTACATAAATGTTAATATTGTTAATATACGGCTTTGCTATCGCATCTACAAGGGTCTAATAGGAATTGTGGTGTGGCACTCTGGGAGCCCCTGAGGCTTTCATTGCAATCAGTCACCACTCCCTGACAATCAAACAGAGGGAGTGGGTGGTAATCAGTGCTACTATGATAGCACCCGTGTGGCCATTGTTTAGGTGCCTCATTTGATTATAGCACCAACCCCAAAAGGTAATAAGTGTATGTTGTATAATACAGCAGACACTTGCCCTGTACAGAGCCCAGATTGTGAGCCCTCTCTTTAGATCCTTAACAATATTGCTAAGAGATTAAACAAGCTGTAACATTTGTGCCAATTTGGGCATCAGTGTCATCCTTTGTCCATAAAGTAGGGCAGAAGATGCGCTGCTGACTGTAATTGTGATCTTAACTGACTTCCACCACACTTGTCTGTCTCCTGTTGACTTTGGTCTAGGCTGCAGACAGTTTACTAGCTGTGATTGACAGATACCTTCTCCACTCACATTCCTCCCCTGCTAGTCTCCATGTCAGGGAAATTAAAAGTTAATTTTTAACGTGGCCAGTCCTATGCTATTTTTGACAATGTTCTGGCGCTAATAACTTTTTCATACTAACTGTGTTAGTGTTGTTTTGCAAAATGAGCTGACTTTTTTTTGCTACAATTTTGGGGACTGTCCAACTTTTTGATAACTTTTTATAAAAATTATTATATGTTGCAAAATTGGCAAAAAATGGTGTTCAGGACATTTGGGCGCTATTTTCTGTTCAAAGCTGGGAATAACACTTATTATATTTTGATAGATCGGACATTTTTGGACACGAAGATACCTAAATTGTTTATAATTTTTACTGTTTATTTGTCTATCAGTTCTAGGGAAAGGGGTGGTGATTAGAAATTTGAGTTTTTTTATAATATTTTTTTAACTTTTTACATTTTTTTTAATGGTTTTTCAGACTCCTTTAATCCTAGGTTGTCTCATTGATCCTACCATAGACTGCCATGCAGTAAAGTAGTATGTAAGGATTTTAAATATCCATTACTGACACATTGGGGCACATTTACTTATCAGTCCTGTTGCATCCGCCGATCCGGAATGTCCGACGAGGATTTGTAGCTGCCGCGATTCACTTACAGCATGCGCCCGATATCCTGCATGTGTCGCTTCCCCGCTCAGGTCCGCCGGAGTTCACCTTCTTCTTCCCAGTGCATGTGAGTGCTGCTATTGCGACACAATTTGAATTTTAAATTCCGTGGTTTGGCCGAATCAGTCGGGTTGTCCAACGGAGACACCCCCCAATTTGTGTCGCATGACAGTCGATGCACCAAAATCCGATCTCTTGCGCCAAAAACCCCTGTGCAATTCAGAGCAAATCGGAAATGTTCGGGAAACCCGACGGAAATGCGTCAGACGGACCCTTAGTGCTCTATTGTAACAAATCTTTAGAAACCAAACAGACTCGGGTCTTGACATCACAGGGAGCAACAATCTTAGTCAAGATGGCAGCGGAACTAGTATTTTGATGGACATTGTGATGAGTTTAAGACTGACGAGTTCTTCTTTTAGACCAGCTTTTAGTTCTCCTTATCATTTTTGTTGCACAGGCTATTTTCCCTCTTTTGGACAAGGCCACGCCTCCTTTGTGGAGCGAGTTAGAAAAAAAATGGTCTACAGTGTAAAAGCTGTCATAAATGTGCCAGAAGGTGGTTTTTGGCATAAATTACCAGAAGTCTGCCAAAGGGGCTTCATAAATGCCCACCATTGTGTTGAGATGTGGTGCCATTTTATGGTGTACAGTATGTTGATTTACAATCTACTACGTATGTCCCCAGATCCCACTTCTTACATCTGCGTCTCCGGGAAGCAGCGACTTCATATTGTGATCCTGGTGGGAAAGAAAATGAATAATAAGAATAATTAATGTCACGATTAGAAACCCTTCCCCATCCCGGTAATTTAAAGGAAGTAAGAAGACACAAGGTTATAAGCTGGAGGCCAATATAATAGCATCTTATAGCGGGTATAACATGTCCCACTGCTCCTCCACATCCCACCACTTCTCACCTCTGGTCTCTGCATCTGGTTCTGTTGGATTTCTCTCTTTTTCCTTCTTCTGTCGGATGAATTTGCAGCAGTGCAGGAAAGCGTCCGCACATTCTCTGCCTTCCCAGATGTTTGCTGCTCGTCCTTCACAGTTTTCACCCTTCTCATTCATCCCATCAATGCAGCATCTCCTCACTATCTCCTGGGAGCTGGAAGCTAAAAAACAAGATGAATAAAAGTGGTTAATAAAACATTCTCAAATGTTACTACATTTGTCATCCGCAGCCTGTAGTTTTTTCATACACAATCCAGACGGAAGCGATTGCAGGATGAGCTGTGCATCATTTATACCATTCAGTCTTCTATTTATACCATTTTGACAACTGTAAAACCTTTTGATGACTTTTTATTCAATTTTTTTTATGGGTAGCAAAATGGCAAAAAATGTATGTTTTGGATGTTTTTATTCCATTACAGAATCGACCATGTGGTATTGTTATTTTTATATACAGGGATATTTACTATGTTTAGGAATTTATGTTAATGTATTTACATAAATGTTAATATTGTTAATATACGGCTTTGCTATCGCATCTACAAGGGTCTAATAGGAATTGTGGTGTGGCACTCTGGGAGCCCCTGAGGCTTTCATTGCAATCAGTCACCACTCCCTGACAATCAAACAGAGGGAGTGGGTGGTAATCAGTGCTACTATGATAGCACCCGTGTGGCCATTGTTTAGGTGCCTCATTTGATTATAGCACCAACCCCAAAAGGTAATAAGTGTATGTTGTATAATACAGCAGACACTTGCCCTGTACAGAGCCCAGATTGTGAGCCCTCTCTTTAGATCCTTAACAATATTGCTAAGAGATTAAACAAGCTGTAACATTTGTGCCAATTTGGGCATCAGTGTCATCCTTTGTCCATAAAGTAGGGCAGAAGATGCGCTGCTGACTGTAATTGTGATCTTAACTGACTTCCACCACACTTGTCTGTCTCCTGTTGACTTTGGTCTAGGCTGCAGACAGTTTACTAGCTGTGATTGACAGATACCTTCTCCACTCACATTCCTCCCCTGCTAGTCTCCATGTCAGGGAACTAGTCCAATCACCTTCTGAACCAGGACTTTGATATGTCATAAGAGGTTTGTCTGGCCTATTCCTAGTGCTTGGTTTAAGTCTATTTGGGAGCCTGCTAGCATTTTTTGGACTTCTGTAATTTAGATTCTTTTTCCTATCTGTTTGTCTTTTGATTGTGTACTGCATTGTCCTCTTGGTTCTGACCCATAATTGTATGATTTTTTTCCTGTGTTTGTTTTGTACAGTTTTGGTCTTCACTTGGCAGCAGGAAGGGAACGCCGACCAGTTGTCACCTACTGCTTTGTGTAGGGTGGGAAATTAGGTAGGGACAGCTGGATTGGGTGTAGTTTATGGATCACAGTTCATGTCCATCCTACCCTTTTATCGTTGTCCATTTCCTTATATAAACATAACACATACTTATAAAGCCAGCTCGAGAACAGAGATAACATTTTATTGAAAAGTGGTTTCTGGTTCTCAAACCATATTAATGGGGGTCCTATTCCATGAACCCATGAATTGTACAGCAAACCTGCAGAGATAGCACAGCTCAGCTCTAATTTGTATGAGGACAGAGCTGCAGTTATATGGAGCTGATGCAACACAGTGCATAGACTTTTATGTTTCTTGATCTGTCCCCTTTGCAGCTTCCAGTGCCTTAGGATGTCTAAAACATCAGCTTGGGTCAAGGTAGGGATGTCATATTCCCACCAACCTGATACTAATGACCTGAGGATTGGTCATCAATATTATCAAAATTAGTTCCATAATATCTGTTATTATAGGGGTCAGAAGTCAAAAGGAGGAATAACAATGTCACGGTTACCCCCCTTGACCCGGAACGTGACATTGTGACATTGTTATTTTTCTAGTCCCTGGACTAATTGCCATTCGTGGTACAGAGGATCCACTACCACTGATCCTGACAAACAACAATAAACTAACTGTGGTCATTGCCCAGCCCCCTTTATCTCACCGGTGGTCATTTTCTGATCAATCACTTCTTCAGAAGAGCGACGTCTCCGAGTGATATGGGCTTCACATTGTTGTTCTGAAAATATATAACAAATAATGAATGTGTATAATGGACAGTACATCGCTATTCCTCTGACCTTCTCTGAAGCAAAATAAGAAGAATGGCCACATACTCCTGGGAGTCATGGCAGTAAGGTTGGGTCAAAGGCACATTTGGTTTCTTTCAGCTGTGGACCTCTCGGAGGGGATATAACTGTCTACCGCAGCTCTTGTGGCTGTTCTATTCATATTATATAGGAATTGCCAAATGCTACTAGAACCACTTAAAGGAGATCTACCACTTTGCTGTGTAATACATCCACTCCACCCCATTCCACAGTTCCCGATGTTGTCACTTTACTCTCAGGGACTCTCGCGCATGTGTGCTTGTCACCCCTATCACACAGCCGGCTGCTTCTCAGTGTGTGGCGGCGCAAGCCAGAGGCGGCTTCACTGAGAGCAGCGGCTGCATTATAGGGCTGACGAAAGCACATTCTCAAGAGTTCTTACGAGCCAAGAGACTTCACTGCCTCAGGAACTGTGAAATGGGAGGGGTTGGGTAGATTACACAGCACGCAGGTGGCGTGCATAATTATAAGCAGAGAGAGCGCTGGAGCGGCTGAGTGGTGTGCACATAAGTGCAGAGTGATAGCACATATGCACTGAGTGATGGCACATATGCACATGCCCTTAAAAGGGCAATCCTCACGTCCTATTGATCCACCTACCAGCCAATCTACCTTTATAGGTAGATTTGTGGTGGTAGGTTCCCTTTAATAACAATAGAAGGCTATCACCTGATCTTTTTGCGGTTGTGGTCTGGAGAGTTGATTGTAGGGCCAGGCCGGCATCATAAAACACCCCCATACTATCGGTACCACCTCCAGGTGTACAGCCAATATCTGACTTCTCCACAGAGTCCCACATCTAGATGGATACAACAGACATTCATAGGTTGTACAATTATTGTAGATCTCTTACCAGATTTTAAGATTGTTTCTATGGCGGGTTACAGCACATTCCTCACCTTCTTTTGGGAAATTTTTAATTTGTTGTTTAGCGCATGGACTCCTTTATCTACGATCACCAGGCGCACATCGGCCCCCGGATCAGCTTCCAGCTTTAATTTCATGGAAGACGCAGGTCTTTGGACTTTATTGTCTCTTCTTCTGTCACCAGTCAACGACAGCTGTGTCATGGTATAACATAGGTATGAGATGGATGAGATCTACTGCCTCGCGCCTCTTCTCTAAGCTTCTCAGTCTCGTAGATTATTAGTGAAACGGAGCAACAAAGAATACAAATCGAAAACGTTCATCAAAAAACAAAAAATTGAGAAAATTAGCAACCAAAAAAGTAGGTGCCTCCTGCGGTTACTCGTAAAAGCATCATGATACATTTTTTACAGGTGTTCAGACAATTTTTATAGATTTTTGTAACTGGATCGCCAGAGTACTTTGGTAAAAGGAAGTGACGTGCTGTTCCAACTGCGCCATTTATCTGACGCCTTATCGCTCCATAATCATAATCTCTATTCATTTATATAGCGCCATCATAATCCGTAGAACTTTACAAATCATAGGGGACATATACATATATAATACTACATCACTGAGTGCAAACAGTCATATGGAACACTAGAAGTGAGGGCCCTGATCACAGTTTGCAGTCCCCCTTGTAACCAGAGGTTCTTGTGTTTTTAGAAGACTTTTATTAGTTAGAAAAATCACATTTTTGTTCAAGACTGAAGTAAAATTCTTTTCACGTTTAAGCAGAATATAATTGAATACTTGGCTTTAATAACTAAGCCAAGTAAAAGAAATAGTGATGAGAGGACCTATGATCAGGTCCATGCTTGACATTGAGGGTTTGGGTCACTGAACCCGGTGTAGCAGCCCTGAATAACCCCGTTCCAGATTATACCTCCTTATAACCTTTATGCCTCTTCTTTTTTCCATTATGCTGTGCTATATACTGCATTTAATTGGATGAAATAAATATATGTATTTTTAGCTTACTATCAACTTCTTATGCCTAGCTGGCATGCCTTTGCTTTTTGAAGGGCATACCTCCGTATAGCTCCTCTCTGCCTCCGGCCCTTCCCCCTTACATTTCAAGACGAGCTCACACACACACACAGACTTCCTGCCAGCATTAGAAGAGTAAAACTATAAGCTACAGGCAGATAAGGTCTTTATCCAGGGAAGGGGGAGGGAGACAGATCTAACAGTGTATTATATGGCTGAGATGTAGCAGCACCAAGAATGTAATTGTGTGTAATATGCATCTCATAGATCTCATCATCTCTCATCTCCGATCTGTCTCATCTCTCTTCCAAAGTGTCAGATACTATTGAATGTTCAGAAGATGAATGAAAGTCGACTGCAGTTTTAGGCACATGCTCTGTTTCTATGCAGAAATGTAACTAATGCAACACAAATCATACAAGTAATACGTGTCATCTAGCGCAGGTACAAAGTCCCCGTTATGTAGGGTCAATGCACACTGTGTGATCTCTAGTATGTGTTACATCTCATTCATGTGCATATTGTTCATCTCTATGTAATTGATGCATCTTGTCCGTCTATAATAGGGCACATTAGGGCACATTATAATAGGGCCACGCTTTCATATCTATAATTAATATCTATAAATGTGAGATTGCTGTTGGATGTTCGGTTCTTCTTTAAATATAATAAGATATCAACAAATCTATTACTCCACATTGCATTACTCACCTTTCCCATGCAGGAGTCGGTTACATCCACCCAGATAGAGTCCGAGACAATCTCATTTCCGACAATGTAATATGCAATTATACGGAAGGATGGAATGAATTCCTCTGTGATGGGGAGAGACATGGTGACCAGAGACTGACCCGCCAGCCGAGGTTGTCTGCCCACCTTCACAATCCTGCCCGTGGTTGTGATCTAAAAGTAATGAAACAACAAATACTGTTACATCTTACATTCAGTTATAGGATTTATGATGATAGTTAAGCTTCTTCTCCCTCTTAGAATCAAAAAACTGCTACTTTGTAAATAGTTAAAGTGAAATGCAGATATCTTTGGTTTACCCTGCAGCAGCAGTCGTTGTCTCCTCTGGCTGTGCTGCTTATCTTTATTTACACAAGAAATACTACAGACTCTGCTGCTGCTCCCTACTCACTTTGGAAAGAGTGGGGACCATGTAATGCTACTCTCTATATAGCTAGCAGGAGAGCCTTGTGTCTGTGCAGATCTGTGAATGCAGAATCCCTACAAAGAATAGTGAGGTAGAAGAGCCTCATGTTCCCTATCAGTCCCTCCATCCCAATTCTGCATAACTGGTTCTGTCAGTCTCTCTGCACCTTAAATTTTATTTTAGAATTGTTACTTCTCTCCCTAGTTTCTGCTCAGTACTTCATTTAAACTGATAGGTTATGCAGATCTTATATATACACAATCTGCTGAGCTCAGTAGATTTGCTGAAATCCTTCCTACTTCAGAGAATATGCATCATGGGATCCATGGGTATCCTGTAATTGACTCAGATTTAGGGCAAAGACAGAAAAAGGTTAGTTTTCCTGTACTTCTCTGGTACTGAGGACAATTTCTGACAAGCAGCTTTAGAATATAAACATTTCGTAACACTGATAACAAAAAAGGTGAGAGAAACAATATTGGCTTTTTTTCTGCAAGGTTTATTTTTACAGAGTTCATCATACAGGTCCAATAATGCTACAGATTTATTGTACAGATTGTTACGGACACAATGTTACCAAATATGTGGGGAATATTTGTGTGGGTTTTTTTAAACTTTATTAGATTATATGGGAGGCTGGAGTTTTCTGGACTTAGTATTTATTGTCATAAAATGTTTTTTAAATGCGTTTTTTACTATTTTGGCTAATAGTGGCAAGTATTTCTCCCTATATAGAAAGTCAGGGTTTGAGGTGACAAATATTTCTAGGTATTTTAGCTTTGCACTTGGCCAATTAACTGGGTAAAATGCCTGTAGATGTGCTATTTGGGATGAGGGTGCTGATATATTCAAGACTTCAGATTTGCTGAACTCTGAAGTTAGAAACTTGCCCGAACAACTCCATTTACTGAAGAATATGGGGGAATGCCGTTTTGTGGTTCGTGATCATTATTAGGAGGTCGTCTGCAAAGGCTTCATTTAAAGAGGACCTGTCACCCAATTTATTGGCACTAGGAGCTGCTTACTAAAGTAAGCAGCTCCTAGTGGTCGATCAAACGCCCCAGTGTTAGAGTGATAGCGTTACCGGAAACCCCTGGTAACGCTATCAAACACTGCGGCGGGTTACAGTGTAATTGTCGGACAGCTCGCAAAGCTGTCCGACGTATTCATGAGGGGGCGGGGAAGTCACTGTCGGCCTATGGAGTGAGCGGGGCAGTGCGGGGAAGAGGCAGCGCCTCGGACCGCCCCCTCATGAATACATCGGATGGCTTTGCAAGCAGTCCGATGATTACATTGTCCCCGCCGTAGTGTTTGATAACGTTACCGGAGGTTTCCAGTAACGCTATCACTCTAACACTGCAGCGTTTGATCAAGCACTAGGAGCTGCTTACTTTAGTAAGCAGCTCCTAGTGCCGAAAATTTAGGTGACAGGTCCTCATTAAGTGTTTGATGGGGCCTATCTCCAACCCTTGAATCTGGGGGTGTTCACTAAGAGCTTGCAGTAGGGTCTCCATTACTAATACACACTGGGGGGTTGAGAGTGGGCAACCCTGCCGACTGCCATTCCTTATTGAGAATGGCTAAGAGTAGGTGCCGCTAACTTTAACACTTGCACTTGTTTTTCGCGTGGGTAATGGCATCAAAAATTGACATGACATGTTCATAAAAATCATTATCAAATCCAATTTACACTTTAAGTACACATAGAAATGCCTGAGATTGCAGAAGCTTACGGGAACAAATCTTGGTTTTTGTGCTAAGTATAGCAATGTCTTACCAGGTAGGTGAAATGATGTCTCTCATTCTGAACCGTCGTGTTGGTATTACGAGTGCTGAAATTTACAACAAGATTGTCTCCAGGTTTGACCTCCGAGGGGGTGACACCGATGTGCAGTGTCACCAGCAAAGCCCCCCCCTCTTCACACACACACCATCACATCTCCTCCTCCAGGCTTCACGGTGGGGACCAGGCATGTAGAGTCCATTTGTTCACTTTTCCTGCATCGCACAAAGACACGGGGTTGGAACCAAAGATCTCAAATTTGGACGCATCAGACCAACGCACAGATTTCTCCTGGTGTAATGTTCACTCCTTGTGCCTCTTGTGCTTGGTGCGGGTCCTTTGCAGTGGTTTCCTAGCAGCGATGTCACCATGAAGGCTGCTGCACACATTCTCCTCTTACCAGTTCCTGTAGAGATGTGTCTGCTGCTGGACCTCTGTGCGGCAGTGACCTGGTCTCTAATCTGAGCTGCTTTTACCCTGCGATTTCTGAGGATGGTGACTCGCTTGATGGTCTTTTTTTAACTGCACTTGTGGACACTTTCAAAGTTTTCCCAATTTTTCATACTGACTGACCTTCCTTTCTTAAAGTATTTATGGCCACTCATTTTTCTTTACTTAGCTGCTTTTTTCTAACCATAACACAAATTCTACCAGTCTCTTCAGTAGGACGATCAGCCGTGTATCCACCTGACTTCTCCACCACACCACTGATGCCGTAACCCCATTTATAAGGCAAGAAATCCCACTTATTACCCCTGACAGGGCACCTGTGATGTGAAGACCATTTCAGGTGACTACCTCTTGTATCTCATCAAGAGAAGCCAAGACTTTGCAAAACAGTAATCAAAGTAAAATGACCTAGAAAATAAGACAGATTTTTAGTAGTTTCACACTTTTTGGTAAGTATATAAATGTGATAATTCATAGTTTTGATGCTTTCAGTGTGAATCTGCAATTTTTACAGTCATGAAACTAAAGAAAACACTTTGAATGAGAAGCTGTGTCCATACTTTTGGTCTGTACTGTATGTTTAATTATTGTGATGTGCAGAAAGATGATTTATGTCTCTGGGATGGATCTTGGATACTTTACTAATAACTAGTAACATGCACCCATGTCAGGTAAGAATTACCCATTACTATCAGGTCTTTCTCCCATATGTCCTACGTTCCAGAGCCAGGACTCCGAAAACTGTGTTCTTGCTACAATCTCTGCACCTGGGAGATATTCATCACCTGCAGAATATAACAAATATTATAGAGCCTCCATGTCATATAAAAGTCTCTATAGGAAAAGAAGTTCTCTGTCTATAGGTATTATGCTCGTAGTAGAGAGTCTCAGCCCTCAAATTACCATTTCTCTATTTGCATAAGGTTTGTGGGTCTGGGAGTTACAGAACCAGAAATAAAGAGAGAATAGCAAAGGTGGGATTCGGATTTTATCTATAGCTAAGATTTCCAACTGCCTGTATTTCTGGTTCGGTAGATGACAGAACCCCAAAACTGATTCTTATCTCTAATATGACAACAACATGTTTCTAAGTGCTACAGTTCTAAGTTCAACCCCTATTTTATATGAAAAGAACAGCTGCAAAAAAGTTACCATATATACTCGAGTATAAGCCTAGTTCTTCAGCACGAAAAATGTGTTGAAAACCCAAACTCGGCTTATGCTCGAGTAAAAAAAATATAGGTTTTACCAGGTTTTTGTGGTAAAATTAGGGGCCTCGGCTTATACTTGGGTCGGCTTATACTAGAGTATATACAGTATATCCCCTCTAAAAGATCTACAGCTGAAAGACACTGTAACTAAATGTCCCTTTGACACAACCTTACTGACTGTGACCTCCAGGAGAATGTGGCCCTCAGAAAGCCGTGCAGGGGGCGCCAGATTCAAGAAGAACACGCACCACCATTCATGAATCTGGCACCCCCTGCACACTACACAGGCAAACCGCATATATTTATTTATAATTTTAGCATTTTTGACCAATTAAAACATTAATTTAGGTGATCTAAGGGATATTATATAGCCAACCCTAGGGGAAAAAAATCTACAATCTACTACGTATGTCCCAGATCCCACTTCTTACTTCTGCGTCTCCGGGAAGCAGCGACTTCATATTGTGATCCTGGTGGGAAAGAAATGAATAAAAAGAATAATTAATGTGCATTCTGGACAATACAGATTCTGGTTTAAGCATATTTTGGATATAGTTCTGCCTAAACTACACAATAGTGAGGAAGTAAGAAGTATAAGGACACAATGGGGGTCATTTACTAAGGGTCCGATTCGCAAACTTTCGTTGGGTTTCCCGTATTTTTCGGATTTGCTTCATTTTTCCCTGAATTGCCCCGGGTTTTTGGCGCACCAAATCGGTATGCAGCGCATCAGCGCCGGCATGCACGCAACGGAAATTGGGGGGCGTGGCCATCGGAAAACCCGACGGATTCAGCAAAACGAGGAATTTTTTTTAAAAAAAGTGTCGCTTGACACGCACTTACCTGCACCAGGAATAGGATTGTGAACTCCGACGGACTTCAGCGCAGCAGCGACACCTGGTGGACATTGGGCGCACTACCTTAGTGAATCGCCGGAAGACCCGAATCCTCGACGGAGAACGCGCCGCTGGATCACGGCAGGACCGGGTAAGTAAATCTGTCCCAATGTTTTAAGCAGGAGGCCAATATAATAGCATCTTATAGCGGGTATAACGTGTCCCACTGCTCTGCCAGATCCCACCACTTCTCACCTCTGGTCTCTGCATCTGGTTCTGTTGGGTTTCTCTCCTTTTCCTTCTTCTGTCGGATGAATTTGCAGCAGTCCAGGAAAGCGTCCGCACATTCTCTGCCTTCCCAGATGTTTGCTGCTCGTCCTTCACAGTTTTCACCCTTCTCATTCATCCCATCAATGCAGCATCTCCTCACCATCTCCTGGGAGCTGGAAGCTAAAAAACAAGATGAATAAAAAAGTGGTTAATAAAACATTCTCAACTGTTACTACATTTGTCATCCGCAGCCTGTAGTGTTTTCATACACAATCCAGACGGATGCGATTGCAGGGTGAGCTGTGCATCATTTATACCATTCAGTCTTTTATTTATACCATTTTGACAACTGTAAAACCTTTTGATTACTTTTTATAAAATTTTTTTTTATGGGTAGCAAAATGGCAAATAATGTAAGTTTTGGAGGTTTTTATTCCATTACAGAATTGAGCGTGTGGTATTGTTATTTTTATATACAGGGATACTTACTATGTTTAGGAATTTATGTTAATGTATTTACATAAATGTTAATATTGTTGACAATCAAACAGAGGGGGTGGGTGGTAATTGGTGCTACTATGATAGCACCCATGTGGCCATTGTCTAGGTGCCTCGTCTGATTTCAGCACCAATCCCAAAACGGTAATTGGTGTATGTTGTATAATACAGCAGACACTTGCCCTGTACAGAGCCCAGATTGTGAGCCCTCTCTATAGATCCTTAACAAGATTAAACAAGCTGTAACATTTGTGCCCATTCGGGCATCAGTGTCATTCTTTGTCCATAAAGTAGGGCAGAAGATGCGCTGCTGACTGTAATTGTGGTCTTAACTGACTTCCACCACACTTGTCTGTCTCCTGTTGACTTTGGTCTGGACTGCAGACAGTTTACTAGCTGTGATTGACAGATACCTTCTCCACTCACATTCCTCCCCTGCTAGTCTCCATGTCAGGGAATTAGTCCAATCACCTTCTGAACCAGGACTTTGATTTGTCATAAGCGGTTTGTCTGGCCTATTCCTAGTGCTTGGTTTAAGTCTATTTTGGAGCCTGCTAGCATTTTTTGGACTTCTGTAATTTAGATTCTTTTTCCTGTCTGTTTTGTCTTTTGATTGTGTACTGCATTGTCCTCTTGGTTCTGACCCATAATTGTATGATTTTTCTCCTGTGTTTGTTCTGTACAGTTTTGGTCTTCACTTGGCAGCAGGAAGGGAATGCCGACCAGTTGTCACCTACTGCTTTGTGTAGGGTGGGAAATTAGGTAGGGACAGCTGGATTGGTTGTAGTTTATGGATCACAGTTCATGTCCATCCTACCTTTTTATCTTTGTCCATTTCCTTATAGAAACATAACACATACCTATAAAGCCAGCTCGAGAACAGAGATAACATTTTATTGAAAAGTGGTTTTTGGTTCTCAAACCATATTAATGGGGGTCCTATTCCATGAACCCATGAATTGTACCTGCAGAGATAGCACAGCTCAGCTCTAATTTGTATGAGGACAGAGCTGCAGTTATATGGAGCTGATGCAACACAGTGAATAGACTTTTATGTTTCTGGATCTGTCCCCTTTACAGCTTCCAGTGCCCCCCATGACCCAGAACGTGACATTGTGACATTGTTATTCCTCTAGTCCCTGGACTAATTGCCATTCGTGGTACAGAGGATCCACTACCACTGATCCTGACAAACAACAATAAACTAACTGTGTGGTCATTGCCCAGCCCCCTTTATCTCACCGGTGGTTATTTTCTGATCAATCACTTCTTTAGAAGAGCGACGTCTCCGAGTGATATGGGCTTCACATTGTTGTTCTGAAAATATATTTAAAAAAATGAATGTGTATAATGGACAGTACATCGCTATTCCTCTGACCTTCTCTGAAGCAAAATAAGAAGAAGGGCCACATACTCCTGGGGGTCATGGCAATAAGGTTGGGTCAAAGGCACATTTGGTTTCTTTCAGCTGTGGACCTCTCGGAGGGGATATAACTGTCTACTGCAGCTCTTGTGGCTGTTCTATTCATATTATATAGGAATTGCCAAATGCTACTAGAACCACTTAAAGGAGATCTACCACTTTGCTGTGTAATACATCTACTCCACCCCATTCCACAGTTCCCAATGTTGTCACCTTACTCTCAGGGACTCTCGCGCATGTGTGCTTGTCACCCCTATCACACAGCCGGCTGCTTCTCAGTGTGGCGGCGCAAGCCAGAGGCGGCTTCCCTGAGAGCAGCGGCTGCTTTATAGGGCTGACAAAAGCACATTCTCAAGAGTTCTTACGAGCCAGGAGACTTCACTGCCTCAGGAACTGTGAAATGGGAGGGGTTGAGTAGATTACACAGCACGCAGGTGGCGTGCATATTTATAAGCAGAGAGAGCGCTGGAGCGGCTGAGTGATGGCACATATGCACTGAGTGATGGCACATATGCACTCAGTGATGGCACATATGCACTGAGTGATGGCACATATGCACTCAGTGATGGCACATATGCACTCAGTGATGGCACATATGCACATGCCCTTAAAAGGGCAATCCTCACGTCCTGTTGATCCACCTACCAGCCAATCTACCTTTATAGGTAGATTTGTGGTGGTAGGTTCCCTTTAATAACAATAGAAGGCTATCACCTGATCTTTTTGGGGTTGTGGTCTGGGTAGTTGATTGTAGGGCCAGGCCGGCATCATAAAACACCCCCATACTATCGGCACCACCTCCAGGTGTACAGCCAATGTCTGACTTCTCCACAATGTCCCACACCTAGAAGGATACAACAGACATTCATAGGTTGTACAGTTATCATAGATCTCTTACCAGATTGTAAGATCGTTTCTATGGCGGGTTACAGCACATTCCTCACCTTCTTTTGGGAAATTTTAAATTTGTTGTTTAGCGCATGGACTCCTTTATCTACGATCACCAGACGCACATCGGCCCCCGGATCAGCTTCCAGCTTTAATTTCATGGAAGACGCAGGTCTTTGGACTTTATTGTCTCTTCTTCTATCACCAGTCAACGACAGCTGTGTCATGGTATAACATAGGTATGAGATGGATTAGATCCACTGCCTCGCGCCTCTTCTCTAAGCTTCTCAGTCTCGTAGATTATTAGTGAAACGGAGCAACAAAGAATACAAATCGAAAACGTTCATCACAAAAGAAAAAAATGGAGGAAATCAGGTACCAAAAAATTAGAAGCAGGTGGCTCCTGCGGTTACTCGTCGTGATACATTTTTTACAGGTGTTAAGACAATTTTTATAGATTTTTGTAACTGGATCGCCAAAGTACTTTGGTAAAAGGAAGTGACGTGCCGTTCCAACTGCGCCATTTATCTGACGCCTTATCGCTCCATAATCATAATCTCTATTCATTTATATAACGCCATCATATTCCGTAGAACTTTACAAATCATAGGGGACATATATAATACTACATCACTGAGTGCAAACAGTCATATGGAACAATAGGAGTGAGGGCCCTGATCACAGTTTGCAGTCCCCCTTGTAACCAGAGGTTCTTGTGTTTTTAGAAGACTTTTATTAGTTAGAAAAATCACATTTTTGTTCAAGACTGAAGTAAAATTCTTTTCACGATTAAGCAGAATATAATTGAATACTTGGCTTTAATAACTAAGCCAATTAAGAGAAATAGTGATGAGAGGACCTGAACTTCTACGTTCGGGTCCATGCTGGACATTGAGGGTTTGGGTCACTTAACCCGATGTGGCAGGCCTGAATAACCCCGTTCCAGATTATACCTCCTTATAACCTTTATGCCTCTTCTCTTTTTCATTATGCTGTGCTATATACTGTATTTAATTGGATGAAATAAAGATATGTATTTTTATCTTACTATCGACTTCTTATGCCTAGCTGGGTTTTTGCTTTTTCAATGGCATACCTCCTTATAGCTCCTCTCTGCCTCCAGCCCTTCCCCTTACATTCCAAGACAAGCTCACACACACACACACACACACACAGACTTCCTGCCAGCACTAGAAGAGTAAAACTATAAGCTACAGACAGATAAGGTCTTTATCCAGGGAAGGGGGAGGGAGACATAGCAGATCTAACAGTGTATTATATGGCTGAGATGTAGCAGCGCTGAGAATGTAATTGTGTGTAATACGCATCTCATGGATCTCATCATCTCTCATCTCTAATCTGTCTCATCTCTCTTTCTATGTGTCAGATACTAATGAATGTTCAGAAGCTGAATAAAAGTCTATATAACCCTGTACCCTCATAATCTAAGCACATTGTCAGCTCACAGCATCTCATAGCACAGAGGAATCATGAAGTGTCTGCTTAGAGAGTTCCGCCCACACTGGAATATGACACTGACCATCATTGAGTGATGGGATCTATAACAGCAATAAAACTGAGTAAAATTGTGAAGTAAGAGGTTAAAATGATATATATTGTGTAAATTTCAGTAGGGGGTTAAAATTTGAGAATTTTTTTTCATGGGAAAACTACTTTAAATGCTGCTGGCAAAGTTGGCGCCAGCATATGATAGCCCCGCCGCTGCATACATCAAGAGGTATCAGGGCCTGGCGTAGAATGAACGCGGCCAGCAACTTTTCATATGTGAAAAGTCGCTGGCAGCAGTGAGTGCGCCGGTGCGGGGACAGTAACGCCCTGTGCCAGCTCACTCCAGGCCAGACGCACCCCCTGTCACGCCCCTTCATACCCAACTGGTGTGAAGGTGTCGGAGAGGGCAAAATAATCGCAAGTTCTGACGTGGCGCAGAGGCCCTGATAAATATCTATAATTCATATCTATAATTGATATCTATAAATGTGAGATTGCTGTTGGATGTTCGGTTCTTCTTCAACTATAATAAGATATCAACAAATCTATTACTCCACATTGCCTTACTCACCGTTCCCATGCAGGAGTCTGTTACGTCCACCCAGACAGAGTCCGAGACAATCTCATTTCCGACAATGTAATATGCAATTATACGGAAAGATGGAATGAGATCTCCTGTGATGGGGAGAGACATGGTGGCCACAGACTGACCCGCCAGCCGAGGTTGTCTGCCCACCTTCACGATCCTGCCTGTGGTTGTGATCTAAAAGTAATGAAACAACAGATACTGTTACATCTTACATTCAGTTATAGGATTTATGATGATAGTTAAGCTTCTTCTCCCTCTTAGAATCAAAAAACTGCTATTTTGCAAGATAGTTAAAGTGAAACGCAGATATCTTTGGTTTACCCTGCAGCAGCAGTTGTTGCCTCCTCTGGCTGAGCTGCTTATCTTTATTTACACAAGAAATACTACAGACTCTGCTGCTGCTCCCTACTTACTCTGGAAGGAGTGGAGACCATGTAATGCTGTTCTCTATATAGCTAGCAGGAGAGCCTCGTGTCTCTGCAGATCTGTGAATGCAGAATCCCTACAAAGAATAGTGAGGTAGGAGAGCCTCATGTTCCCTGTTAGTCCCTCAATCCAATTGTGCAATTCTGCATAACTGGTTCCGTCTGTCTCTCTGCACTTCAAATTTTATTATAGAATTGTTACTTCTCTCCCCAGTTCCTGCTCAACACTTCATGTAACTATTTCACTGATAGGTTATGCAGATCTTGTATGTGCACACTCTGCTGAGCTCAGTAGATTTGCTGAAATCCTTCCTACTTCAGAGAATATGCATCATGGGAACCATGGGCATCCTGTAAGTGACTCAGATTTAGGGCAAAGACAGCAAAGGGTTAGTTTTCCTGCGCTTCTCTGGTACTGAGGACAATTTCTGACAAGCAGCTTTAGAATATAAACATTTCATAACTCTGATAACAAAAATGGTGAGAGAAACAATATTGGCTTTTTTCTGCATGGTTTTACTTGTTTATTTTTACATAGTTCATCATATAGATCCAATAATGCTACAGATTTATTGTACAGATTGTTACGGACACAATGTTACCAAATATGTGGAGAATATTTGTGTTTTTTGTTATATTTTATTAGATTATATGGGAAGCTGGAGTTTTCTGGACTTCTTATTTATTTATAAAATGTTTTTTAAATGTGCTTTTTCCTTTTTTTTTTTATTATTATTTTGGCTAATAGTGGCAAGTATTTCTCCCTATATAGAGAGTCAGGTTTCGAGGTGACAAATATTTCTAGGCATTTTAACTTTGCCACTTAACCAACTAAGTTGCCTGTAGATGTGCTATTTGGGAAAGGGGTTCTGATATATTCAAGACTTCAGATTTGCTGAAGTTAATTCTAAATTTAGAAACTTGCCCAAACAACTCTATTTACTGAAAAATATGGGGGAATGCCATTTTGGGCTTCGTGTTCATTATTAGGAGGTCGTCTGCAAAGGCTTCATTTAAGTGTGTGATGGGGCCTATCTCCAACCCTTGAATCTGGGGGTGTTCTCTAAGAGCTTGCAGCAGGGTCTCCATTACTAATACACACTGGGGGGTTGAGAGTGGGCAACTCTTCCGACTGCCATTGGTTATTGAGAATGGCTCAAAGTAGGTGCCGTTAACCTTAACACTTGCACTTGCTTTTCGCGTGGGTAATGGAATGGACAATTCTGCTGGAATTTTGATTGCCCTCTCTGCCTGGTATGAAGCTTGCTTTATCGGTGTGCAGTTGTCTAGGTAATATCTTGTTAAGCCTCTGGGATAGTAACTTTGCCCATATTTTCACATGTAAATTGTGTAGAGATATGGGGCAATGACTGTCACAATTTTCTGTGTCTTTCCCCCGTTATGTATCACTGTTATTATTGCTTCTAGCGCTTGTCTGGGCATGGAGGTTCCCCCAGCTCAAAGGCTTCGCACCGTGCTTGCTGTTAGATGGGGTAAAAGGACGTCTGCAAATATTTTATAGTAGGATGATGGCAACTGGTCCTGGGCCTTTGTGTAAGGGCAGGGAGTTTACGATCTTGTGCACTTCCTGTGTTGTGATTGGGCGTGTGAGTGCTTCCATTTCCGATGGATTCAGATGTGGGAGATGTATGTCTGCTAAGAAACTTTTTATTTTGTTCAACAAGTCTAGATCCCTACCCCTGGTGGTGGTGGTGGTGGTGGGGGGTCAGGTTATATAACGCCTTGTAGAAGGATTGGAATTTGGTGTCATTGATCCTTAACAATATTGTCTGTGTTTCCTTTGTTTTTTAAAGTGGGAATGACGCATGACATTTTTATCAAAATCATCATGAAATCGGATTTACACATAGAAATGCCAGAAGCTTATGGGAACAAATGTTGGATTTTGTGCTAAGTATAGCAATGTCCTACCAGGTAGGTGAAATGATTTATCTCATTCTGAACCGTCGTGTTGGTATAACGAGAGCTGAAATTTACAGCCAGATTGTCTCCAGGTTTGACCTCCGAGGGGGTGATACTGATGTGCAGGTAGTTCCCTCCTGACTGATAAACATTGGCCGTCAGTGAAGCGGACGCCTGCCGGGCGGGGGGAAGGGCAGGATCTGATGTCCTCACCTGTAATCACAAAATAGGTGAAGAAAATAATAGAATTTCATGATAAAAATAGATATCATAAAATTGATTTTGAAGACCATCATAAGCAGTATTTCTTCATTTACTCTACACATGGTTACTGTATACTATAACTCTGAGCCTCTTGACATTGAATAAGACAGGAAACTATTAGATCTCTTAAATGTAGGAATAACATGTTGAGTGCCTTGAACATGGACCAGCAGAGTTGGAATAAAAGCCACTGCTTGCCATATTTTGTGTGAGTACTTTGAAATATTTGGATTCTTTGTATGTGCAACATCCCCCACCGGGGCCTAGCCTTCTCTTGGGGCCTGGAGACAGCCTGGGCCCGCAGTACCGGAGTGGCTGGCGGTTGCAGCCTAGGCACGTTAGTGTCACGGTGCTTGGTATGGGGAACCGGAGGGCTGTCCTACAGCCTGGCAGGTCTCCTGCAGGGTGGTGTTGGCAAGAAATGATGAGGGAGAGGCTGTTATAGTGGTTCTCCCTGGGACAACCCTTTGGGGTCTGGAGTATGAGTCCCTGTGTGGTGGATAGGGAGGCAGACGTTGAACAAAAATAACTTCCAGTTCCTTATTGGAACCGACAGGAACAGTAGCAACGTGCCTTGACAAATGGTAGAACGCTGGAGATGCAGTTGAAGGGAGCCACAGGACTAGATCACCAGCCTGGATGCAAGGGCAGGCTGGGTGGTAGCTGTGTCCTAGTAGGATGCTTCAGCTTGTCCTGGGTTACTTCAGATATCACCCTTGAAGGTAGGATGATACCCCTTTCTCTTACTAACTAGCTCCTCACTCCACTCAGGCAGGGAGCTGAGCTCTCCTGCTCTCTGACTAACTGGTCAGATCTGGTCTGGTGTGCTGACTGCACTGACTGCTAGCTGTACTCAGTCTGAAGTAGACTGGCACTGAACTCTAGAACTTTCCTGACCAGGGGTTTTATTACTCCCACTGGTCAGGTGGCGGTTCCTCCTCCAATCGCATCCAAGCTTACAGATACAAGGTATAACACATGTGATTGGTCAACACAGATTACATCACATAAAGAATTAACTCCTGCCTTACCAGGCAGACTCTACCGCTTCAGTGTTCCCCTGTGTTATGTAGTGACCTGCTGTGGGGTTGACCAGACCCTTCACAGGCTGCAAGCTACATGGTGGGACGTATTTGCAACAACCACTCTGCCTTGCATCAGCAGGGGTGTTGCATATGTTTATTGGAATGACCATTTACACCCTAATCGGCTGTCTGATACATTATACACATTATATTTATCTGCAGAGATACTCACAGTAATCCTAAGGGTCTCTATATCTGCCGTAGTGTTCAGCGTGAGCCGGGCCGTTCCCTCCGCTCCTGTTATACCCTCCACCGTTCCTGGTTCGGCCACCACCGGGACCCTCTGTGCTGGAGAACCATCAGGGTATGTCACATGGACCTTTGGGATGATGAAAAGTATCTTAAATCATTAAAAATCAATAAAAACATGGACATTGTCATTTAACATCATAGTTATAGGACATCTACCATCACAAAATTACCTGTAGTGAAGGAAAAATCATGCAGTAGGAGGCGGAGGGGGGAGCTGGGGTGAAGACCCCACGCGTATCACTAGTCACCTAGCTACCTCAGGGGTGCTCACTACAGGTAATTTTGTGCCTTGCACCGTGCTCCCCTTTTTCTTACTCAGCACATCCTCTGGTATCAGTATCCCAGTTCATGTACATATATATTTATGAATGTTCTCTTTTTTTGTGGTTGAGCACGGTTACCTGTGTATATAATCTAATACTCCATCGGAGAGACTGGGGGCCTCTCTGCAGGCAGGGGGAGCTGGCGGTTTGCACGGTTGGATTTGTGTGCCTTGTTCACACTTTTAGATGTTTTTATTGTTGTCTGTTTCTGTTGTGGCGTACTATACTAAACTTGTATATTTTGATGGTCATATAGCATACGTCTTTGTCTCTCCATTCTTTTATTGTATAAACATAACATCAGTTGAAGGACATCTACCACCAGGATGAAGGACTGTATTCAAATGAGGCTGAGGGGCTCCAGGCTTCATAGGTGTTACTGGAGCCTGGAGCCCCTCAGGCTCATTTGAATACAATGGGGGTCATTTACTAAGGGCCCGATTCGCGTTTTCCCGACGTGTTACCCGAATATTTCCGATTTGCGCCGATTGTACCTGAATTGCCCCGGGATTTTGGCGCACGCGATCGTATTGTGGCGCATCGGCGCCGGCATGCGTGCGACGGAAATCGGGGGGCGTGGCCGAGCGAAAACCCAACGGATTCGGAAAAACCGCTGCATTTAAAAAAAAATTGTGTCGCGAAAATTTCACTCACCTTCATCCAGGATAGGCCGGTGCATTCCAAATATAGAACATATCCCATATTGTGCACGTTGGCCGCTGATCCAGGTCTCGGTGCGGTCAGACACAGTGGAGCCCATTTACTAAGGGTCCGAATGCCGCACTTCCGTCGGGTTTCCTGAATATTTTCGTTTTGCCCTGAATTGCCCCGGGATTTTGGCGCATGCGATCGGATTTTGGCACATCGGCGCCGGCTTGCATGCGTCAGAAATCAGGAGCCGGGGCCGTCGGACAACCCGACGGATTCGGACAAACCGCGGAATTTAAAAAAGGTTTTGTGTCGCAAGATCCGCACTCGCATACACTGGGAAGAAGCAGGTGAACTCCGGCGGAGCAGCTACACATGGAATCGCACCGGACCCGAATCCACGTTGAACAACGCACCGTGGGATCGCGTCAGGACTGGGTAAGTAAATGTGCCCCACCGTATCATAATTGGGTGCCGTAGACCTCTTCAGCAGGGACGATCTGCCTACAAATTGTGCGGAGAGGTTTCGGCTCCTACTACACTGCACGTGTTCATGAGGCTTAAAATGTGAGTTATGTTTTTTCATATACCATATCCTGCCTCGATGTTAGTAGGGTACAGTATTTGGGTCACATACCAAGAGATCGTAGGGCAATCCAGGCTTGAAATATTGGGACGTTCTGGTAAATAGAACATTATATGGTGAGCTCACTATATGGATGTCTTCCAGTTCACTTTCAACGAATTCCCTTCCTAAAAGGGCGACAGAAATCCATATATACATATATATGTATATCAATATGTGAAGATAAAGGCTAAAACAAAGGAAATAGATGAATAGATTACATTCCGCACCAGAATCGGTGATGAGAGTAATGGTCATATATAAGGTGTACTGCAACAACTCATCAGCACTCAGAAAGTGCTTAACCAAATCTTCTGTCTTCAGTACAACAAGTCCTTTTCCACCAAGAACCTAATGGACAGAAAATTAGAAAAGGATAAATAATAAAATAAATGATGGTAGAGGAAACATAGAGAGCTCCAAAACATCTGGAGGAGAAGCAAACAATTCAGGCCCCAAAAGAAATATTTAAAATTGTTTAAACTGAAAAACATCAGATTTATTGTTCCAAGGAAAACGTGTGAAATATGATGATCCTACCGGAATCCGTCTCAGGCTGTCTGCTATACTGGTCCATAGATCATCTTTCATGACCACAAACCTCACAAAGGCCATGCCATCTACAGGCTTCCCGTAGAGGAACCTGGGAACGGAGAGGAAATCAGAGGATACATTCCTGACTAATAATAATAATAATTCCTGTATTTATATAGCGCACACAGATTACGCAGCGCTGCAACGAACTTGCCAAATCAGTCCCTGTCCCCAATGGGGCTCACAATCTAATCAACCTACCAGTTTGTTTTGGAGTGTGGGAGGAAACTGGAGGACCTGGAGGAAACCCACACAAACACGACTATTATCTTTATATTACTGGTCAGAAAGATGTGGAAAGTCAATGCCCAAAGCACAGTAAAACAGTGAAGAATAGAATAAAAACAGTGAACACAGTGAACACAGTGACCACAGGATCATTTAAGATAAAAACACAGTGCAGAACACAGTGCAGAATAGATTACAGATGTTCGGCACATCTGCTTACTTGTCGGGAGATACGCGCGGAACGGCGCGAACAAAATAGCATGTGAAGAACAATATATATGTGTGAAGAACACATTGCAGATGTATTTAAAACATCTGCAATGTGTTCTTCACACATATATATTGTTCTTCACATGCTATTTTGTTCGCGCCGTTCCGCGCGTATCTCCCGACAAGTAAGCAGATGTGCCGAACATCTGTAATCTATTCTGCACTGTGTTCTGCACTGTGTTTTTATCTTAAATGATCCTGTGTTCACTGTTTTTATTCTATTCTTCACTGTTCTTCACATCTGCTAAATTGTCGGGAGATAATATACGCGCGGAACAGTGAAGAATAGATCGCAGATGTTTGCAAATTATCAGAAGACATTCTTTTTCAATTAAATAACACATTTTAATCCCAAACCATGGTCCCTTTAAAAAATGCTCGAGTCTCCCATTGAATCGCGCGTCAAAAATGCGCCGAAAACGCAAAAAAAACGCAAATTACTCCAAGGAAAAATGGAACAAAAACGCAGCCAAAACGTCAGTTTTTCACGCATTGCACCCTGACGTGAAACGCAACGCTAGTGTGCAAGAGGCCTTAACGTCATATTTATAGGACATCTACCATCAGATTACCTGTTGGTAGATGATTACTACTCACCTCAATGTCACCCTTTGCAGCATTTAATAGAAATTATTTTTTTTTAAATATTCAGATGAGACTGATGTGCTCTGCAGAGCCCCCCGAAAAGTGATTTATTCCCTCGCCTTGGCTCAACCAGCTCCACCTACTGAGGCACCGCCCACAGAGTGTTGGCGTCACCGTTTCTCTCTGAAATTCTTGCGCAATGTGTGATCATAACATTCACTGCGCTGAGAGAAAGCTGTTGCCAGCCGGGCCTGCGGGTGTAATCACATCACTTTGTGGCAGGGCCCAGAGGTGCTCTATAGACCTCAGGCTCATTTGCATATAAAAAAAAAACATTTTTATACTACATGCAGCCAATCTAAGATAAACTGAAAGAAAATTACAGTAAAGGAGCACGAGGATGTGAAAAGTAACCATTTACATTCTTGGAACCTGGCGGGAGATGTCCTTTAAAGGAAATAAATATGGTAGTTATTGGTAACCTTCAGGTACTACTACTCTTATCTTCTCGCTAACCCCAGGAGCAGTTGTGTATTGTTGAAGGGCATCTACCACCAGGATGAAGAATTGTATGCAAATGAGGCTGAGGGGCTCCAGGCTTCATAGGTGTTAATGGAGCCTGGAGCCCCTCAGGCTCATTTGCGTACAATCTTTCATCTAGGTGGTAGATGCCCTTTAATGGCTACAATGGGATGTCATAAAAACCAGTAGGTCCAGCAGGGAGCATTTTAAAGGTTACATGCCGGGTGGAGGAGGGAGGGGGTTGAGGGTTTCTCATCATCCCCCTCTTCATAGAAAGCTGAGCTGTCAATGAGGTAATTTGGCAAAATATGGAACATGTCCCATATGCACGTTGGCCGCTGATCCATGTCTCGGTGCGGTCAGACTCATTTACTGCGGTCGGGCTCATTTACTAAGGGTCCGAATGCCGCACTTTCGTCGGGTTTCCCAATATTTCCGTTTTGCCCTGAATTGCCCCTGGATTGTGGCGCATGTGATCGGATTTTGGCGCATCAGCGCCAGCTTGCATGCGTCAGAAATCAGGAGCCGTGGCCGTCGGACAACCCGACGGATTCGGACAAACCGCAGAATTTAAAAAAGGTTTTGAGTCGCGAGATCAGCACTCACATACATTGGGAAGAAGCAGGTGACCTCATACACTGGGAAGAAGCAGGTGACCCCGGCGGAGCAGCTACACATGGAAGGACCCACGATCTTAGTGAATCGCACCAGACCCGAATCCACGTTGGACAACGCACCCTGGGATCGCGACAGGACCGGGTAAGTAAATGTGCCCCAGTGTTCTCACCGTATCATAATTGGGTGCCGTAGAACTCTACAGCAGGGATGATCTGCCTACAAATTGTGCGGAGAGGTTTCGGCTCCTACTACACTGCACGTGTTCATGAGGCTTATGTTTTTTCATATACCATATCCTGGCTCTATGTTAGTAGGGTAACCCTACTGGTGGATTATCACACACACAGCTGAACCGTGACAGTATTTGGGTCACATACCAAGAGATCGTAGGGCATTCCAGGCTTGAAATATTGGGACGTTCTTGTAAATAGAACATTATATGGTGAGCTCACTATGTGGATGTCTTCAAGTTCACTTTCAACGAATTCCCTTCCTAAAAGGGCGACAGAAATCCATATATACATATACACTCACCGGCCACTTTATTAGGTACACCTGTCCAACTGCTCATTAACACTTAATTTTTAATCAGCCAATCACATGGCAGCAACTCAGTGCATTTAGGCATGTAGACATGGTCAAGACAATCTCCTGCAGTTCAAACCGAGCATCAGTATGGAGAAGAAAGGTGATTTGTGGCCTTTGAACGTGGCATGGTTGTTGGTGCCAGAAGGGCTGTTCTGAGTATTTCAGAAACTGCTGATCTACTGGGATTTTCACGCACAACCATCTCTAGGGTTTACAGAGAATGGTCCAAAAAAGAAAAAACATCCAGTGAGCGGCAGTTCTGTGGGGCGGAAATGCCTTGTTGATGCCAGAAGTCAGAGGAGAAGGCAGACTGGTTCGAGCTGATAGAAAGGCAACAGTGACTCAAATCGCCACCTGTTACAACAAGGTAGGAGAAGAGCATCTCTGAACGCACAGTACGTCGAACTTTGAGGCAGATGGGCTACAGCAGCACAAGACCACACTGGGTGCCACTCCTTTCAGCTAAGAACAGGAAACTGAGGCTACAATTTGCACAAGCTCATCGAAATTGGACAGTAGAAGATTGGAAAAACGTTGCCTGGTCTGATGAGTCTCGATTTCTGCTGCGACATTCTGATGGTAGGGTCAGAATTTGGCGTCAACAACATGAAAGCATGGATCCATCCTGCCTTGTATCAGCGGCTCAGGCTGGTGGTGGTGGTGTCATGGTGTGGGGAATATTTTCTTGGCACTCTTTGTGCCCCTTGGTACCAATTGAGCATAGTTGCAACACCACAGCCTACCTGAGTATTGTTGCTGACCATGTCCATCCCTTTATGAGCACAATGTACCCTGTAACATCTGATGGCTACTTTCAGCAGGATAATGCGCCATGTCATAAAGATGGAATCATCTCAGACTAGAACATGACAATGAGTTCACTGTACTCAAATGGCCTCCACAGTCACCAGATCTCAATTCAACAAATCCGACAAATCTGCGGCAACTGTGTGATGCCATCATATGGAGCAAAATCTCTGAGGAGCTTCCAGCACCTTGTTGAATCTATGCCATGAAGAATTGAGGCAGTTCTGAAGGCAAAAGGGGGCCAACCCGTTACTAGCATGGTGTACCTAATAAAGTGGCCGGTGAGTGTATATGTATATCAATATGTGAAGATAAAGGCTAAAACAAAGGAAATAGATGAATAGATTATAATCCGCACCAGAATCGGTGATGAGAGTAATGGTCATGTATAAGGTGTACTGCAACAACTCATCAGCATTCAGAAAGTGCTTAACCAAATCTTCTGTCTTCAGTACAACAAGTCCTTTTCCACCAAGAACCTAATGGACAGAAAATTAGAAAAGGATAAATAATAAAAAAGAAATGATGGTAGAGGAAACATAGAGGTGGTAGAGAGCTCCCAAACATCTGGAGGAGAAGCAAACAATTCAGGTCCCAAAAGAAATATTTAAAATTGTTTAAACTGAAAAACATCGGATTTATTGTTCCAAGGAAAACGGGTGAAATATGATGATCCTACCGGAATCCGTCTCAGGCTGTCTGCTATACTGGTGCTAAGATCATCTTTCATGACCACAAACCTCACAAAGGCCATGCCATCTACAGGCTTACCGAAGAGGAACCTGGGAACGGAGAGGAAATCAGAAGATACATTCCTGACTAATAATAATAATAATTCCTGTATTTATATAGCGCACACAGATTACGCAGCGCTGCACAGAACTTGCCAAATCAGTCCCTGTCCCCATGGGGCTCACAATCTAATCAACCTACCAGTATGTTTTGGAGTGTGGGAGGAAACTGGAGGACCTGGAGGAAACCCACACAAGCACGACTATTATCTTTATATTACTGCAGGAAAATGTGGAAAGTTAAAGCCCAAACCACAGTAAAAAAATTAGCATTTAATACACCATGGGCACGTGCTCTCCTGGACCGGATCCTGGGCGAGCACTGGGCTGGGTAGAGAAGGGAGGCAGAGTGAGCGCTCCTCACCCCTCCCCTCGCCATAGAAAGATGAGTGGCCACCCAGTTGCTGTGTGGTGAGACACCATGTGATCACAGCACCGGGACTGGGTGCCATAGACCTCAATGGGGGCCATGATTGTGTGGCCAGTTCACAGCCCCGTTATGGTTATGAGAATGAGGCCGTAAAGAGACAAAATTTAGAGAGTTGCCGCCTCCTTAGCCGGTATTTTGAAATTTGCATATTAATGACAGGGGGGCTATATCATTTAACCATTTAAAATTGAGCAGCCTTGTTTAAAATGGTTCCCTCCTCATATAGGGTGGGTATATGCCAGATGATATTATTATATTACAATATATTATTATTATTATTATGTAGACAGAGCACTGAGTTTGGCCATTCTAAATGGTAAACAACCTAGGCCTGAAGAAGAGTGATATAGCCTGTGTATAATTGCTCTTTGGTTTCTTCTTCCTAGATTTTAAGGGACCGTGTCATGAGGATCACACATTTTCACCTAATGACAGATTCCCAGGGGCTTTTTAATGCTAATTCCCAATATTACTGGTTCCACTCAATTTTTAAAGTAGATACAGTAAAAGTACACCTGGCTCCCTGCCAGCAAACTGCAGCAAGTCATGGGGGCGTCCGAGTCTTTGTTATCATCATCATTATCTCCTCTCTGCTCTCATAGCTCCTATCTTCTTTTTGCAGCTGTTAGCTGACCCTGTGCTCCAAGCAAATCTCTAAGCTGATGTCTGTAGGAGGGAGGGGGAGCCAGCAGGACAGAGAGGAGATAATGATGACGACACAGGAATGCACAGCCTTGCTCAGGCGCTCCTGTGACTACCCGCAGGGAGCGAGGGATATTTCTGTTTCATTTTTAATGTAAGTGGAACCTTTTATGTTAATTATAACAGCAATAAGTATATAAATGGACTGGTCAATAGATAAAAGTGTGTCATCCTCATGACAAGTTCATTTTAACCTTTAACAAATAATTTGAATAGTTTTATGAACTTTTCTGGTGAGTGCTGCTCTTCATTTCCTTCATTAGAGCTAAAAGTTTGACTTTTGAGAAATTTTTATGGCGTTCCATCAAATCAGACACTAATCATCTACTTACTTTGCTTTAATTTCCACAGTAAATTCAGTATCATGAATGCAAAAAAAATTCTTCTGTGGGATCAGCTGAATCTCAAATGTGGGCGTCACTATATGGGAAAGGAGAAGTAAGGAGGACTGAACCTTTCAATCAACAGTCCCATCTGTGTACATAAGAGGTAACACTATTTTGGGCGTTATATGACTTGCATTTTGTATACCGTATTTTTCGGACTATATAGGCGCCTTATAGTCCAATGCGCCTTATATATGAACCGTACTTACAGACAACAGCTGCCTTGTACTGTGCACAGGTCTGCCACCTGCTGGTCATTCATCATTATAATCAGGTGCACCTTATACTCCGGTGCACCTTATATATGAACCTAGACATTTTAGCAGGCATTTATTGATGGTGCGCCTTATACTCCGGTGCGCCTTATAGTCCGAAAAATACTGTATATCATTTTATAGGATGATTATGTCATGTGATATCTCTGTAAGCTCGTGTCCATCTGGCTAGTTATATGGACGTCAGGCAAAATTTCAAATGCACATTCCCCTGTTCCGATGTATCACAGTGTTTCAAATTCACTTCTCTTCTTAATTTATGGAAGAGAAGACCCGACATCCTCGTTTGGGTTCGGCATTGCAGAATTGGCGACCGAACAGCAAGTCCGGCAAATTGAGGCCCCTAGCAACTAGTCATGACTATAATTGTCCAGGGGACTCACTCTGACCAATCACAGCCATGGCTGGGGGTCAGTTCGCTGGACTGGCTGTTCGACCGCCAAAACCCTTTAAGACAGGACCGTCGTAAAGTAAATGACTGTAACTGATATTATCTCCATGTCGATTAGCAAATCCTCTTACCGTATTCTTTCACCTCAAAGTTTGTGGAGTATATATGGACTGGAGAGTGCTCATACCTCACTGATATGGTCCATACTCCCACACTGCAGGGACAGATGAATAAGGTGTCACATTGTATGGTCAAAGGATAAATACAACGTGAAATTTTCAGCATTTTTGAACATTACAACCTCAAAATCAAACATATTGGGGCGCATTTACTAAGGGCCGTGCACCAGTTTTCTGTTGGACTTTGCACGTTCTGTTCAGTGCATACTGCATGTACAGGTATTGGTGTCCGCGCCACATTTCTGCACTGAAAGGGGCTCAGTCGGACTGTGCACCACATTAAACAAGCAAAGTCCAACAGAAATGTGTCACACGGCCCATGTTATAGGTGCACCCTGCTGTGGCGCAAGATTCATACAGAATATGCGGCAGAAATCCTGAATCTGGCGGCCCCTGCACACTACACAGGACACTGCACCTTATACAGACTGCACTGTTCTTAGTAAATGTGCCCCATTTTATTTTACGTGTTAGCCTGTGTTATGTGAATCTGCCGCACTCTGCACACTCCACATAGTACAGACTGCACTAGTTTGGATAGATTTGGGTCTGTGAGTGAAGATTTCTGAGTGCATTTGTACACCTTATGGCCCACATTTACCACAACTAGTACAACCGGCACTACGTGCGACAGAGTGGACCAACTTCTTTTTGGTATGCCTTCTACATAGAGCGTGTGACACAATTCTGAGGGAATCTGCATGATAAATATGGCACACCGCCCGACTGTGCACCCGAACGCCCCTGGTGCATTCGTCGGTCACTTCATAAAAACGTGTGCAAGCAGTGTTCACATTGGGGGTAATTTACTAAGGGCCCGATTCACGTTTTCCTGATGTGTTACCCGAATATTTCCAATTTGCGCCGATATTCCCTGTATCGCCCCGGGATTTTGGCACACGCGATTGGATTGTGGCGCATCGGCACTGGCATGCACGCGACCGAAATCGGGGGGCATGGCCGAACGAAAACCCGACGGATTCGGAAAAACCGCCGCATTTAAAACAAAAAGTGTTGCGGGACTCGCGCTTTCCTTCACTAGGAATAGGCCGGTGAACTTCAGTGCATTCCGGCGGGCCTCGGGGAACTTCAGCGCAGCAGCGCCACCTGGTGGACGTTGGAGGAACTGCCTTAGTGAATCCCGGCCGGACCCGAATCCACCGCAGAGAACGCGCCGCTGGATCGCGAATGGACCGGGTAAGTAAATCTGCCCCATTGTTTTTAGTACAAAGTCAGACAGAAAACTGGCACAGACACTTTAATAAATGTGGGCTCGTGTGCAGTTTGTTTACTGCATTTTTTTTTACAAACTGTGAAAAAAAAATCGCCTTATACACTCGTTACAATGGTCTTATCTGAAATGTGGTTATACCATGTAATATCTGCAGTGGATTGCAGGGGAATTTATGAAGCCCGGCGCTTAGGGCTATCGCAACCTTGCCAGACTTGGTGGAGATTTTATGAATACCAAAAATAGTACACAGGACCACATGAACAAAATCACAATACATAAAACAGAATAATACAATACTCGATCTTTATTCCCACAAGGAAACCAAAAAAGACACAACAATTTCAAATCATCACCTGAAATACACAACAACAAACACACAAAAGCGGTGGTGGTCAAATGAATCACAAGTCCACCTCAATAGGTATAAAAGTAAACATAGAGAGCACAAAGCATGTATATGTGTATATACCAGAACCCAATAGTAAATTTTGCCCAAATAGAAAAAAGGGGCGTTACATGTATAGGTGCCTACCAATCATACACAAGGCTCTCGAGACCACCACCGCAGGACCCCGACGTACGTTTCGCCGTCGCTTCCTCAAGGCCATATGAAGCTTTTTATATCCATTTTTTGCCAGAAAACTGACAAAGGCAGCACCGTGTGGGTGTACTCAAAACGACATAGGTCAGTGATAGAGAACCTTAGAGACTCATTTCCCAAGATACAACCAAGACCCAGTTATATGGTGCAAAGTACCAACATCACATGTTATACAGTTACTTATTGCTCCCTGCTCTATCACAGCTTCCAATCATATTGGAGTCCTGAGGACACCAATATAGTGGAAAGAAGATACAGAAATTTGGCTTCTTCTTGTAGCTTCTCTGTAGGGTTCCCTGAACAGGAAGAATCAGGGAGCTGGAGCAGGAGCTCCATTGATAATCTAGCTCTGTCTACACCTTCCTGTTCCTGCTGCAGTCCATGCAGGCATAAATGTGTTGTCCAGAACATGGCACACCCTGGTCTGCCGCAGTCCACAGGAGGTGGACTTGTGGTGAAGGCCTGGGTGCCCTCAGAGAGGACTCTGAGTGCCGACTATGGAGCCCATGCCATAGTTTCGCCACCACTGACATAAATGGTCATAGGTGGACCTGAAATAAACAGGTTAATAAATTATTTTGAATCAAGGTGCTGTCTCCTGGGCGAAAAGAGTCAGTACCCGCAGGAAAGCTTCTACCTAATAGAGCAGTGATGGCGAACGTTTTAGAGACCGAGTGCCCAAGCTACAACCGAAATCCACTTATTTACTGTGAAGTGCCAACATGGCATTTTAAGCAGTAACTTATTGCTACCTGTTCTTCCACATCTTTCAATCGTATCGGCCCCCTGAGGCCACCAATACAGTTGAAACAAAGAGGGCAAATTCAGACCATCATTGTAGCTTCTCACCAGGGTCTCTTTGTAGACAAATAATGAAGGGTCCAGCAAGGGGACCTCAAAAAGATATTGCAGCCCTGTCCACACCTTCTCACTTTTCCTGCAGTTCCAAACAGCCAATGAAGTTTTGCTTAAAAATAGCGCTGAGAGCAGCATCTCTAAAGTTTTCTGGGGCTGCAGAAAGATTTGGTGGATTTGTTGCTTTCTGGTGGACTCTGTCCTGGGGTGATAACCTGAGTGCCCACAGAAATGGCTCTGAGTGCCACCTCTGGCACCCGTGCCATAGGTTCGCCACCACTGTAATAGAGTGCTGCCTTATATTGTATTACATGGACCAAAGAGATTCCAGTACTGATGTGGATTTACCTCCCTAGTTCCAGTAGTTTGTAGGAGAAGGTCATGATACCGGAGCTTCCATAACTTCTCGCTCTCATTTTTTCGACAATTGTACCAGGTCTCTGTAAAGAAAAAAAGTGAATGAAGATGATACATTTTATTATACATTATATTATTGTAATATTATTAATAGTATTAAGTGTAATATTCGAGCAATGATATAAATGTACTTCAGGCTGGGAATGTGTCCTTGGTGAAACATGTTAGATTACAGAGGACCTCGGTCAGGCCTGGATTCTATATAACACAGTTGGCCCCAACGGACCAGTTTTCTAGTGGACGGGCCCTAAAATAATCTCAAATTCCTTGTGAACTGCCAATAATTGTGGAACCTTTAGGCATAGAAGGGTATGAAGGGGTGTGCCTGAAGTTCAGACGCCCCGATGGCCAAATAGATTCACCTATTCATTTATCACATAAAATGTCTCATTGGCTTCTATTGGGGGGAAAAGCGAACACAGATTACAGCAATGGAGTTTCTGGTAATGCAGTGACACCACGTGGTGGATCTACTTTATTCGCCTGGTTAGAACCATTTATTTGCTTACCAGAATTTCGATGACCAGAGCTGGATTCACAGGAGACATCTTGTCATCGACAGAGAAGATACTGTAGACAACTGTGCAAAGAGGACACAGAAGATAATTTATACAAATGTTCAAATGAAACCTTTGCCTACCCTCAGCTTTCCATCAGCAGATTTGAGAGTGGAGTTCATGCCGTGTAGGACATTTCTCATACATCAGCGAGCTGTTAGATCACATATTGGGGCACATTTACTAAGGGTCCCGCGGCCACATTTCCATCAGGTTTCTCAAATTTTTCAGTTTTGGCACACACGATCAGATTGTGGCGCATCGGTGCTGGCTTGTATACAACACAAATTGGGGGTCGTGGACGTTGGACAACCCGACTGACTCGGACAAACCGCCGAATTTAAAAACCAAATTGTGCTGCAAGATCAGCACTCACATGCACCGGGAAGAAGAAGGTGAACTCCGGCAGACCTGAGCGGGGAAGCGACACATGCAGGAAATTGGATGCACGATCTTAGTGAATCGCGACAGACCCGAATCCTCGTCGGACATTCCGGATCGGGGGCGTCAATGGGACGGGTAAGTAAATGTGCCCCATTGAGTCTCAGCAGGTGCAATAATTACAGGGAGCTGGACAGTTCATTGCCACAACCTCATACATATACCTGTAGACCCCGGGGTGTAGATGGTCTTGTCAGTCTGAATGATGGCATAGCCTCTTTGATGGCCGAGCAGGACAACCTTCTCCAGGTTGCACACAGGAGACGTCACAGTCACATAGACGTATTGTTTGGTTTTGGGGTCTTTAGCTAATACTTCAGATGGAATCTGAAAAAAAATAAAAAATAACCTCGAAAGGACGAGATCCGGGATGGATGGATAACTGTGTGATGTATCTGCCACTTGTGTCCCGCCATGACCTTACCCGGACTGTAGCGGTGCCCAGGAAATTGTTGTCATCATTCAGGGAGATCTTCTGCTTTGGTAATCTGAAATCTTTTGTAAGAAAGACTTGAATCTCAACATCAGCCTCAAAAGTCTTGTTGTTTCCATCTAAGACGATGGTTTCATCACTGTCCCGGTGTAACACGCTGGGTGTAATGAGAGTGCACCTATCACAGAGACAAGAAGGACATCAGCCAAACCCCTCGATAAGAAAAGACAATAGTGATGTGTAACTGAGATAACAGCCATGAGCCATACATGTACATTGTACGGACATCCCTTGCACAACATACAGCCCTGTCATTTGCTCCTTATTTAGCTGATCTATAACTGATTTTGTTTGCTGCCAGATGTGGAGCAAGTTACCGTAGCATCACTAGCTTCTGGAGCCACTAGGAGTCAGCACACCTGCAAGGTGGCCTTAAGGGGAACTCTTACTCCCTGACTCTAGTCAAAAGCCTCTCACTCAGCTAAACCAGTTCTCTACACTGTACTGAGGAGAAGCAATCACATTGAAACAGCGCTGTGTACAGTTCTTTCCGGAACAGATATACTGGTCATGACATTAGGCTTCCTGAAAGTCATGCTTGATAGTAATGGGGCTGACTTGCAAGGATGCAAAGAGACATGGTTTTCCTTGTCTCATCAAGGAATATCGGTTTGCATATTTCCTAGAATCCCCTAGTGGAGCATCAAAAGTCTCAACACGCCTGCAAAGCGGCCTCAATTGGCAAACTCTCGGAAAGGCCTAACTCTCTGACCCCAGCATAGGAAGAGACACACAGGGATGTTGGTGGTAAATAATGAAGAACGCAATGCACTAGTAGATTCGCTAGTATCCATATTTTAGAGAAATCTGCCCAAGGGAGGTAGCAGTACCCAGCTATCATGTAAGAGATATCCTTCATTAATATTTACACGTTCCATTTGACCATTGGATTGTGGATGATGTGCACATGAGGACTCTTCTGAATTTAGATGTGAATTGGACACCTCATCAGAGGGAAGATCAGACTTGAATGAAGAAAGCCATGCGCAACGACCCAGACAGTGGTGCAGCCAGCAGAGGAGTAATATCTCTGATTAAATCCATGACAATATGGAACATTGAGCATGAACAATTAGAGCCAAAATAATAACATAAGAATAACATAAGTTGGGATGTCTTCAAACTGAAGAGGAGCAACTTACTCAATTGATAAGGATCAATTATCTGAATATGCTGAGGATTCCTGGTCTGTAGTCTCAAAAGATCGGGAAACTGCGTCATCGGTAATGTTTTTCCAACATAGGACAGAAATAGAGTACAAAATGACATAGAACAGGAAACATCTTGCTGATGAGGGTTCAGATTCTGTGTAGATTGTAAGTACAGTAGGTTATGAGTACAGTAGGTGAGGGTTTTGTGGTTTGTATAAATGAATTCATCCATTCTTCCAGAGACCACTTGATGGTCAAAGCTTATGGTCTAGCAAAAGCAAAGATTGGGGTAGTGAGTGAAGAGAAGTTTGGGCTGAATTGTTTGTTCATTTGGGATGAATTGTTGTATTGCTCAAAGCAACTGAGAATGGGGCTAATCCATAGTGGCATTGACCTTTTGTGGGTCCAGACTAGTATCTCCTAGTCCTAACAACAGTGGGGAACATTTACTAAGGACGCATTTCCGTTTGGTTTCCCCAACATTTCTGTTTTGCTCTGAATTGAACAGGAGTTTTTGGCGCACACGATCGGATTTTGGTGCATCAGCAACGGCTTTCGTGTGACCCAAATCGGGGGGAGTGGCCGTCATACAACCCGACTGATTCGGACAAACCACAGAATTTAAAATTCAAATTGTGTTGCAAGATCAGCACTCACATACACCGATAAGAAGAAGGTGAACTCCGGCGGACCTCACCGGGGAAGCGACACATTCAAGAAATCGGGCGCGCGCTGTAAGTGAATCGCGGCAGCTCCGAATCCTCGTCGGACATTCCTGATCGGCGGCGTCAACGGGACGGGTAAGTAAATGTGCCCCAGTGTGTCAACATATTTAGTAGATTAAGAGGTGGTTCAAATAGACCATCACCCAAAAGTACAAGTCCTGCAAGACCCATCCCTACTAACTGTTACCATTTGCCGGAGTATATTGAATGAGCAATCAGGCATATTAGGGCTCAATCTCCCGAGTGGGCAGAAAAAATATGTACAAAAATCAATTTTTAAAAAATTTAAAATAAAAATCTTCTAATTTCCTAGAACCGCATTTTGCCACCCATAAAAATTTGGATGAAAAGTGGTCAAAAGTTCCAACAATGTCTAAAATGATATGAACAAAAATATCTGCTCATCCTGCAAAAATGATCTCTTATATATCTCCATATAAAAAAGCACCAAAGTATAAATAGGTTATGTTAGAATATGGCGATAGGAAAAATTTATTAAGAACATACTGGGGCACATTTACTTACCCGGTCCCGTTGCGATCCCGCAGCGCGATGGCCGACGAGAATTCGGGTCTGACGGGATTCACTAAGGTCCGTGCGCCCGATATCCTGCATGTGTCGCTGCTGTGTCGAGGTCCACCGGAGTTCACCTTCTTCCCGATGCATGTGAGTGCTTGATCTAGTGACACAAATCGTTTCTTAAATTCCGCGGTTTTTCCGAATCCGCCGGGTTTTCCGACGGCCACGCCCCCCAATTTCTGTCACGTGAAAGCCGACGCCGATGTGCCACAATCCGATCGCGTGCGCCAAAAACCCGGGGCAATTCACCGCAAAATGGAAATATTCGGGAAACCCGATGAAAGTGCGCGATTCGGACCCTTAATAAATGAGCCCCAAATTCCCCAAAAGTGAATGAGATGTATAATCTGGAGACCATAGTGAAAGCCATAAATACAGGCAAAACTAAAAAATTGTTCCAACCAAATTTTTTGCTAATGAATGCTACAGTTCTCCGCTGCAACAACCAAAAGGTGGGATTAGGCTCCCTGCTTTGCTTCTCCCCATCTCTGGGACCCGCTGTGATTTTACCAACCGATTCGCCTGAGCCAGGGAGAGCCAACCGGATCTCACATCTGTATCCATGTTGTCTCTCCCACCTGGCACACATGCTGGAGTTGGTGCGCCTGCATAGTCATGTCTGGGGGATTGTTTTATTGTGCAATAAGTTGACTTTTTAATTAGTACAATTCACTTATTCCTTTCTGATTGCCTATTTGTTGCCCGTATCTAGCAGACTGGATGAAAAGAAAAGTAATTTTATATCATGGTAATTTAACACAATTTTGTTACAGACAGAGCAATACCATGTATGTGTATTTGTGATGCAAATCTATTTTGAATGCAAACATTTTTTTTTTCTTTTTTACTGTTAAACATCATGCTAATATATGAGCTTTAGTTATTTTTTAAAGACATCACCAACATAATAAACTGCATTAATAAGTCTTAATAAAAATAAATAATAATAATAAATTAAAATTTTTATAGCGCCATCATATTCTGCAGTGTTTTACTATAAATGTATGTTACAATGTATTACATTAAGGTGATCATTGTTCCTAGACACATTTTTAGGCCTTGCTTCTAGGCCGGTGGGTGGGCCAATATGGTAGTTGTTGGTTCCCTGTGATTCTACTTTAGAAACCAATGGTGGTGGTAGTGTTAAAGGGGTTTTCCGATAGTAATAAAAAAGAGCGCGGTGGCCGGAGTTCGGCTGCATAAAAAATAAACTTTTAATTACCTCATCCAGTGCTCCCGGTGTCCTGCGCCGCGGTCACTCTGTGCTGTGCTCCATTTTGTTTACATGGCAAGGAAGCTCCGCTCTAAGTTTCCGTCCCCTGTTCCAGCACCCTACACAGCACCTTGGACAGGAGACGGGTGGCCATGAATTTGCCGAAGCAAAGCTTTTGTGTACCTGAAAACAACCTGGTGCACAACACATCGGGACACCAGGAGGGCCGGATGAGTTAGGTAGAAGTTTATTGTTTATGCAGCCCCTTCCCGGCCACATCATTAATATTTATTACTCTTGGACAACCCCCTTAACGACAGAGCCATAAGAGGCCTGATACAGTCAGGAGGGTTTTCGTTGTCCAGGCCATTACTGCCAAACCTGGACTGTTATTTGGACCTGGGACCCATCATGTACTGTACACGTAAATAGATTTATCCTCTGTAGGTATAAAATGTACGTAAAAATGATGAATGACTGATTGCAGATAGATGAGAAGCAGATTGTGTAGACAAGAACAACATTTTCTCAAGGGACAGATCTTCCTAGAATGGGGGAATGAACTGGTGGTCCATACAATATAGCAGCATTAGGAGCACAGAGATTACAACCAGGGTGGGAGTCATCCAGCAGCGGGCCCCGGCTCCTGCTGACTCCGCCCCTGATCTTGATGACCCTGCCCACTATGCCCCCTGACCATGCCCCCATCAGCTCCAGCTGCATCAGGTTTGCAGATGGAGTGGAATAAAATGATGATGAAGAGAGCTGTCAGCGTTCCCACATCAGCCAGTACCCCTGTGTGCAGCAGAGCCGGTAGGTGCAATGTGATGATGTCATGGAGCCTACGGCATCAGAGTGCACATACCAGGAGCAGAGGAGAGGAGAGAGGGAAGCTACCAGGGAATGGGGAGAGGGGTTTAATATTTTGATCACACAGCAACAAGAAAAGAAAGTGGAAAAGGGGACACAATGGGAGGGGACCTACATTATGTGGGGAACATGAGGGGCACTCAATGCATGGGAGTACATGTGGGGGGCCAATACTTTGAGTGGGAACATGAGGGGACCACAATAAATAAGGAGATATGAGAGGGAGCCACAATATGATGGGGAAAGGCGGGGGCCACAACATTAGAGGGAAATGAGTGGGACCACAATATGAACTGGAGATGACAGAGTGCCACAATATAAGTGGGGGCAGAACATAAGGTGGAGATGACGGGGACATATAATGTGAGGGAGGACGTAATTGGGGACCACAATATAAGGGAGGATGAGGGACCACAATATAATAATTTATCGGGATTATAGCCACAGTATAAGGTGGGCCAAAGCATAAGGGTGAGATGAGGGGCCCATACTGTGAAGGTGGGCATGAGGGAGCCCACATAGTGGGGGAGGAAATGAAGGGGGGGCCCACAATAAGTGGTGGGAGATGAGAGGGGACCACAATGTGAGGGGGAGATGAGCAGGACTACAATATGAGGGGAGATGAGAGGGGCAACAACATAAGGGGAGATGAAATGGGCCTATAGGAGACCCCACAATGTAAGTGGAAAACAATTTTAGGGAGAGCTGGGGAAGGCACAGATTACAGTGTGACCTAAAAATGTGCATGTAATATTTCTATGTAGCAGTAGGTGGGCCCCAAGTATAATCTTCACTGGAGGGCCCCGGGCCATGGATTACACCTAACAGCTGAATGTCATTATCACAATTCTAGCCTGAACTATCACTCAGACTGAAGAAGGAACACAGGCAGAGACTTTGGAGAAAAAACAATTAGTCAGATGAGACAACCCCTTTCAGTAGGTGCTCCGCTGCTGTGACACAATGAGCAGGTCTATCTGTCTCCTCTTCCATTCTCTGTGTATCATCTTGCAGAGAATAGATGATCTGTTTTGCTGGGTCCTTAGTATAGTCATTACACTTTTAGCCCAGACACGGATTTCTACAATACAGGTGCCACATAGAACTGCAATTCAATACTGAAATAATACGCCATACTATAATACCGCCGTATAATAATACCGCAATATAGTAAATAGTAACTGGCTGCTTCTGCTTCTAGTGTTCCTTTTTATAGTAATGTCGCACAAACATAAAAGGAATAGAAAATATCTGTACTCACGGTTGTCCATAGCACCCAGCCAGTAGGGCGAGCAGGGTGACGCACAGAATTCTGCTCCCCATGCTGTGTCCAGGATACAGTGCAGGATGTAGGCAGTGGGATTTCGTATCTGCTTTGGGAAAGGAAAAACAGTCCAACATTTACTGGAGATAACAGGAGGGATTAGCAAAATACACAGAGATTGTGTCATTCCCATCATAGGTGATCTGCAAAAGGACCTTTAGGGGCCATGACCTCCAAACAAAATAACCTGGACCCAAGACAAGATCTGTGCTACGCGTCTACCCTGCCATGACCTGCGGCACATTACACACACTCTCCCACTAAACACATGGATGACTTTGTAGGAAACAGTAAAAGATGACTCTACTTTCCACTTTTTATATTTTATTGCAGCCAATTTGTAAGAAATCAAGAAATGTAGATAGTTTTGCTAATTTATTAAACAAGAAAAACTGAAATCTCACATTGTCATAAGAATTCAGCATTCCCTTGACTGTGACACTCATATGTAACTCACATGCTGTCCATCTCCTTCTGATCCTCCTTGAGATCATTCTACTCCTTCATTGGAGTCCACCAGTGTTTAATAAAACTGATTGGATTTAATTAGGAAAGACACATACCTGTCTATATAAGACCTCCCAGTGCATGCCTGAACACATAAGAATCATAAGGTCTAAGGTACTGCCCAAGGAGCTCAGAGACAGAATTGTAGCAATTGTGGTCAGAAGTAGTCAGACCCCTTGCTGTGACACTCATATGTAACTCACATGCTGTCAATTTCCATCTGATCCTCCTTGAGATCGTTCTAGTCCTTCATTGGTGTACCGCTGTGTTTAATTAAACTGATTGGACTTAATTAGGAAAGGCACACGCCTGTCTATATATGACAGCTCACAGTGCATGACAGAGCACATGAGAATCATGAGGTCTAAGTAACTGCCCAAGAAGCTCAGAGACAGAATTGTGGCAATACACAGATCTGGTCATGATTAAAAAATATTATCCACAGCACTCAAGAGCATAGTGGCCTACATAATCCTTAAGTGGAAAAGGGTTGGACAACCACAACCAGGCCGTCCAGTCAACTAAGTAATCGTGGGACTGAGGCAGAATATCGGTTTGGACAATTTCCTAGAATCCCCTAGTGGAGCATACAAAGTCTTACACACGCTGCAAAAGCCGGCCGCAATGGAGAGAACATTCTTAGGTAAAGGAGGGCCTAACTCTCTGACCCCAGCTAGGAAAGACAACACAGGATGTCCGTATGGTGAAAAATGACAGAACCGTGCAATTTTGACACTAGTAGATCGCTAGATCCATATTTTAGAGAAATCTGCCCAAGGGAGGTAGCATTACCCAGCTATCATGTAAGAGATATCCTTCATATATTTAACGTTCCATTTGACCATTGATTGTGGATGATGGGCACAGAGGACTCTTCTGAATTTAGAGGTGAATTGGACACCTCATCAGAGGGAAGAGTCAGACTTGAATGAAGAAAGCATGCGCAAGACCCAGACAGTGGTGCAGCCGCAAGCGAGAGTAATATCTCTGATTAATCCATGACAATATGGAACATTGAGCATGACAATTAGAGCCAAAATAATAAATATAGAATAACATAATGTTGGATGTCTTCAAACTGAATAGAGGAGCAACTTACTCAATTGATAAGGATCAAAATATCTGAATATGCTGAGGATTCCTGTCGTGCTCAAAAGATCGGGAAACTGCGTCATCCGGTAATGTTTTTCCAACATAGGACAGAAATAGAGTACAAAATGAAATCTAGCATAGAACATCTTGCTGATGAGGGTTCAGATTCTGTGTAGATTGTAAGTACAGTAGGTTAGGTAACAGTAGGTGAGGTGTTTTGTGGTTTGTATAAAATGAAATTCTCAATTCTTCCAGGACCACTTGATGGTCAAAGCTTATGGTCCTAGCAAAAGCAAAGATTGGGGTAGTGAGTGAAGAGAAGTTGGGCTGAATTGTTTGTTCATTTGGGAGTGAATTGTGTAGTTGCTCAAAGTGCAACTGAGTAATGGGGGCTAATCCATAGTGGCATTGACCTTTGTGGGTCCAGATAGTATTATCTCCTAGTCCTAAAACAGGGGAACATTTATGAAGGACGCATTTCCGTTTGGTTTCCCCAACATTTCTGTTTTGCTCTGAATTGGAACAGGTTTTTTGGCGCACAACGATCGGATTTTGGTGATCAGCAACGGCTTTCGTGTGACCCAATCGGGGGGAGTGGCCGTCATACAACCCGACTGATTCGGACAAACCACAGAATTTAAAATTCAAATTGTGTTGCAAGATCAGTCACTCACATTACACCGATAAAAGAAGGTGAACTCCGCAGGACTCACCGGGAAGCGACCATTCAAGAAATCGGGTCGCGCGCTGTTAGTGAATCGCGGCGGCGCCTGAATCCTAGTACGGGACATTCTGATCGGCCTCTGCGGCTGGCGTCAACGGGACGGGTAAGTAAATGGCCCCAGTGTGTCAACATATTTGTAGATTAAGAGGTGGTTCAAATAGACCATCACCCAAAAGTACACGTCCTGCAAGACCCATCCCTACTAACTGTCACCATTTGCGGAGTATACTTGAATGAGCAATCAGATCTTATGGGCTCAATCTCCCGAGTGGGCAGACAAAGCATAGAAAATATGTACAAAAATCATTTTTAAAAATAAAAATAAAAATCTTCTAATTTCCTAGAACCGCATGTGCCACCCATAAAATGAGATATGAAGGGACAGTGGTCAAAATTTCCAACAATGTAAAATGATATGAAACAAAATATCTGCTCATCCTGCAAAAAGATCTCTTATATATCTCCATATAAAAAAGCACCAAAGTATAAATAGGTTATCTGTTAGAATATGGCGATAGGAAGAAGATTTATTAAGACATACTGGGGCACATTTACTTACCGGTCCCGTTTGCGATCCCGCAGCGCGATGGCCGAGCGATAATTCGGGTCTGACGGGATTCATAAGGTCCGTGCGCCCGATATCCTGCATGTGTCGCTGCGGGTCGAGGTCCACACCGCGAGTTCACCTTTCTTCCCGATGCATGTAGTGCTTGACTAGTGACAACAATCGTTTCTTAAATTCCGCGGCTTTTTTCCGAATCCTGCGGGTTTTTGCCACGGGCCACGCCCCCGTATTCTGTCAACGTGAAAGCCTACGCCGAATGTGCCACAATTCATCGAGTCTGCCAAAACGGGTGGCAATTCACCGCAAAAGGAAATATTCGGGAAACCCGATGAATGCGCGACTTCGGACCCTTATAAATGAGCCCCAAATTCCAAACAAAAGTGAATGGATGTATAATCTGGAGTCCATAGTGAAAGCCATAAATACCAGGCAAAACTAAAAATTGTTCCAACCAAATTTTTGCTAATGAATGCTACATTCTCCGCGCAACACCAAAGGGTGGGATTAGGCTCCCTGCTTTGCTTCTTCTCCCCATCTCTGGGACCGCTGTGATTTTACCAACCGATTCGCCTGAAGCCAGGGAGAGCCAACGGATCTCACATCTGTATCCATTGTTGTCCTCCCACCTGGCACACATGCTGGAGTTGGTTGCGCCTGCATAGTCATGTCTGGGGGCTTGTTTATTGTGCCTAAGTTACTTTTTAATTAGTACAATTTCACTTATTCGCTTTCTGATTGGCCTGATTTGTTGCCCGTATCTAGCAGACGGTGAAAAGAAAAGTAATTTTATATCATGGTAATTTACACAATTAATTTGTTACAGACAAGCAATACCATGATGTGATTTGTGATGCAATCTATTTGAATGCAAACATTTTTTTTTTCTTTTTTACTGGTTAACATCATGCTCAATATATGAGCTTTAGTTATTTTAAAGACTCACCAACATATAAACTGCATTAATAATCTTAATAAAATAAAATATAATAATAGATTAAAATTTTTATGGCGCCATCATTCTGCAGTGTTTTGACTATAAATGTATGTTCGGAATGTTATTACATTAAGGTGATCATATTTGTCCTCGACACATTTTATTAGGCCTTGCTTTCTAGGCCGCGTGGGGCGGCCATAGGTAGGTTTGTTGGTTCCTGTGATTCGACTTTATGAAACCAATGGTGGTGGTAGGGAGCTGGGGAAGGCACCAGATTACAGTGTGACCTAAAAATGTGCATGTTAAATTTCTATTGTATAGCAGTAGGTGGGCCCAAGTATAATCTCACTGGAGGTGCCCGGGCCATGGATTACACCTAAAAGCTGAATGTCTATCACAATTCTAGCCTGAACTAGACTCAGTGAGAAGGAACATAGGCCGAGAGACTTTGGGAAAAACAAAGTCAGAGAGACAACCCTTTAGTAGGTGCTCCGCTGCTGTGACACAAATGAGGCAGGTCTATCTGTCTCTCTTCCATTCTCTGTGTTCATCTTGCAGAGAATAGATGATTGTTTTGCTGGGTCCTTAGTTAGTCATTAACTTCTAGCCCAGACACGGATTTCTACAACTACAGGTGCCACAAGAAACTGCAATTCAATACTGAATAATACTTCCATACAATAATACCGCGCGTTAATAATACAGCCATATAGTAATAGTAACTGGTGCTCTTGCTTCTAGTTTTCCTTTTTATAGTAATGTGCACAAACTAAAAGGAATAGGAAAATCTCTGTACTCACGGTTGTGCATAGCACCCCAGTAGGGCGAGCGGGGTGACGCACAGAAGTCTGCTCCCATGCTGTGTCCAGGATACAGTGCCAGGATGTGGAAGTGGAGATTTTTATTGCTTTGGAAAGACAAGAAAAAACAGTCCAAACATGTACGGTAAATAACAGGAGGGATTAGCAAAATACACAAGAGGATTGTGTCATTCCCATCATAGGGATCTGCAAAAAGGACTTTAGGGGGGCCATGACCTCCAAACAAAATAACCTGGACCCAAGACAAGATTGTGCTACGCGTACCCCTGCCATGAACCTGCGGCAACATTACACACACTCTCCCACTAAACACATGGATGACTGTAGGAAACAGTAAAAGATGTCTACTTTCCACTTTTATATTTATGCAGCCAATTTGTAAGAAATCAAGAAATGTAGATAGTTTTGAATTATTAAACAAAGAAAAACTGAATCTCACATTGTCATAAGAATTCAGCCTCCCTTGAGTGTGACACTCATATGTAACTCACATCTGTCCATTCCCTTCTGCATCCTCCTTGAGATCATTTACTCCTACATTGGAGTCCACCAGGTTTAATAAAAAACTGATTGGATTTTGATTAGAAAGCAACATACTGTCTATATAAGACCTCCCAGTGCATGCCTGAACAACATAAGAATATCAGGTCTAAGGACTGCCCAAGGAGCTCAGAGACAGAATGTAGCAATTGTGGTCAGAGTAGTTAGACCCCTTGCTGTGACACTCATATGTAACGTCACATGCGTGTCTTTCCTTCGATCCCCTTGAGAGTTTCTAGTCTTATTGGTGTACCGCTGGTTTTTAATTAAACTGATTGGACTTAATAGGAAAGGCACCGCCTGTCTATATATGACAGCTCACAGGCTGACAGAGCACATGAAATCATGAGTCTAAGTAAATGCCCAAGAAGGCTCAGAGAGCAGAATTGTGGCAATACACAGATTGGTCATGATTAAAAAATATTATCCACAGCATCAAGAGCATAGTGGCCTACATAATCCTTAAGGGAAAAGGGTGGACAGCCACAACAGGGCCACGTCCAGTCAACTAAGTATCGTGGGAGAAAAACCTTGGTGAGAGAGGTAAAGAAAACAATACCCAGATCATGTGGCTAAGCTCCAGAGTGCAGTGGTGATGGGAGTACCTGTCACTGCAGACTGCACTAGTCAGGGCTTAGGGAAGAGTCTGCCACGAACACCATCTCTCTAGTGCAGACATATAAAAGCCACATCGTAGTGTGCAAATGAAGGACTCCCAGATTAAATAAGATTCTATGGTGTGTGACACAAAGATTGAACTTTTGGTGTTATTTCTAAACCGGTGTTGTGGAGGAAACCGGGCGCTGCCTCATCCTGCCAAATACAATACAGCAGTGACAAATTGGGCGTAGGCAAAGGCTGGCGATCATGTAGTGGGCGCGTGACAGGACACTGGTGTCATGGTAAAGATTACTGTGGCAGAGATATCCTGGATGAATTTCTCTTCCGATGCTCTGGGCCTCAGATCGGGCTCGTATAAGATCACCTTCACAAGACAATGACCAAGCAACTGGCTAAAAATACCACAGCAGCGGCTTCGATACATCTTGTGACCACTTTCGTGACCGCCCAGACAGAGCCAAGACCTTAATCCATAGGTGAGTATCTCCTGGAGAGACTTGAAAATGGCCTCCACCAACGTCACGCCAACCGAGAAGGGACTGATAGTGATCTTACACGGAAGAGGCAGAGGATTCCCAAATCCGGTCTCAGCTACACAGCTCACTCCTGATAGCTCTCAAGTAACCCAGCCCCACAGCCTAACACACCTGCTGTACTTCCCAGTACTCCAGCCCCACATGCCTACAACACCTGGTACCTTCACAAGTACCCAGCCCAGAGCCACTCCTAGTGCTCTAAACATAGTCTGAGCCGTCACAAGCCAGTCCCTAACAAGTACACTCTCTACAATGTGTGTTTCTGACAAGTCTGCCAACATAGCCAGCTACTGGCACTTTACAAGTATCTTCAGTCACATTGCCTACTCCTTACACTATAAACCTGTTATATAGTGCCATCAGATTCTGTGCGCTTTCACGATTCTGGGGAAACATCAAATACAAAGAAGACATACAGAGTAATGCGTCATGCTAGAAACAATGGAGTGAGTGGCCCTGCTCGCAGAGAGCATACCTCTACAACGGCCTACTCTGGTTCTCTTCAACTACGGTAGCACGGTAGCCCCCACAGCCAGTTGGCGTAACTGACGCTGATGGTCTGTGCAGCACCTCCAACTATACATGTCAAATTCATAGACTAGTCTTCTCATAAGACCTTAGTGCACCCATAAGCCTCTGGGCTCAGTTGCGACGCATCCTCTTCACTCCACTCAAGTACACCCCTGCCCAAGCCTTTCTAGTGCCCTATAAGTACCCTACGCGCAAGCTTAGTCTGGCTCTCTACAAGAACCCATCCAACACAACCTACTCATATGGACTTTACATTTAATCTCTGGCACACAATCTCAAGTATCCATGCACAGTCCTATCATAGTACTTACTAGCAGTACTCTAGTCCCCCAGCCTACTCCTGGAACTCTACTATACCTAGTCACAAAGCTTATCCTGGCACTCTACAAAATATCTCTGTCTCATAGCCTATGTCCTGGTTCTTTACAATGTCCTAACCACATAACCTACTCCTGGCCCTCTACAAAGTATCTAGCCACAGATACTCTACCTGGCACTCTACAATTACCCACGTCACAGCCTACTTATGGTATTATACATTTATCTCAGGCCAAGCACTATATAGGCTTACAAGTACCGCAGTCAGAACATTATATCTCCGCCTACTTAAAGTACCCCAAACACAAGCTGAATCCTGTCAACTATACACGATACTCAGACCACACAAGCCTACTCATAGTACTCTACAAGATACCCCCAGCCATTAAAGCTAATCCTTTGATCTAAAGTACCCCAGTAGACAACACCCCTACTGCTGGGATTATTGTACAAGTACTACAACGTCCTCTACAACAGTCCACTCTTAGGTCCATAATTACCACAGATTACTCTGGTACTCTACCCAGTACACCCCTAGTTACACAACAGCCGATCTGGGATCACTGGACATATACCTCATTGAAACTATCTTCACTAATGGACTCTACAAGTACTTCACCACGTTTAACACAGCTCACTCCTGGTTTCTACATAATATCTAAGCCACAGACACCTACTCTACGCATCAACTCACTTCGCTGCACATAGCTCTTCCCAACTAGGATCTCATCCAGCAGTACACCTCCCCTACAGCCTACTCTGGCACTGTACAAGTAACCCATCACATACAGTAAAGCTACTCCACCGGCACCTACAATTACCCTCCCTACAGCTACTCACTACTATGACAAGTACCCTTCACAACACTACGCTAAGCCCTCACATATAGCCCTCCCCGGCAATCTATACCATCCTCCCTCACCATACGCCACTTCGGCTTTATACAAGTACCCAGTACCACGTCACCACATGTTGCCCTCATCTACAAGTATCTCACTCTACACTTACTAGTTAGTGCCTCCAATTACCCAGTAACACAGTTATTCCTGGAACTCTACTTATTTAGTAACACAGCCTACTCCGTCGAAACGTACAAGTACCTCAGTCACACACACCTATTCTGGTCAAAACACGATAGATCAGCACACTCCTAGCACTCTACAATAACGACCCATCACTGCCTACATTCCCTGGTACACTATGAACCCTAAGTTGTACAGCCCTCCTAGACTCACAAGTCGCCTTCTCCACAGTAGCTACTTTCCTGAGTATTCACAAGCTATCCAGCGCCTGAACCGGACTAAGCCCTTGTGCCCACTACGTTACCCTGTTCTCCTCAAACGACTAATCCACCCTCGCAGCCACATACCTACTCACTAGTTGCTCTACAAAATCCGTCCTAGCCACGCATTCTACTCCTGGCATCTTCACTCAATACATCTCGTCCCCCCATTCGTAAATAATCGTCCGCAGGTGAGTCATTATGACCAGTATTTCAGGGAGACCACTGTGGCGTAGATAAGGCATATTTTTTGTGTGGCTTGCATGGTGGGGTGTACGGAAGGGAGTGTAGGAGACCGCTTTTCCATATTTATCCATAGCCGTTGGTTGGGTGGCACATGGAACTTAAGAGCTTGGTATCTATGCGGGGCACTAGATCCTGGCTCTTTCAAGAGAGCAAAATGACAATTGAGTAACTATGAACCCATTGTTTTAAGATTCTCCCAGGTTGTGTATGTTATTTTAACTACGAAAGTTGCTAATGTTAGGTAGCTGGCAAGCGATCATAGTAATACATCATAGATGCTCCAGGGAATGTACTCAATAGAACATCATCTCCTGTGCTTTGTGCTTGCAAAGTATAAGTTTTATGACTAGTACTCTATGACTTTATTATCTGAGGTTCTGCCAGCTCTTCATTCAAATCGGAGTATAGATTATATCCGTTTCCAGCAAGCTACACTGTGTAATCTGGATTGTGTAACGCATACAAACGTGTTGTGGAAACCACGCGGGGCTTGTAATGAATACAAAAACAGCTTTGGCTCTGGTCCGGGTCCGATGGTCTTTCACTCTTCTGGCTCTTCAGCCCATGGTGTCCAGTGGTCTAATGATGACTTAAGCAGTCCTGGACTGTCGCCAACTGGAAACCAGAAGAACCTCAATGCATTAGGGGTTTTTAGAGACCTCCTTTGAAAAACCATTCTAGGGTACCTATATAACATATTGTATGTGTGATGATTCAAACTTGCCCATGAACCAGACGAAGTGGATGAGAAAGCAGTGGAGTGATCATCTCTACCTGGTTCAGCTCACATGATGATACAAAAACGGATTCAATAATTGAGTTAGAATAGCCTTCTATGGCTTTTTTTATGAATTCTGGATCCAGGGAAGAGGTTGGCATAAAAAATAAAAAAATGCTTAACTTGACCCTGCCCGGATACTGGGGGTTTTGTCATGTTCTCCAGTCACTGCCGTATCAGGGTACCCTAAAAGTGTTGCAGGTCCAGCTGTGGCCTATAGGCTTTAGTGGGTTACCATTGGGAATAAAAGTCACTTTCAACAAGGGGCTTGGCTGAGAGTCCACTGAATGACCTTTGCATGTTTGGTCCCATGAGGCTGGAACTTCCAGAGAGGCTGGGGGCAGAGACGACCCACTGAAACCCTCAAACTAGGAGCCAAAGCAGGGTAAGTCACTTTATTTAATTTTTGCTACATCTTCCCCAGAACACAAAGGGGTTTGACTCTTTGAGCTGCCAGGTAGACTTTGGTGCACGTATCCTACCGTCACCCTCCTCATGCTTGATTGTTCATGTACATAAAACTCTTTAGGTAATGCCCCCTCAGTGACATCCCTTGTAGTTGCGTGATATCTAAGATAGAATCGATGAGTGTATATGGGGATGGTGACTACAGGTAAGTAAATACAATGACAGTATCTCATGCTTACCCGCTACCCCTTACAGATAAACCGCAGGGTCTTCCAGATAAGGATATGATCCAGGATGACAGATTCCTTTCTCAAAAGAAGAAGTGGCCTGCTTTCATTTCTGCTTCTGGCCCATATCAGTCTAGACGGATGCCACATGTTTGCAGTGGCCTCCTACACCATTGCCGAATTTTAGTCTGTCCTGGAGAGAACATCCGATGCATCTGTCCTAGGTGCTCAAGTGTAAAGCCGAAAAAGTGCCAAATGTGCAGCACAGAGGTGCGTTATCTAGAGCTGCTATGTGACTATAAATCATATCCAAGGAGGATAGATACCATCTCATTCTGGACCATTGTAAAAACTATAAACAGCTTATGTTTTTTTGGGTGCCTGTAGGTACTACACAAAGTTTTTCCCTAACTAACTCTAGCAGAGCCCTGAAAGCTGCCTGTGATGAACATATATGTACAGGCAGTCCCCGGATTACATACAAGATAGGGTCCATAGGTTTGTTCTTAAGTTGAATTTGTATGTAAGTCAAAACTGTATATTTTATAATCGTAGTTCCAGACAATTTTTTTTTTTGCCCCAGTGAGAATTGGAGTTTCAAAATTTTTGGCTGTAATGGGACCAAGGATTATCCATAAAACTTCATTACAGACACCTTACAGCTGATCATTGCAGCCTGGGACTATAGAAAAGCATCCAGAGAACTTTACCAGAGGTCACCGTGAGCAGAGGGGTCTGTCTGTAACTATGGGTTGTCTGTAAGTCGGATGTATAAGGGAGATTCACATACCAGATTCTTATCTTGTAGAATTAATGAGTTCTTGTAGCCACATTCTAAATAATGTCCGCAGGGATGTATTATACAGTATTTAGGGGATGATCACTGTGGATAGATAATGGAAAGTGGGCATTGTACATGGTGGGGTGTCACAGGAAGGGAGTGGAGGACCGCTTTTCCATATTTATCCAGAAGTTGGTTGGGTTGGCACATGGAACTTAGAGCTCCTGTATCCTAGGGGCAATAGATTCCTGGACTCGATAGAGCAAAATGACAATTGAGTAAATATGAACTCTGTTTTAAGGATTCTCCATTGTGTATTGTATTTTAACTACGTAAAAGTTGCTCAATGTATAGTAGCTGGCAAGGATCATAGATAATACATCCTATAGATGCTCCAGGGAATGTTACTCAACTAGAACATTCATCTCCTGTGTTTGTGCTTGACAAAGTATAAGTTTTATGAATAGGTGCTCTATGAGCTTTATGTATACTGGGTTCTTGCCCAGCTCTCTCCATTCAATATGGAAGTATATTATATCCGTTCCAGCAAGCTACACTGTCTACTCCATGGATGTAACTCATAAAAACGTGTTGGGAAACCACCGGGGGCTTGTCAATGAAAACAAAAAAACAGCTTTGGCTCCTGGTCTCAGAGTTCCGATGGTCTTTCACTCTTCTGGCTCTTCATCCCAAGTGGTGTCCAGTGGTTTATGATTGACTTAAGCAGGTCCTGGTACTGTCGCAAAACTGGAACCAGGAGTACTCAATTGCATCTAGGGGTTTTAGAGGACTCCTTTGAAAAACCATTCTAGGGTACCTTTATAACATATGTATGTGTGATGATCAAACTCTGCCCATGAACCAGACGAAAGCGGGATGAGAAAGCAGTGGAGTCTCCATACCTGGGTTCAGCTCACAATGTCTGATTAGAATAGGCCTTCGATGGGTTTTTTATGAATTCTGGAATCCAAGGGAAGAGGTTGGCATAAAAAAATAAAAACTGCTTAACTTACCCTGCTCGGGATCCTGGTGGTTGTCTGTTCTCCAGCACTCCTAGTCAGGCTAAAAGTGTTGCAGGTCCAGCTGTGACCTATGAGGCTTTAGTGGGTACCATTGAGGAATAACAAGTCACTTTACAAGGGCTGGCTGAGGTCACTGATTGACCTTTGCAGGTCCCATGAGGCTGGACACTTCCAGGAAGGCTTGGGGGCAGAGACGACCACTGCAACCCTCAAACTAGGAGCCAAAGAAAGGTAAGTATACTTTATTTAATTTTTGCCTACATCTTCCCCAGACCACAAGGGGTTTTGACTTTGAGCTGCCAGGAGTAGACTTTGGCTGCACGCTCACTACCGTCACCCTCCATGCCTTGATTGTTCATGTAAACATAAACTCTTTAGGTAGCCCCTCAGTGACACCTCTTGTAGTCTTGATATCTAAGAAGAATCAGATGAGTTGTTATATGGTGACTACAGGTAAGTAAATTTGGACAACCACAACCAGGCCGTCCAGTCAACTAAGTAATCGTGGGAGAAAAACCTTGGTGAGAGAGGTAAAGAAATACCCCAAGATCACTGTGGCTAAGCTCCAGAGATGCAGTAGGGTGATGGGAGTCACCTGTCACTGCAGCCTGCACCAGTCAGGGCTTTAGGGCAGAGTCTGCCAACGGAACCATCTCCTCAGTGCAAGACATATAAAAGCCACATATAGTGTGCAAATGAAGGACTCCCAGATAAATAAGATTCTCTGGTCTGATGACACAAAGATTGAACTTTTTGGTGTTATTTCTAAACCGTATGTGTGGAGAAAACCGGGCGCTGCTCATCACCTGCCAAATACAATACAGCAGTGACAAATTGTGGCGGCAGCATCATGCTATGGGGGTGGACTCTTTAGGTAGCCCCTCAGTGACACCTCTTGTAGTCTTGATATCTAAGAAGAATCAGATGAGTTGTTAGATGGTGACTACAGGTAAGTAAATACAATGACAGTATCTCATGCTTACGCCGTGGTACAGCACAGAGCAAGAAAATTGCTACACGTTACTGCAAAGAATATGCATGTTTTAGGTTGCAGTTTGGGCACTCGACCTCTAAAAGGTTCGCCATCACTGATATAGGCTATACATATGTTAGTAAGACACATTATTTTTATGTTGCTAGTTACTTAGTTATGAACACGGAGCACATTTACAGTTATACATTTACAGACTTTCACAGTTACACATCCACAGTTACTACACACAATACAATAATAACAATTACAATAGACATAAGCTATAAACTCATAGGTCACATGACCGGCAGGAGGAATAGCCATAAGTTGCTATTAGTTATTGGCATGGTGGACACAGTACATTGCCACCAAGGCACCAGGTTATAGCGCTTCAAGCTGTCAGTTGCACAGTACCACAGAAGCAATTTCTACAGTGTTCACCCACCTAGCGCTGAAACACTGATAGCTGGTGGTCACCTACATTTCAGTTGCACATACGCCATCCATATTGGCGTTCTTGGCTGCCAGGTTCTGGTGTCACATTAAAGGCTGCGGTACAAGATGGGACAGATGACAATAAATGTAGGCCTTGAGGGACCTAGGGACGTGTAGGGAGTCAAGCAGGGTGCTGCATGTGAACCATCGGCTTGCCATATATAATTAAATAGGGCAGTGCCAAGCGGTCCATTCTGAGGTAGGCCCCTTCCAGTAGGAGGTTGTTTGGTTTTGTTCCGATGCTTCCATATCTGAGGGATCTTTGTGCAGTAGGCCAGGCTGTGGAGGGTTCCACATAATTCCTGTGGCATGACGACCTCAGGAGGCAGTAGTGCAGGATGGAGGCATCAGATGACAATGTTCTGGTGCAATGCTGCTGGTGGCATTAGTGCTGCACTCGTGGTGTTGCTCCCGCTAGGCAGAGTCTGGTGGAAGTAGGAGGTATGAGTCAGCAATGTTGTGGCATGATGCTGCAGGTGGAGTATGATTGTTAGCACTGTGCCCATGGCGCCTGTGGTGCCACACCAGCTGGGCACAACTGGGCACAACGCCATGGAGGGAGGATCTTTTGCCAGAGCTTGTGTAAAGTCTGGTGCAGGCCACAATAGAGAACCGATGGAGGGAGGATGTAGGCCAGGCTTTGTGATCAGGCTTGGTGCAGGTCGTAGTGCAGGCTGTGGTCTTGGTGTGCTGAATCTCCATTTGTGTCGGTTTGCTGTGTGCCGGGAGCCATGTACCAAAGGTAGTGGAGCAGACACCGGTGGTGATGGGCTGCTGCTGGATTTACTGTGCGGGTCTGGATTTTTCTGGGACGTGGGCATTGTCATGGAAGAGCATGAGGGAGATTTACATCCATTGTTAGCTAATATCTTCTCCTGATCCCGTCATCATATTTCTGGATCTTAATGGGTTTAGGTCAATGACTGCTGATGCAGTAACCGATTTTCTCTTTACCTGCTGCATGATAAACATTTTGACACTGAATATTTATAGGATTGCATTTTACCCTGATGGTGCCAGTATCATGACTGGTAGGAATTCTGAGGTCACCTCAAGGATTTTAAAACAGTCTCCCAATGACCTGGCTCTGGTTAAGCCACAGAGTTCAACTTGCTTTGGATATATCAATAAGATCAGCTTGTGTTACTTCAGATCTGGAGTTGGAAATAATAAAGATTAGTAGAATCCTTGATCCAAAGTGGGGGGCTTGCAGATATTATGCTACCAAAGCTTATCCAGCACTGTCCAGGGACTTCGGAAAATACAATGCCTTCATAGGATCAAAGAAAAAGGCTGTGCCCTAGGAAAATGCTTGCACTGGTTATTCGTTGCTCATTGTCTTCTCTACCAATTCGGTCATGGGGCTGTCCTTGAAGATAATTTTAATAGGGATACCCTGAGGATGAAGAGAATATCTACTCTGTAGCATCTGCACAACAACGGCGCAATCTGAGGAACCTACAGGAGACAAGAACAGGGGAAATTGTGGTGAGACCAGTGACTTGTGAAGTCTCATAAGTTACATGTAAAAAGGATTTACAAAATTGTGTATTTACCTTGAAAGGTTTCCTATCTTGATTACTGCATGGACAAAATTAGGGGATAGGGAACCACCCAGTATCCTACCCCCATTCTTGAGAATTGCATTGAAACATTGAGAAAAGATACATATTCCTATGTAAAGAGCCCCCCTGGTAGACAGAAGGTAAATTGTCACTCACATCTTCCTCTCGCTGCTTTTGCTGAGACATTTGGGCCCCAGAAGAAGCCATACAGGGCGGAACCCAGGGTGGGGCGAGAACGTGCAGCTGGCGTCCCATGTTGGAATTTTATATGCACATTTTTATCGCTCTTTTGTGAGTATGTAAATAAATACTGAGTGTTAAACTGTACTACGCTATCTGCGGATGAATTTTTTCCAGCGATCTACCGCAACATATGTTGCATACGGAGGAGTGTTGGTCTGAATAGCGGTATATTCTTATCAGTGGATTCAGGAATTTGTGCTGGAGGAGTGTGAACTGCTCTATTTTGTGAGTGACATATTGGAAGAAGAAGGACACACGGAAGCAAGAGAATCAGGAGCGGGAAGTGCTTGCTGAGTATTGTTTTCCCACAATGTCCCTATCAAGATCCCTTCAGCCATGTGCAGACCCCACCCCTGCTGCCATGTGCATTTTATGACCACCCCCAAGGGCCACGTGCATTGTATGATCGTTGCAGACATGTGCTTTAAGCCTGATCCCCTTTTTTATTTCTTTGTCTGTGGATGCAGTGATGGACATAGGAGAGTATGTTTTTTTTATTCTTTGCCAAAGATCCTTTATCTTCCATCAGATCTAATAATGAACGCTGCTTTGATATGCGCAAAAATGCTGACTTTAAATCTTGAGGGCACTTCAACCACAGAAACCCTGGAGTGTAAAGTGAAACAGTCCTTAGACTCTGTCTTCTTCCCCCTCACACCACCATCACCACCATCACCACCAACACCACCAACACTTAGCGGCACGAAAAGAGAACATCCTGCTGCATCCAACGTCAGTCTTGCTGCAGAGTCTGAGGTGCTGGAGCTACTGCGGCTGCGTCGGGAGGACACTCCGGAGGATGTCTTTATGATCTCCATGGTGCAGGACCTCAAAGATGTCCGGAAGATGACAAATAAATTACAGGTCAGCCCTGCTCACTGTTATGCACATTTTACCGCCACAAAAATGAATTTAAAATTGATTTAAAATCCTTCTCCCTGGTGGTAGATGTTCTATAATACATTAAATCAACCACTTAAAAACTGTAAAAAAAAGGGTTATAAATACGTCACCCCCTCTTCTCTTCTCCTTGATACCGGAGCTGTCTATCGCACTTCACACGCCGGGATCACCTAGAACAAAAGGTTTTACTTAGAAGCACGGGGTGCGGGATAAGATGTCCGGGGCTCCGGGCTGCTAATTATGCACTCCTCTGCACCTCCCTCTCCCGTGCTTCTGTGCCCATCTAAAGAAAGTCCAAAGACAGCGCCGTTGGACATTAGAAGGGAACGTGTAGGAACGTATATATATATTTTGAGCAGCCACACCCCGCAACATATTTCTTGTAATAGTACTGGCACACATACATAATGAAGTAAACCACATAATGAGGGATTGTAAACCAGCTACACTTATAAGAAGATGTGAGTCCGATCTGCTCTTCTGCAGGATAAAATAACTTATGATTCTGGCAGAGGGGCCCACACACAAGCGTGTAAGCGTAGTTGTTGTACATAGCTATATCCGAAATGTAGATTCCATTTTTAAATTGCCTGGATCAGCACATATTAGTGTCCCTATTCATAACTACAGGTATCCAAAGTGTCAGAACCTTTTACTTGTATTATTAATGGGCATCTCCGCCAGGATAAATGACTGTATGCAAATGAGCCTAAGGGGCTCCAGGTTCATTAGATGTTAATGGAGCTTGAAGCCCCTCGGACTCATTTGCATACAGTCCTTCATCCTGGTGGTAGATGTCCTTTAACCTTGCAATAATCAAAGAAGACAAAGTAATGTGAACATAACTTTTATTAATGTCTGAAATCTCAAACTGCTGAGGTCTTGGTTAACTCCTTTTACTCATTTTACCTTGTCTGCAAAAATGCAACAATTCAAAAAGGGGTCAAAGAAGTTTTAAGCTCGCAACCCTCGTCAAGGGGCCCCAACTCTTGCGAGACCCTACACTACACTATCCAAAATTAAAAAAAAGAAAATAATAAAAAGCTAATCTAATAGTCCAGAGCTGGCTGGTGCGAAGCTGCTCACCCATTCTGGAAGCCCTGAGGACCGCTGCATCCGCAGAACTTCCATAGGCCCCAATATCTATCATTATAAACTTGTAGTCACATTCAGTCAAAGCCAAAAAGATGACAGAAATATATTGTTTATAATTGGGACCCTGAGTGAGCCGGCTTCTTTACACAAATGTGTTTCCCATAAAGCCCCCATATGCAATTTGGAAACTGTGCTGCCACTTTCCTCCTCTGCTTTCGGAGGTTCCTCAATCTTCATCTCGATTTCCTTGTGTGGAAGATCTTCCTCAGGTTTTTTCGATATTATGGGGACTTTTGTGCCACATGACCTGGACCGAGGTGGTTACGCCCTGCAGTGGACATGTGCGACCACTGGCCTGTTGGAGACAGGGGGAGCTTTCTGGGAGCGATGGTCAGATCCTGGGAGGATCCTCCTTCCCCTATTGCTGGCATGAGCACCCGTAGCAGTAGTGAAAGGTTTGCAGGTGGTGATCCTCTTGCGTCTACCTTGCTGTGCTGTCAGCTATTTATCAGGTAGTGGTTGCAGGGGCTTACGGTCTGCTGAGTGGTGAGGTGTCCTGCTGCTTGTACAGGCAGCCACTGACCTGATGGAGTGGCATTAGGCGAAGGGACCCGCTTGCGGCTGCCTGATCCTGGGAGCAGAGGACTGATCTTGGTAACTGCATAAGTTTGGTAGCAGTGGTTTGAATAAGGCCGGTGGATACCCATGGGGGCCTGGTCCACCGCGCTGACACCGGTGGTTAAGTGGGTTCACGGTCTACTGAGGGCTCACTCACGAATCTGCACCCAGGGCACCCATTGTGCTGCTCGTGCTGGCCACAAATGGGACCAACCCATTTTCATTATCCGCCCCCTCTGCTTTCTGATGTTCTTCCTCCTTTTCATCAACCGCCTCTGCCACATTCTGATGTTCTTCCCCTTTTTCGTTATATGTCCTCTCTGCTTTATGATGTTCTTCCTCCTTTATGTTGACCACCTCATCCCCTTGCATAAAGCTATTCTCCTTTGCTTTTGTAGGTTCCTCCATCTTCATCTCGTATTCCTTGTGTGGAAGATCGTCCTCAGATTTTTTCGGAATTATGGGGACTTTTGTGCCGCATGACCTGGACCGAGGTGGTTACGCCCTGCAGTGGATATGTGTGACCACTGGACTGCTGGAAGCAGGGGGAGCTTTCTGGGAGTGATGGTAAGAACCTGAAAGGATCCTCCTTCCCCTATTGCTTGCATGAGTACCCGTGGTAGCAGTAGCGAGAGGTTTGCAGGTGGTGATCCTCTTGCGTCTAGCTTGCTGTGCTGTGCTCGCAGCAATTTATCAGCTAGTGGCTGGCAGGGGCTTACGGTCTGCTGAGTGGTGAGGTGCCCTGCTGCTTGTGTGGGCAGCCTCTGGCCTTATGGAGGCACATTAGGCGAAGGGACCCACTTGCAGCGGCCTGATCCTGGGAGCAGAAGACTGATCTTGGTACCTGCATAAGTTCGGTAGCAGTGGTGTGAATGAGGCTGGTGGATACCCATGGAGGCCTGGCTCGCTGTTATGGTACCGGTGGTTAGGGGGTTCATGGTCTGCTGACGGTTTAGCCACGCATCTGCACCCAGGGCACCCATTGTGCTGCTCGGTCAGGCCAAAACTGGGACCAATCCAGAGGAGGGAGGATGTTGGCCAGCAATGGTGTAAAGTCTGGCGCAGATTTGGCTTTGTGCATGCCACAATAGAAACCTGGTGGAGGGAGGATGTAGGCCAAACCTTGTGCACATTTCCGCTATCCGCCCCCTCTGCTTTCTGATGTTCTTCCTCCTTTTCGTCAATCACCTCTGACACTTTATGATGTTCTTCACCTTTTTTGCTATATGTCCACTCTGCTTTCTGATTATGTTAACCACCTCATCCACTTGCATAAAGCACTTCTTCACATTCTCCTCTACTTTGAAGGTTCCTTCATCTTCATCTCGAATTCCTTGTGTGGATCATATTCATCAGGTTTTTTCCGGAATTATGGGGGAATTATGTGGACCTTTGCGCCGCATGACCTAGACCAAGGTGGTTGCGCCCTGCAGTGGACATGTGTGACCACTGGCCAGCTGGAGGCAGGAGAAGCTTTCTGGGAGTGATGGTCAGATCCTGGAAGCATCCTCCTTCCCCTATTGCTGGCATGTGCACCCGTGGTAGCAGTAGCAAGAGGTTTGCAGTTGGTGATCCTCTTGCGTCTAGCTTGCTGTGCTGGCAGCGATTTATCAGGTAGTGGTTGGCAGGGGCTTACGGTCTGCTGAGTGGTGAGGTGCCCTGCTGCTTGTACGGGCAGCCACTGGCCTGATGGAGCGGCATTAGGCGAAGGGACCCACTTGTATAGGCTTGATCCTGGGAGCAGATGACTGATCTTGGTACCTGCAAAAGTTTGGTAGCAGTGGTGTGAATGAGGCCGGTAGATACCCATGGGGCCTGGTTCGCGATGCTGGAACTGGTGGTTTGGGGTAACGTTCTGCTGAGGGCTCACCCGTGCATCTGGGACAGGGAAAAAAGTATATATAAAATTATCACTGGAAGAGTTATAGAATCTGCTGTGGAGGATGAACTTTGAGTTATTATCTAGTGACTCATTAAAAGAATTAAGGGGTTCAACATTTTTCTTCCGCTTGTTGTGGCTTACCTTGATTATTGTACTGTACATTGTATTTGGGAGGTTTGAATTTTAATTGTCTATGTCATGTGTTTAGTTTTGGGAAATCACTTAGTGGGGCTACAGTCGGCTTCCTATACTGCTATAACTTGTTCTTACTGTCTGTATGGTGATGCTGCCTTACATGTCTGCAACATGGATCTCAATATGACTGCAAGCTTGGAGGAGAAGAAACAAAAGATAGAGGTAATGGTTGTACCACTGTGAGGTATTCTAGGGGATCCTTCACATCTTCTGCAAAGAATCAAATGTCCCCAAATCTGAAAGATGTTTGGAAGTCATTCAGAGGACAGAGGTCAGGAAGGAGAAGGACATTAGGGTGGAAGGGACTACAAGCAGCAGCTCTATCTATTGATATGGAGAATGGCAGCTAATAAAAGGGTGAATAAAATTGATGATTTTGTGTGATGAAAGATGCTTGGGGGGAAAGTCGTCTATGGTGTCTTATGGAGATCTGGCTAAGGGAAGGAATCCTGATGCTTTTATCGAGCTGCATGGCTTTCAATTGTCTTTGGTGGCCAAATAATTCCGGCTGGTAACAATCAGTGGCGCCATCCTCCCATATAGCCAGGGAAGGCTTTTCTGATGACTACATCATCTTGTGCCCATTTTACCTGCGCGGGAGTTGAACGGGCAAAGAAATATTGAGGCTGATGGGAAATGTATTTTGCAGTTCAGTAGTTACATGTTCTTCTCTAATTTAGTGGGATAAAGGGAATATGCAAAAATATCTCTGTACTTACCCAGTATCAGACTTCAAAGGTTTCACTTTCTTTGTGATTGTTATCCTAAAATATGAAACACATCGCAGGTTACTAGGACTGCCCAACACCTGTCCTCATATACCCCACATGCCCCATATACCCCACATGTCCCCCATACATCCCTTATGTTCTCCATACAACCTGCATGTCCTCATATACCCCACATGCCCCCCTATATACCCCACATGCCCCTCAAACATGTCCACCATATACTACACATGCCCCCTATACATCCCATGCATCCTCCATATAACTCACATGCTCCCCATACATCCCACATGCCCCCCATATGCCATGAAATTCTTCCCTATAACCCAATATACCTCGCACGTCCCCCATATGTGTGAAATCTGGCGCAGAGTGGGACATCCTGACGATGAAGGGAAGATCTTCTACTCTGCAGCATTTGCACAACAGCAGCAGCACAGTCTGAGGAACCTGAGGAACCTACAGGAGACAAGACCAGGGGAAATTGTGGTGAGACCAGGGACTTGTGTTATCTCATAGGAGACGAGTAAAGAGGATTTTACAAAGTTTGTATTTACCTTGAAGGTTTCTGACCATCTCTGATGTTCCTGGAAAACAAATGTTTCAAGATTTTACTACATGGACGACAAAATTAGAGGAGTTGGAACCATCTACAATCTTTCCCCAATTCTCGAGAATTGCACTGAAACATGGAGAAAAGATACATATTCCTATGTAGACAGAAGGTAAATTGTCACTCACGTCTTTCTCTCGCTGCTCTTGCTGAGACATTTGGGCCTCCACCACCTGTGCCTGGGCCTAAAAGAGAAGAAATCACTAGATAAGTCATCTCCATGTGCGGAGTGGAAGACACTTCCCAGGATGGATCTATGGCTCTATACATGGGGATTGTCCTGGGGCATGTTCTGTGCACACTGAGAGGGGCAAAGATTAACACCAGATTAAGTATGTGCCCCCATGCGGACTACAAAATAGCAAATACAGTCTTATCTATCTCACATACTTACAGGACAGTCTCTACGCTTGGCCAGGCCACCTTCACCTCCAGTCCTAAAGGTCTACACAGAAAAAACAAAAGGCAAAGCAATAACTATAATGATCCTTTCTCCTTATCTGACATGAAATCAGAATAAACCTTTCCTGTTTTAGGTCAATTACGTTCATCTAAATCTAAATCTAAATGATATATATTTACCAAATGCCAGAATAATGAGAAAGAGAGAATTGTCTGTAAAGTTCTAACATTGCAGAAAGTCATAAAATCCCTTAAAACTTCTCTCTCATTCGTCTGCCATTCGGAAAATATCAATAATTTTGGTAACTCCAGTTGACCTAAATGGGTCTTACGGTTGACCTAAAAGTTTATTCTGATTTCAACTGTATCTAAAATCTCTAAATTAACTGATTACTGATTTACCTTCTTGGTATTTCTTTCAGATGTTCCTCTTCGTCCTCCTCCACCGCTGCTTTCTGTTCTATTACTTCCTGATGTTCTGTAAATTTCGAATCTCCCTCCGCCACCACTTCCTCCACATCCGGATCTTCTTTTTCCTTCTCCTCCTCTTCCAGGTGTTCAACCTCCTTCACCTCAATTATCGTGACCGCATTGAGTTCTTTCTCATCCACCTCCTTCTCCACATGTTGATGATCCTGCTCCACCACCGCCTCCTCCACTTCCTGATGTTCTTCCTCTTTTTCGTTATTTGTCCCCTCTGCTTTCTGATCTTCTTCCTCCTTTATGGTAACTGCCTCCTCCACTTGCTGAAAGCTCTTCTCCACATCCTCCTCTGCTTTCGGAGGTTCCTCCATCTTAATCTCTAAATCCTTGTGTGAATCTTCTTCCACAGGTTTTTTAGAAATTATGGAGGAATTATGTGGGACTTGTGCGCCACGTGATCTGGGCGCAGGTGGTAGCGCCCTGTGGTGGACATGTGTGACCACTGTCCTGCTGGAGGCAGCGGAAGGTTTCTGGGAGTGACGGTCTGATCCTGGGTGGAGCACCCTTCTCCCATTGCTGGCTTGAGCACCCGTGGTGGCAGTAGCGAGAGGTTCGCAGGTGGTTATCTGCTTTCGCCTAGCTAGCTGTGCTGGCAGTGATTTATCAGCTAGGGGCTGGGGCGGTTTACGGTCTGCTGAGTGGTGAGGTGCCCTGCTGCGGGTGCGGGCAGTCGCTGGCCTGATGGAGCTGGCATAGGGTGAAGGAAGTATCTGTTTGCAGCGGCCTGATCCTGGGAGCAGAGGACTGATCTTGGTACCTGCATGAGTACTTTTAGTAGCAGTGGTGTCAATTAGGGTAGAGGATACCCATGGGGGCCTGCCTCGCCGCGCTGGCACCTTTGGTTGGGGGGGATCAGGGTCTGCTGAGGGCTCGGCCTCGCATCTGCAACAGAGAAAGAAAATTGACTTTATATAAAATTACCACTGGAAGAGTTATTGAATCTGCTGTGGAGAAGAAACTTATCAGTAGTTATTATGTAGTGACTTACTAAAAGAATTTTAATTCTTCCGCCTGTTAAGGACTATAACCTGTGGCTTAACTTGATACAATCTGCAGCTCTATCAATTATTTGAGGTCTTAGTGTGTGATGAAAGCTGCTTGAGGGAAATTCGTCTACTGTGTCTTATGGAGATCTTGCTAAGTGAAGATGAAGCTTTTATCGAGCTTCCTGGCTTTCAATTGTCTTGGGCGGCCAAGTATTCAGGCCGATAGAGAAATCTCAAGGGGCTTTCTAGTGTTGTATATGATCAATCATTGTTGCCATCCCACCATATACCCATCAGGTATTTCCTCTATGTGACCTTACATCCATGTCACTTGCGCGGGAGTTGAATGTGGTCTATGTTATATCTGTGTATAACCGCCATCTGCCAATGCTGGGATATCCTGTCATATGATGGGATGAAGAGTTACAGATGTGTAGTCATAAAATCTAGATAAATTGGTTGTAACAGGGATTCTTCTCCAGCTCCAAGCCAAGAGGGTCTGGAAAGGTGTACGGGGGGGGGGGGGGGTTCTGAGGCCATGGACAGAGTAGGCTGCAGTGCCACAAGATGCAGCAGGGGAACGTACAATATTGAAAGCTCACATGCTGGTGTAGAAATAAGCTCTGTGCAACCACCCGCTCGATATATCCACAGGCTGGATCCTCTTGTTGTATGGGACCGTGTCAGAGGGACCACACTACGAGCATGTATGAGATCTGTGCAGAGGAGTTGTCTGGTATATTGACTGGATTGTACAACAGGAGCTGGTGTGAGGCCAAGGGGTTAGTTCTTTGGAAACATTCATTCTTCACACCAGTCTCGAAATGCTGAGTGGGATGTAAGCCGGGTGACTACTGGCCATAGCCCTAATGTCACATATAATGACGGTCATGGAAAGGTTGGTGTTGGTGCTCCCTGAGATCTGAGTGTAGTGATCGAATCGGGTTCCCATATGTACCCCATCTTATTTGTCATGGATGCGGAAATCTATTTAGTGAATAATATATACTTGTACACCCCGGTGGGGAGCGCTGAGGTCCACCTGATGTTTTTTGTTTTCTCAAACGCAGTTCAGTAGTTACATGTTATTCTCTAATTTAGTGGGATAAAGGGAATATGCAAAAATATCTCTGTACTTACCCAGTATCAGCCTCAGAAGGTTTCTCTTTCTTTGTGATTGTTATCCTAAAAAATGAAACACAGCGCAGGTCACTACAACTGCCCAACACCTGTCCTCATATACAACACATACCCCCCCATATACCCCACCTGTCCTCATATACCCCACATGCCCCCCCATATACCACACATGCCCCCTATATACACGACATGTCACTCATTTACCCCACATGTCCTATATATACCCCACATGCCCCCCATATACACGGCATGTCACTCATTTACCCCACATGACCTATATATACGGAAAAAAGAGGGGAAGTCGGGGGCACTATTGAGAAAGGTCCTACGTCTTCGTGATAGTAGGGGCTCTGATCTGGAGCCGGTCAAGAGTAAAAACCGCAAGACTTGGGGTTTTTTTGGCGTGGTGCTCTAACTATAGCAGACAGTCATGTACAAGAACTTCGTAGAAGAGAAGAAAAAGTTGGCACTCACCGCCTTTGTAAAACTTCAATTTCTTTATTCATCCATATTTAAAACATGGCATACACAGCAGGGGAGGGTTATGCAAAGGGATGCGTTATTTCGTTCAGGGACGAGTCGTTTCGCGCACAGGTTAGCGCTTCATCTTGCCTCCTATATATACCTATATATACCCCACATGATCTATATATACCCCACATGCCCCCCATATACCCCACATGTCACCCATATACCCCACATGACCTATATATACCCCACATGCCCCCCATATACCCCACATGCCCCCCATATACCCCACATGCCCCCCATATACCCCACATGTCCTCATATACCCCACATGATCTATATATACCCCACATGACCCCCTATACCCCACATGTCACCCATATACCCCACATGACCTATATATATCACTCTTTTCTCCCGTAAGATGACACATGACGAGGGTCCCTAATAGAAAGTCACCGGTGACACTTACTACTTATAATGTCTCAGTTTCTCTAATGTATCTACAGCATTAACCCCTTGTATGTGCAGTACTCTACAGGATAGTCGTATTATCCGCTTACCTCATAGGGGAGTCTTCATCTACTCTCCACCACCACCTGTTTGGGGAATATGATAAGAGACATGAAATACACAGGTCAGGATCTTCTCATTCATAGACATCATACAATGTGATGTCACTATTTATGTCCATAGAGACACCAAATATTCCGCTATGGATGTCTCATGTATGACGGTGACGCTGGGGGTCATGAAGCTTTGCTGAAGATCCTTCATCCCACTACACAATGGGGAAGATTCAACAAAACTTATGTCCCATTGGACAATGTACAGTATAACTATGATTGGTTGCTATGGGAAATGGCAACAAATTGTTCAAATTGTTCTATTATAGGTAAATGAATCAAATCAAAGACTTATTACATCAACTCGTGCAATGATCTACATACATCATCTCCTCCTCCTCCATGCTGTTATCTTCATCCTCGGTGTCCATCACCTTCTCCTCCAGGATGTTCTTATCTTCCTCCTTCTCCATCCTGATGTTACTCGCCTCCTCCTCCTCTCTCCTCTCTTTCCTCGTAGTCAGTTGTCCTATAAGTACATAAGACAGTGAGTGTCCTGAACATACAGATGAAGGGATGATAGGGAGCAGACATTAGTGTACAAGGGGGAGGGGTCTGACCCCCCACCCTTCCATATTTATCTGCATAACTCAGCCCTGAAGACCTCAATATTCCCTCTCATTACTTATCTATAATGTTTCCTACCTCTAATCCTCTCCCCAGTACTAATCCTGTAGTAGATTCCAATCTATAACAACCACCATGGACCTCTACAACCTCCCCCAGTGTTATCACACATTGTATATTTAGGATGCAAAGACTTACCAAAAAATCTCTCCAAAATCACCAGCACCAAATCTGCAACAAAGGAAAAGTAAAGAAATGTCTATTACTAAAGAGGAGGAGACATAATGGAAGGGAATGAAGGACACAACAGGAGAGGAGGACACAGTGGACTTACCTCTAACTCCTACAACAACCCTCAGGGGTTTGTCAGCTCTGCAGCTCCTTATATACCCACCCGTGTGATGTCATAATGTGTGTGGTAGAAACAATGGCTCAACATTCCGTGGCTTCCTTTGAAGGGGAGGAGCCAACAGCTCAACATTCCGTGGCTTCCTGTGCAGGGGAGGAGCCAACAGATTGTGAAGAAGATTGTGGGACATCGGATCCCGCAAGTGCCGGTGTCAGGATGTGTCATTAAAGCCCAGACCCGACACTAACACATGATCAAGCATGAATGTGGTGTGCAAGTGTAATGTCCCTGGATGAGACCCCCCCCCCCTGGTGAGCTTATTGGGGGATCCGCTCCTTCCTGCTGCAGCCCCGGGATCCTCTTTACAAGGGGTTCTGCCTTCTGGCTTTCACTTACTTACATTATACACTGCAATACATGTGCATTGCAGTAAAGGGGCTCGAACAAGCATTCAGACATCCCCTTGTTCAAGCCCAAGGTTGGAAAAATTTTAATAAAAACCAAAAAAAATAAAATCATTTTATAATAATAAATAATTAATTAATATAAATGTTCCTTAACCCCTTTCTGGTCTAAGCCATTTTAGGGCCTTAGGACCAGACCTGATTTTTAAAATCTGCCCTGTGTCATTATAAGAGGTTATATCATTGTAACGCTATAACATATCCAGGAAATTTTAAATTGGCAAAAATTTTAAAAATTATTCATTTTCAAAGTTCAAAACTTTCTGCTTTTCAGGCAGATTGTCATAGCACCCAAGTGACTTTATAACTAACATTTCCCAAATGTCTTCTTTATATTGGCGTAAGATTTTATGCATCCTCTCTCTTTTCTGGGTTGTTAGAAGGTTCAGAATTTTGGGTGCAATTTTTCAAATTTTTATGAAAATCACCAAAACCCTTATTAAGAGGCACTGGCTCAGGTTTAAGTGACTTTGAGAGGCAGTAAAACCTTGTACATTTTGCCATTTTAGAAACTACAACCCTCAACGTGTGAAAAATCAACTTTAAGAAGTGTGTTAACCCTTTAGATGCTTCACAGGGCTTAAAACAAAATGGAGGTGTAATTTATAAACTATAATTTATATATATTATATATATATATATATATATTGTGGGAGATTTGCCCCAGTAGAGACAGTGGTAGCGGCGTGCTGTGATGCAGTTCACGACAGTGACACCAGTGTACAGTCCAAAACAGGTCTAGCCTGTGTTTATTTCAGCATCAACAAAATAAAACAGCCTTCACATTCAGGCATCAAAAACAAAATAATATCCTACCCGTCAGGGTGCTAACTAAACAATGGTTCTCTGACTCACCACTAACAAAAACACTTTTGTTGCTCCAGGCACAGAGGTCAAGGCTGCGTGCTCTCCAGCCTCCTTCCAGAGAGACAACACTCTCAACCCTGCTGAGCGGCTTTATTAGCCTGATTGGGCTGTTCCCACCACCTGTGTCCAAGGTGCTGGACAACACAACCTCAGCACTAAGGCCTTGCATAATAGCAAAACCTAGGGGAAACATACCGCCCATCCACAGTTAACCCCTTCAGTGTCTCACAATGTCTCATATATATATATCAATCATTTTTGGCCAAAAATTAACCCGTCAAAAAGTATTAAATGACAAAAAAAAACGAAGTCTGATACCCAATTCTCCCGAGTATGAGGATTTGTTGGTAAACTGCTGTATGGGCACACGGCCTGGCATAGAAGGGAAGGAGCACCATTTAGGGCAGATCTGCATTGTCCCATTGTACAGGCTATTTATAAAATGTTTATTTTTTTGTAATTTTGGGGGATTCTTTTTTTTTGTGAGTTTGATCCACTTTTCAGGTACATCATTTCTGGGATGTTTTATAGCTAATAATCAGATTTTATTAACTCTTTCTTGGTGGTGTTTAAAAAAATCATTAATTCTTCTTTATGGTTTTTAACATTCTTTTTCACGGATGTTCACCGTGTTATAAAAATAATGTGTTATCTTTATTCTATGGGTCATCACGATTATGGCGATACCCCATCTATATAGCTTTTTTAAATAGGATTTATATAGCTTTACAAGCCCCGGAAGAAGCCATCCCAGCGAAACTCTGAGTAGGGTGAGATACCGAGCGTGCAAAGAAGTTTTTAATATTTAAGGCCTTTTTATACACAAGTTTTGTGAATATTTACAATTAAAAAATTTATAAATGATTGCGATCTCTGTTGCGCTATTGCGAAGTGAGAGCAAAAGTGTCCCGGAACCAGAAGTGGAGAGGTGTATCACCGAGGTTAGAAGATCTTGCATTCATACCAGAATCACCTGCGAGATCAGCCACCCTAGCAGTGTGGACGCCGCCCAAGAGAAGTGAGATCGTAATAGGAGATTGCCTCTACTCTTGTGCTCTAGACTGGAGCTACACAAGATACTGTCTTATCCTTATTATTCTGCCATAAATTGGAACATTGGAGCATGTAGAAGCGGAAAAATGTTTTATTTATTTAAGCTTCAGGTACTGCCCATGAGGGATGCCCCTTCAGGTACTGCCCATTAGGGATGACCACTTTAGGTACTGCCCATGAGGGATGCCCCTTCAGGTACTGCCCATGAGGGATGACCCCTTTAGGTACTGCCCATGAGGGACCCTTCAGGGACTTGCCATTAGGGATGGACCACTTTAGTACTGCCCATGAGGAATGGCCACTTCAGGTTAATACCCATGAGGGATGACCCTTTAGGAACGCCCATGAGGGATGCCCCTTTAGGTACTGCCCATGAGGGATGCCCCTTCAGGTACTGCCCATGAGGGATGACCCCTTTAGGTACTGCCCATGAGGGATGACCCCTTCAGGTACTGCCCATGAGGGATGCCACCTTCAAATACAGGGTAGTTGCTCTTTCATTGTAACAGTAAGTTTGTAGCTTTTACTTTACAATACCATCTTGACCCCCAGAAATTAGGACAAAGTGGCAGAAATGTTGGACTTAAAACTTAAATCCAAGATATAATTGTCGTTCAGTTGTTCAACAAAATTCTCAAAAGCGTCCCGGGTGCCCTTCCAGGTGTCATGGATATACTAGGAAGTGCTTTGCTATCCCTCAGTGCCATAGAGTGTCAGTGCCATAGAGATGAGTAGAGTAGGGGGTGCATGTGCGACCAGCTGCACTATTCCTGCTGCCAGGAAGATGCTCCCCGTACACGTTACTTGTGGGGTTGTACAGGTTTGCACTTTTGAGAGTTTTCTGATATGAAAACTTTTACAAATTGCACATTGTAACTCATTTACAGGGAATGGATGGGATTCATTAAAAACCAAAGAACTAAAATGGGACCCTAATAACATGTCCCACGGGCAGCATTCATTTGGCCTGTTGAGATTCGTCTCTATATTGATCATCCATTAAATTCTTGCTCCTAAAATCCTACATATTCCATCTGAGGATTCCTATAGATCTTCCTAGCCCTTCCTTTGGACTGTTCTGGTCCTGGGTGCCCTGTCAGTATCCTGCTGACAATCTTTTCCCCGAATCATGTACAGTAGAAGTACTTACCTCACCTGTTTACCCTGAGCCATCCCAAGTCTCTACTCGTCCGTGACTGATTATTCAAATAAAGCTTTTATTTCTGACGCTGTAAAAGTAATATATTTTGAGCATTTAAATGTGTGTTAAGAAGTCTGATTACACAGCAGAGCAGACGGAAGTCATTGTTAGCAGCTTTCAACTTGTCTACCAGATGTATAGATGAACACAACGTGGTGGCACATTATGACTCAAGGGAAGGATCCTTAAGAATCCTGGGGCATTAGGTCCGGGGTGGTCAGAATACTAAGTCATGGATCTGTACATGATGCAAAGCCAAGGTCCGATGTCGGGAATAAGGTCCGGGCCATAATCTACGGGTCTCACATAAAGCTAGATAAACACTTGAATTGGTGAACTTGGAAGATAATGCGATGAAAGAGAAGCTTTATTTGTTTTATAATGTACAATATCAGCACCAAAAAGGGGCAGAAGTGGAGGGGAGTGTTTTTAGGGTCTTAAGGAAGACATCCGACATTGTTCAGCTTGTTTGGAAAATTCTAACAAGTCCACACATTGCTGTATCTTGGATCCTGACGTTCTATATCATTTGGCCACCGCTCGATCCATGTGTCTTCTCCAATCAGACAGGAAAAACTAAAAAGAGAAGCACAAAGTGTATAACATCAGACAATAATATCCAAGAATAATACAATATAAGGGCTAAAATACAAAATAGTGTTCATGATTAGAGATTAGAGAGTGAGCACTAAAATGCTCGGGTGTTCGTTATTCAAGACGAACTTTTCCCGATGCTCGAGTGCTCGTCTCGAAAAACGAGCCCCACTGAAGTCAATGGGAGACTCGAGCATTTTTCAAGGGGACCAAGGGTCGCACAGGGGAGCGTGGCCATACACTGGGAACTCAGAAAAGAGTGGAAAACCACGGAAATGGACAGGAAACAGCAGGGGCAGCATGCATGGATGACTCTGAGGCTGTCTAATCGTACATTATGCAAACTTATGGCAACAGCATGGCCATGACAGAGTGACAGAATGAGGCTAGGATAGGGTAATTATTGGATGTTTAGATGCTGACAGTATAGGGGACGGCATGCAGAGGAAGCGCGGCAGCAGCGGCAGGTAAAGAGTGTCATGGTGACATACCTAAATGGACTCAGGCTTCAAACCAATGGGTGGCAGAGAAGAGAACCAAAGGAGGGTGAGCAAGAAGCGCTGAAATGATTTCCTATGTCAACAAAAGGTTGACGTGTATATTAGTCGATAAACACAGCATGGTGGAGGACATAGAGACCAAGTTCCATAACGATATGGTGAACACCCCGAAAAAATAGCCTGACACAGCTCGTTTGATAAGGGGACGACATGTGGAGGCAGCCATGAGACGGACTTCCATGATTGAGAGCGACAGTATGGGGCATCCATATTGCGCTGCTATGATTGCAACTTCAGTCTCCAGCATGGCGGCGACAGATGGGCCGCGTTCACTATGTATCTGGTGAACACCGAAAATGCCGACACAAGCTCGTTTGATAAGGGGATGATGTGCTGGCATATCCTCTCGTGCTCCAGCATTGGGGTTATAGAGAGGTTGAAAATTGCGCAGGCATGGAGACATTGGTGGACGCTTGTGGAGGATCATGGAGGCACAATGGACAGGAAACAGCAGGGGCAGCATGCATGGATGCCTCTGAGGCTGCCTAATCTTGGGATGGAAGCTGGCGGTCCGCTGCAGGCGAGCTTTCGCCTGTCCAAGCCCCTGTCTCTCGGCTCCTCCCCATCAAAGTGGGCCTGGGGGCCAGAAGTGTTTACTTTGAAAAAATTATTGATAATTTTCAAAGCAGGCGGGTCGTTTGGATATTTCACTAGGAATAATGGAACAGCAGTGGTTCATTTTTTAAAGTTTTTCGGAAATGGTTCCATGATTAAGAGAACAGTAGGGGCATCCATATATTGCGCTGCTAGATTGCAACTTCAGGTCTCCAGCCTGGCGGCGGACAGATGGGCCGAGTTGCCCTATGTATCGTGGTGAAACACCTGAAAATTCTGCCTGATACAACTCGTTTGATAAGGGACGATGTATGTATGGAGGAGTGAAGTAGTAGTAGAATTAAAGGTGCGTCCCAGTTAAAACTATGTTAGTTGGATCTTGGGATGGAGCTGGCACTCCTGCCAGCGCGGAGGCTTTCGTCTGTCCAAGCCCCTGTCTCTCGGATCCTCCACAAACAGCACTTCTAAGAACTTTTGTAAGATCAAGTGTAGTAGCGTTCTTAAAGTTTGGGTTATGGCGGGTGAGGGGGAATGTCAACAGATGCGCAAGAAGCGCTGAAATAATATCGGTTAAAATGATAAAGTTTGCCAGTATATTTTGTGGATTACACAGCAGGGTGGCGACCAAAGTTAACAAGTTTGATGTGGAAACCATGAAAACAACCCAAATTCTGCCTGACACAGCTTGTTTGATAAGGGACGATGTATGGAGGCAGCTATATGGCACAACGTGTGGAGGCAGCTAAAAAGACGACATGTGGAGGCTGCTATGGAGACAATTTAATTTGGATAGTGCCTGGATGTGGCAGTTAAAAAGTTTTCAAACCAGAGGAGCAGGTAGGGTCCTCCAGAAAAAGAATAGATTGAGTGCCTGTTATGTGGCAGTCCAAAAAAGTTTTCAAACCAGAGGAGTCAGCTAAGTGGTCCTCAGAAAAAATTAAATAGATTGAGTGCTGTATGTGGAACTCCCAAAAATGTGTCTAAAACAGAGGACCGGGTAGGTGGCCCTCTCAGAAAAATTAAATACATATAAAGTACTATGCTAGAGCCAGTTGGCCCTGGCAAAAAATAGCCAGTTTCCTCTGCTTTAGTGTACAAAAGAGAGGAGGAAGGAGGAAAATGAGGAGGAGGAGTGCATAAATTATTCAGGTTGAGCTTCCTTCACCTGTGGAGAATGGAAATCCTGAGAAAACCAGGCTATATCACTGATAACGTGAGCCTGTCAGCGCTGTCAGCGTGTCAGTCGACAGGCGTGTACGCTATTATCGGTGATGCAGCACCAGCTGCACTGAACACCCGCTCGGACAAGACGCTAGCGGCAGGGCAGGCGCAAGAACCCAGGCGTACAGCGCCAGTTCGTGCCACATGTCCAGCTTTGAAACCCAGTAGTTGTAGGGAGCTGTGTGATCATTTAGGGATGATGTATGGTCAGCTACGTACTCCTCACCATCTGTTCGTAAAGATCAGCCCTACTTGCCGAGAACTGGGGACAGGTGACAGTGTCTTGCTGGGGTGACATAAAACGGCAAAGGCCTGTAAAGCGTACCCTGCAGTGCTGGACAAGATACGCTGCTCGCCTACTCTCCCTCGTCACTTGTCCCGCAGAAGTACGCCCTCTGCCATAGCACATGTCAAGAAGGGGAAATACTGGTTCAGCTAGTGCACAGGGCCTTGGCTATTACATCATTCTCACACTCCTTTCCTCTCAGGGATGAGAGTGGAAAGATTTTGCTGTACCGTGGGTCCACGGAGAGTGAATACCCAGTAATCGGTGCTGGATAAATTCTGTTCAAGCCGAGGGTCACGGGATAGGCAGCCTAGCATGAAATCTGCCATAATGCGCCAGAGTACAAACGCGCAAGATTCACTCCTCACTGGCCTGACCTCCATTTCCTCCTCCTCAACTCCTCTTCTTCTGCCATACACGCTGAAACAGGCAGGACTGAACACAAGGTCCCCTCTTCGTCTCGCAACATTCTCCTCTCTTCTCCCTCCACCTCCTCCGATATGCGCTGAGAAAACAGACCTGAGGGTGCTTTGGCTATCAACAAGGGAATCTTCTTCCCCCGTCTCTGTGTGACGAGGCAAAGCTCCGACTTCATGCGACCAGCGAATTTTTCAACAGGCCAAGCAGCGGGAGGTAAGCTGATGATGGCGGCATCGCCACTGACCATCTGGTGTTGACTCCTCAAAGTACTCAGCACCTGACCAGATATCAGACTAATCCAACATCACTCTCGTATTGTAGACTGAGGAAGCTGACCTGGACCTGGACTACCAGTTCTGGTGGAAGTTGACATCTGCAGTCTACAATCGCATCTGCCGCTGCTGGAAACTTAGATAACAGGGTTAAGTGAATTCCACCTCGTGGGCACGTCGCACAACAGTATGTGAGCGGGCAGGTTGGAGGCGGCGGCTTGTCGCTGCCCTGAGAAGTGGCAAGAATTGCTGCGTGACTTCCTGAATGCGCACAGATGCGCCGCACCTTTGTGAGCAAATCAGAAAGATTGGGGTCAGTTGAGGAAATACCGCTGAACATATGAGATTTAACACAGGGCCAGCATGGCACATGTTGTCAGGCTGCCGAGTGCAGGCCGCCACAGGTTACGGCCTTGTAAAACACATACACACATGCCTGGATCAAGGTTCAGCAGTGCAAGCCACAGATACAGTCTGCGCCGTGATGCCACTGTAATAGGCTCTGGTGAGGCGGTGTGCCTTTATCGCCTAGGCTCACAGTTTGAGCACCGCCTGCTGTCGGCTAGCGACACGGCACTGATGCTGTGCCAGAGAGCTACCGACGTATGGCGCCATGCCCACGGTTGTAATCGGACGGAGGTGGTGGAGGGGTGGGGAGGAGCGAGGAGGGCACAGTAGGCATGAGAGACTGGCTGAGGTAGGCCCCGCCAATCCTCGGCGTCGGCAGTATATGACCAGCCCAGGGTCAGATCGGTCCCAGCCTCACCAGTTACACCAATGTGCCTGTTCAGGACATTAGTGGTCTCCTGCCCGGCAGCACTCGTCCAAGTGTCCGTGGTTCAGGCTGGACCTTGGTTCAGAATGCGTTGGATCAGGGCACGGATGATGTTGTCGGATGACACGGCTTGTGCAGGGCGGGATGGCACATGGGAAAAGTAAGTGGCGGCTGGGGAGGCAGAATTAACGAGGGGCGGCCGCCGCCATAGGTTTGAACAAAGGCCTCGGTTCTACCAGCCTAGTAGAAAAAAAGAGAAAAAGGAACATCTCCAGGCTAAACAGTTTGGAGATTGAGATTGAGGGCTTCGGAGGTGTGGGTGGGTTGCACTATACTTCCTTTTGCGTCCAGCTCATCTGGGGTATGGAGAGCGAACGCTGGGGAGATGTGGAGGATCGTGGAGGCGAAGATGGGTTTCGACACGGGGGTTGTTTGGGCCGGGGTCCTGGGCAGGGGGCTGACTAGCAGATGACCCCCCCACAGGGGAAGACGCAGTGGTGTGCCCGGCCAGAGGTGAACGGCTTGGTGCCATTGGGTGGGTTAGCATTCATATGCCTGCGCATAACTGGTCGGTAGAGTAGTAGTGGTGAAACCATGCTGATCCTGGTTTGGCAACAGGGTGCAACCACACAGTCGCGGTCATCCGGTTGTTCTTTCAAAGAACCTCCAGAACTCTGACAAGTTAAGCCCTCGCACCAGGAGCTTGGACTAGTGAACATTTGGCGCTTGAGCACCCAGTTCAGGCCTCGCTCTCCGTCTGGCCCACACTGCCTCTTCCAACCGTATTGGTTATGGATCGCCTCCGTCTCAGAAGCACTGTGTTCACCCGGCCTATCAACCAGCTGGGTCTGTACATCTCATCCTCCATCACTCAGTCATGACTTCCCCTCGGACTTCTGCCCAGACAACAACTCACCATTGCTGACACGTGTACTCCTCATCGTCCGACAACTCTTTCACACACTTCTTCCAACTAGTCGATAATGTCATTATCACCACAGACTGCGGACGTGGAAAACTGGGCATGAAACGGAGCTCATGCAGCACCGGAAAGTGGGTTTGTTACTCTGGGAGGGTCCAGAAAAACAGTTCCTCAGAGTATGTCGTTCAATGCCAAATTTCCTGGGAGGGGGCAGACTGGGGGGGAAGGAGGAGAGGTGGAGGAGCTGGGAGGGAGTGCTGTTTTCGGTGAACATGGTGGACTGCGTGGAAGACTGACTTGGTGGACAAATGGCTAGAAGCATTGTCGCAATCCTACCGAAATCACTGTTCACATGTTCTGGCCTCAATCAGTGCTCTACCATGAGGCCTCAGTAGTACTTGAACATGAACGAGGGAGGTATAGCTCTCGCCGTTCCCCTGCTCCTCATCAGCAGGTGGTTGTTCCTCAACCCCGCCCGGACCCCGGCCTCGGACCATGCAGTAGTTGGACGCCCACGTCCACGACCCTCGTCCTCTACCCTAGACCCCTCGGGTAAAACATTTTCACAAGTATTAAAGTAGTTTTGAACCTGTAAAACTTTTTTTTTGTTTCCTTTGTGTTTTTTTTTTTTTTTTTTTAAACTAAAACAGATGCCTATCCTATTGCCTATGGCTATGTTTCCTAACCTACACTGACAGCACACCACACTGGGATTTGTTGCTGCGGGACCTGATGACGTTAAAAACAATAGTCATAGAATCGATAACCGATTAAAAAAATAAATCGCAGACTGTGCCCTAAGTTCAATCACAACCCCTAACTAAATTCGTCCCACCCCCTTTCCCCTCGGCTGTTGAGTGGTGGCGACTTCGGGCTCGCGTCACTATGGAGTCTTGCAAAGCAGTAACACTCAGTGTCCTCCCTGAAAAATTCCATACACAATATCCCCCCCGTACTAGCTGCACACTAATGGCAGCAAACGCCCAGCCACAAGCAAAACAAAAAAAAGGAAAATATAACGTTATTGTTAGCCCTAAGAAGGGTGTTTGGGTCTTGTAGAATCACTCCTGCCTAACACTATTCTAGAATAGATACACACCTAACGCTATTCCCTGACGAGCACGCAGACTCTCTCCCTAGCGGCATCCAGACAAGAAGTGATCGAGCAGCAGCGCGGGCAGCGGGCTAGTTATCCCAGGGCACTGATCAGTGGCCAGCCAACCCTGCTATCGACCTTCGTGTACAGCCGGTACCACGTCTATGTCTGGGTGGAGTGGATATGATCCCTGGCTCTTGTGGATGGCATCTCCCCCGCTTTCTGGTCCCGCCAAAAACTCACACACGGATGGGCATTGATGCCTATGGTTCTACGAAGCTGCCCGAAATAACTACCGTGGCCGGATCCGCAAACGAGCATGTTTCGAGTACGATAATGCTCGACTCACGTTAGCTTCATCAACAGTTTTCTTCGGACGAGTACGTTTGGCTGCATGCTCTATTCTATACATGGACAACCACGGGCCGCTGTTGTTACCGTTGAGTTCCAATGACCACAGAGCAAGAGGACGGGGCCTCTGCTGTTTGTATCTATACAGTTCATAATGTTCCCCCTCAGAGGTTTGATTTTTTGAAGAAGCACCTGAATACTCCTGGGATAAGACTCTGAGGATTGTGTCAACACAAGGGGTTGTTGATCCCATTGCTGTATCTAAACTGGTTTGACCTTTGCGATCCACACACGAAGGATATGAATGAGAGTATAGGAGACATTTTTATAGCTGGATTGCAGGGCATGTGCGTTGAGTACTACAAGTGCTTTGCCCAAGTCTCCGCAACCTCATGCTCCCTAGCCTCACCCACTGTCCACGCACCAGGCTACCAGGCCCCAGGGTAGGCAAACCAGACATGTGCAATGGGCATGATTACTCCCTTGCATATGGTCCTGTATAACCAATGTCCCAATGCTCATCACACCCAACGCATAAACCTTCATCACTCGTGGATCTCTTGTGCAGGTTGTCTGTTAGGGTCTTATTTCCTAACCATCTCCTTCTGTCGGCTCCCCATGACATCTGACGGCCAGTCCAGGAAAGCATTTGTGTTCTCTCGTTCACATTTCTATGTGCCTTCCAGATGTTTGCTGCACTACGTCTCTACACGCTTATCACCCCTTTCGTCATTCACATCCCATCAAGCTGCCGTTATCCCTCACCATCTCCTGGGAGATGGAAGCTAAAGAGATGACAACAGTTGGACTTAATATAATATCTAACTAGTGTTTCCCTATTGTTAAGGTTCATTTGAAATATCCTTACTATTACTACATCTACCAGCTAATTCTTGTCTCCTCTTTGCTCGCAACACTCTTCCGAGACACAATTGCCAGTCACAATTGACAACTTACAATTTAACCTGTGCAGCGGGCTTAAGGGAGGCAGCAAGGTACTCGGGGTTATCTGGATGGTTCTAGTACATACAATGAACAAATGAGTCATGTCCTCCCTTCACCCCCTCCGGCGCCACACCCATACCAAGGACCCTATCTCCAACCTAATCTAGTTTTGAACTGGAGTGAAGATACTTCATATCAATCGTTTCCCCACAAATCCATAAGACCCTGTAGTACAATTTTCTTCAACTCTGTATGAAATATTCCAAGGGCGCTACCCACGACAGAAATAAAGACCTCTCAATGGCATGACAGTGTGACTAAACGTCAGCTTCCCCCCATATCCCCATGTGTATACATTAGTATTTAGCTCAGAGCAATTAGATACTGGCAAGAAGCTGGTTGAGGGGTCTTGTGAGACACCCTGGGCTTCGAATTGGTGCACTTTGAATCTGGTGTTGCCAAATGTGGGAATAAAAGAACTGGCCCAGTCATTTGGGGTTGACGCCCAGCTGCCCCAAATGCTATGTAACAAACAGGGGCCACACAACACAACATCGGTTGCCCAATGAGTCTTGTTTGCTTTTTCCACCAACATTGTAATTTTTCCCCAGCTTCCTAGCTACATCGGTATCGGATAAACCATTCAGTCCTCTACAAGCCCTCCATACACAGCTTCAACGCACAGACAGATAAAAACGTTGCCACTGTTGTTTTTTAAGGAATGCCGGCGGTAGTCCAAAAAAAAAAAAAAAGAAAAAGAGCATCAGTTTCTGGACCTCGTCGGGGAGTGGTTAAACAATCCCGCCCTTACCAAGCCAAAAACAAGCAACAAGGCCAACACCACATTGACACGGGAACCAGACTGTCTACAGCAGACCATTTTTTTAGCACACCCTGCCCCCACACAGAGAATAGTACAACACGATACCAATAGAGTTTTTCACCTAAAAAATAGGTTTTTACAGAAACCAAATTAAAGTTATGCTCCCCTTTCCATGGCATAGCGCTCTGTGATACGGCACTGTACTCGCGACGCGCCCTATAATTAACCGACAGCACAGACCACCCACCCACCACGAACCAAACCACTGGGACCCAAAGCCGCTCCCCATGTGTCCTTTACCAACAATACATGATATAACGCCCCACCATACTCGGAAGTGGCATAATATCGCAGGGTGCTGAAGCGCTAAACGCAGGATGGCGTTTTTTCATTATATGTTCAAAACGGAACAACAAGGAGGTGCAGTGTTTGAGTCGGTGGGGGCCCCGAGATAAAATGCTTCCTCTATAGCCACCCAGGCTCACAGGTTGAACGTGCTATAGTCCATCACCGCAAGCACATGGCATTGCAGAATGGTGACCTAATAAACATGTCTTTTCATTTGTAAAACCTATTTCTGTATACAAAACACACTTGGCAGTGTATTGGTACATGCGGTCTGATGGGAACTGGGGGGGTGCTAACCACAAGCGGTCTCCAGTGTTCCCTTACACCAGAATCTGCATGATCCACAGCCCAGCGTCCTTCAGTCTCTAGCCTCCACTGTGCCATCATTTCTGATCACTCGGTGGATCTGCAAGGACGGAGCGCGCACACGAGAGGCGCGTTCTTACCAGCAGGATTGTCGCTGATGAGAATCCAAGATAAATCGAAAAGAGAATAATTGAACGAACACCGTTTACAGGAAATCACCACTAGCCCACCACAAACATTTCTCGACCATGGTTAGAAAACTAACCAGGCGACACTTTAAACGGGGTTTTGTTAGTCCCTGTCAACACCTAGTCAACAGAAAAAGTTAATTCTGTAGAGATAATGAATTCTCCCGGTGACATACCTACACACTGCCATAGCTGTTGAATTTCTAAGGTGGTCTTCTCAACTCGCAGATGGGCCCCGCTCTGTTAGTTTGAACTACAAATGCTGACACCAGAGTGGCGGTGCTAGGCGCGCTGTTCTTGTTGATTGCTTGAACACGCCCCAGGTGGCTACAGTGTTTTCATTCCCTAGCGCACCACTCACTGGACCAAAGAAACACTAGGTACAACTCGAAGGGACGCCAGGTCAACTAATTATCCTTTTTAGGCAACTCCCAGAATGCTGTGAGTTTGACGACGACTCAGGAAGTCGATTTAAAGTTGTCCACTACACGGATTCCGGGGATATGGCACCAGGCCAATTAAATCACACCCTTGAATGGCATAAGGACCACCTTTATTTTCCCCTAGCCTCCCAGCTGAAATTCTGAATCTTTCACACCCCAATGAAGCTGCCAACCAGTTCTTCTTCTAATATAAGCCTCCGGTCCATAAAGGATATATTAGGCCGTCAGGGAACACCATACTGGCTAAGTGTATATAACCGTATACGGACACAGATGGGTGATTTCATGGATGGATCGACTAAATAGAGGCCAACACAGGTTAAAATATACTTTAATGCCTGTCAGGGCACCCTAGAACAACATATACACACAACAGATTATTGATACAGTCAGAGAGTACACACATACAAATTGGTAGCACCTGACGGGGACCACGTTATGGCGAAGTCGGGGAGCCCGTGTCAGTGGCACAGTCTAGCCCATCCGAACCGGTAACCATCGGTTCACTCGTAATGCGCTCCCGGGTCCCCGCGGGGCCCTACATGGCGACAATGAGCCGTTCAACCCACTAGACCCTCAGAAACACCATAATAATAGATACTGAACTTGATGTAAAATGCTGTTTTCCCCAGACAAGGAAGACAAGCGAAGCCATCAGCACAGGTAAGCGTGCCTGATTATTACACAGGTTTACAGACCTAACCTCAAGCCACAATCTACAGGATGGGGTACATGGGTCCCTCCTACATGTATTATACCCAGAACCGTGGCAAGATAGCTCAGTAGCTTCTCAACGCATGAACGAATCTCTGGATCAACATTGCATACCACATCTACTTGACCCATTGGCAAATAGTTCCTATCGACCGCGATACGTGTATACATCTGCCCAAGGATGATTAGAGCCTTGGGAATTGCGGCCTCGTCGCGTAATATGATCTATGACAATAAACACCACATCAATCAAAATGTAGTTCACCCGGGACGTGAGGATCGCATCCTAAACCTCGCCATAACCAGCATAGTGACTCATTATGAACTCATTTGGGCACATTTACTTACCCGGCCCATTCGCGATCCCAAGCGGCGCGTTCTCTGCACAGGATTCGGGGTCCGAGGCCGGGATTTATGAAGGTAGTTCCTCCGCCGCCACCCGGTAGCGCTGCTGCGTTGAAAACATCTCGAACGTGCCGGAATTCACCGAGCTGGGACCAGGTGATAGGTAAGCGGCTCCCCAAGCGACACATTTTCGGTTATTAAATGCGGCGGTTTTTTCCGAATCCGTCGGGTTTTCGTTCTGGCGTGCGTCCCATCCAGATTTCGCCGCGCGCGCTATCGCGGGCCCGATGCCACCACAACTGACGCGTGCGCCCAAAATCCGGGGCATATTCAGGTACAAAAGTCGGCGCAAATCGGAAATATGTTCCGGGTAACACCGAGGCCCCGCGGCCACACACGCGATATCGGGGCTTCGTAAACGACCCACGCCTTGTCTCTGTTTAAAAATTGGAGGGAAGCCTGAGAGTCGCCGCAACTGGGGGGAAATGCTTTTGAAGCCCGGCCCTCGCCGAGCCAGAGTTCCTCTGCAGCCTTGTAGTGTAGATAAACCTTTAGTCTAACTGGGGATGAGAGGCTGGAGGGAAAGTTGGGGGGATTTGAGTTGCTTAGTCCCCCCCCTGGCCATATTACAGATAGTATAACAGCCTACAAGAGAATAACAACTCATTGACATGACCAAGAAGGTTCTAAACTGACTTCCAGCACAAGGTATAAGATTCTCATCCCAAAAAAACCCCATGGTTCCATCCCAGGGCTCACCCACAACTATTCTGCATTGGGGAAGGATCGTGTCCCTACAGTGTATGTGCAAAATCAATGGGTTTGACGGTGTGACACCACAGTTAGGCAATCTGTAAGGCTGAACGGGAAGGTGCAGATACTATGGTACATGGACTATAAAAACACATGGGGCAGGATTTACTTACCCGGTCCATCTCGCGACTAGCCAGCGGCGCGTTTCTTGGTGTGATATCGGCTTCGGCGACGTTCATTCACCCTAAGGTAGTCCGTCCAATGTCCACCAGGTAGTCGACTGCTGTGCTGAAGGTCCACCGAGGCCCGCGGTGAGTCGCATTCCGATCATTGAGGGTGAAGGAAGTGGAAGGTAATGCCCCGTGTCCAGCAACAGTTTTGTTTTACGTTGTAGTTCGCACACACCATGCGGACGGTTCTCCGAATCCATCGGGTTTGGTCACGGCCAATCCCCCAACTTCCGTCGACGTGTATGCCGGCGCCGATCGCACATCTGATCGCATGCGCGAATCTGGGCACATACAGGGAAATCGCCCCACAAAAACGAAAAAAATTCGGGTTAACCCCTCGCAAAAAACGCGAATCAGGCCCTTGTAAATGACCCCCATTGATCACTCTCCGTTTTTTTCATGAATTTCTGACATCTGGACTGCAGATGAGGAGGGCCCTGCTTCAATCCATGAGGGTCAACAACTTTCACCCCACCATCAATCTGAAACTAAGCTTTTCAGTAAGGAGATGCCTTTTTGGACACACAAAAAATTAAAGACAACCAAGCGTTAGTCAACAACCATATTCCATAAACCAAACTAGACAGAACAACTACCTGAGAAAATAACAGTGTCACATCAAACACAAAGACATCATCTATACGCAGGCCATTACGCTACAACCGATCCATCATACACAGCAGGCCATACGCTACAACCGTATCTACGTATACAGCCAGGCCATAGCTACAATCCGTATCTATCATATACAGCCAGGCCATACCAATACATCCCTATCTATCGATACAGCCAGGCCATACGCTACAATCCGTATCTATCATATACAGCCGGCCATACGCTACAACCCCCGTATCCATCATATACAGCCAGGCCATAGCTAAACCGTATCTATCATATACAGCCAGGCCATACCTACAAATCCGTATCTATATATACAGCCAGGCCATAGCCTACAAACCGTATCCATCATATACAGCCAGGCATACGCTCAACCGTATCTATCGTATACAGCCAGCATACGCTACAAGTATCATCATATAACAGCCAGGCCATATGCTACACCGTATCTATCATATACCGCAGCCATAGCTAACACCGTATCCATATACAGCCAGGCCTATACGCTACAACCGTTATCTATCGCTATACAGCCAGGCCATACGCAACACCGTATCTATCGTATACAGCCAGGCCATATGCTTAAACCGTATCTATATATAACAGCCGGCCTACGCTACAACCGTATCTATCATATACACCAGCTATACACTACATCCGATCCCATCATATACAGCCAGGCCATACACTACATCCGTATCTATCTATACAGCCAGGCCATACGCTACAACCGTTATCCATCATATAACAGCCAGGCCATACGCTACAACCGTATCTATCATATACAGCCAGGCTATACACTACATCCGTATCCATCATATACAGCCAGGCCATACGCTACAACCGTATCTATCATATACAGCCAGGCCATATGCTACAACCGTATCTGCTCAGACAAGACAGATCTGGAAAACATCTCTTGGAGCTCAGCTCTGAACTTCTCCAGTTGGGCTCCAGACCAAAAGTGACTGACAACCAAATAAGTAAAGCAGCCGCCATCTACAGAGACAGGTTACTTGTATATAAGGAAACCCAACAGGTTGCCAGAGTACCCCAAGTAGTCACTTACAGCCCACAACTGGAGATCCTACGTCCTATAGCCAAGGAACTCCAACCGATTCTCCATAAAGATACATAAAGTATATAATATATAAAGTCTAAAAGAAATATTCTCAGGCCCTTCTCTCCTTTCCTTCCGGCAATGACCAAACCTGAAACAACTTGTTGTCCGGAGTGCCCCCAGACCCCCATCAGAAAATGGGGACTTCATCAGAGCTTGAACCGTTCTGATATTAGAAATGAAAGGAAAGATCTCCCGGGGGCCGCACATTTCTCCAGAGAGGACCTCACTATGGGAGACTTGCCGATTACTATTTTAATGGAACATTTCAAAACACAGAATGGGAAAGAATTGGAGTATAAATTACTGCAGAGATTTAACGCCTTCCAAAGTGGTTTAAATTTACATGCAGCTTCATGACCCCCAACCTCTGACCTGCTGGCAACATGCAGAGAAGAACCGGAGCTTTCTTGTCATGCCTCACGTTTCCTAATAATGGGAGAAGTCTATCACCTGATCTCTGTGGAGTTGATTGGAGAGTTGATTGTAGGGCCAGTCCGGCATCATAAAACACCCCCATACTATCGGCACCACCTCCAGGTGTACACCCAGTGTCTGACTTCTCCACGGAGTCCATCATCTAGACACATACAGCAGACTTGGGTAAGGGTTAGAACTCTTCAGGACTGGTTCCTCTTGTATGAGAAATCCTTACCTTCTTGTGTGAGATCTTAAACTTGCTGTTGAGCTCATGGAGCACTTTCTCCATGGCCCCCAGATCCACACTGGCCATGTGATCTGCCTGTAGCTTTTTGTCCATGGATGACCCTGGGCTTTGGATTGTCGCCCCCTGCAGCTGTGTCATGGTATAACATAGGTATATTAGCAGAACTTCTCTCTTTATTGCAGATACAAACAGTGGACACTTTTCATTACCTCTTGTCTCTACCTCCCCGGACATTGAAGTACAGTGCTAGAAGGGTCATTTATCCAGACTGTTACCCTACACACCAAGTGAGCATGGAGGGCGTGCAGTGGGCCGGCAGGGGGTGTATTACCTATAGCAGGTACCAGTTACTAGCACTTGTTATATACACCAGGCAGTGCTGCACCTCCTGCTATATCCAACACTACATGAGAGGAGGAGATAACATCATGCACCAGCATATCCCTAAACACTGTGTGTATTATCCCTGTACTGGGACATCACTGTGTGTATTATCTCTATTATCTCTGTACTGTGACATCACTGTGTTGTATATCTCTGTACTGTGACATCACTGTGGTATTCGATCCATCGTAACGGGAGCATCACTGGGGTCTTATCTCGTACTGTGACATCATCGTGTGCGGTGTAATCTGAATCGCGCTGTACATGTGACATCAAGGTGTATTATCCTGTACTGTCGACACTGCAATGGGTGTATTTATTCCCTGGGAAGGAAGGCCAAGATACCAAAAGGGATGCGGTAGAACATGTCAAAGGTGAAATACAAAATGGTGGGATTAGCATTGTTTAATGTGACTAACTGTGTGATTATCCGTACTGTGACATCAACTGTGGGTATATATCCTGTACGTGACATCACTGTGTGTATTTATCTCTGTACTGTGACCATTACTGTGTGTATTATCCCTGTACTGTGACATCACTGTGTTGAATTATCCTGGAAGGGTTGACTGAAATGGAGTGGAGGATCAGGTGAACTGGGGCAATGTAAGGTGTGTAGTTTATTACCCGCAATGTGCGATCAGGCCTGTGTGTGATTTGCCTAGGTATCCTGTGACATCACTGTGGTATATCCCTGGGACTGAGACATCACTGGTGTATTAATTATTCACTGTACTGTGACATCCCGGTGTGTTAGTTCCGGTACCTGTGAATCAACTGTGTGTATATCCCTGTACTGTGACATCACTGTGTGTATTATCCCTGTGTACATGGAGAAATGACACATGGGGGGATGAGATAGGTATAGGGGGAAATAGAGGGGGGGGAGCGAGAATGGGAAGGGTGAAAGAAATGCGGGGTACGGCGACAAGGATCTCGGGAATGTGAAAAGGACTGGGTGGATTATCACTTACTGTGAAATGAACGTGTTGTAATATCCCGGGGAGGGAAATAACGTGGTTATCCTGATACGTGACATCCACTGTGTGCATTAATCCATGTATGTGACATCACTGCTGTGTGTATATCTGTACTGTGACATCACTGTCGTGTCTTATCCCGTACTGTGAACATCACTGTGTGTATTGAGAACACGGGGAGGCGGGACTAAGAAAGGGCGCTCAACGGGATCGGCTCCATGAATAGTCCGGCAAAGGGCCGGAAATAAGAAGGGGGGACGGAGCGAAGAAAGGTGAATATTGGGAAAGAGCAGGCGGTCGGAGGGAGCACATGGGAACGGGGATAGAGAGAGGGGGGGCTATGCAGATGACGAATGGATGAAGTGGGAAAGGTAAAAGGGATGGGTGAGAAAGGGGAAGGGGAAATAAAGGTGGAGAGAGGATAAAGGCGAATGTCGACAAGAAATGGGTGGATTATCTCTGGAAGATGACATCACTGTGTGTATTATCCTGTTCTGATGAATCACTGGTCGTTATTATCCTGTACTGTGACATCGACCTGTGTGTATTATCCTGTCGTGACCAATTCGCTGTGTGTTATCTCCGTACGTGGACATACTGGGTACATCCGCTGTGCCTGCGCTGTTGTTGCGTCCTTGACATCACTGTGTGATATCCTGGCTTGTGAACATCACTGTTTATTAGCGCCGTTACTGTGACATCACTGTGGTGTATTATCCGTACGTGACATCACAGTGTGTTATTACCTGGTACTGTGATCATGTGGTGTTATCCCGTACCTGTGACACCACTGGTGTTGTATCCCTGTACTGTGACATCACGTGTGTGTATTATCTCGTACGTGTGACATGCGGTGGTGTATTATATCCCTCGTACTGTGAACATCACTGTTGTATTATCTCTGTACTGACATGACACTGGGTATTATCCCTGTACTGTGACATCACGGGTGTATTATCCCTTACCTGGTGGACATCACTGTGGTTATCCCTGTACTGTGGACATCCTGGTTGCAATATCCCTGTTACTGTGCACATAACACTGTGTGTATTATCTCTGTAACTGTGACTCATATGGGTGTATTATCATCCGCGTACTGTGACCTAACTGGGTATTATCCCTGTACTGTGACATCACTGTGGGTAGTATCCCTGCACTTGTGACATCACGTGTAATGGTATAGTCCTGTGACTGTGACTCACATTGGTATATCCCTGTACGTGACATCACTGTGTGTATTATCTCTGTACTATGACATCACTGTGTGTATTATCCTGTACTGTGACTACTCGTGTGTATTCCTGTATGTGACATCTCTGTGGTTATTCACTCTGTACTGTGACATCACTGGTGGTATTACTCGTTACTGTGACAGCACTGTGTATCTCCCTGTACAGTGGACACACCTATGTGTATTATCCCTATACTGTGACATCACGTGTATTGTATCCCTGTACTGGTCGACATCACTGGGTATTATCTCTGTACGTGACATCACGTGTGTATATCCTGTACTGTAGACATCACTGTTGGTGTATGTATCCTGGACTGTACATCATACTGTGTGTAGTAACCGTACTGTGACAGGTACGTGTGGTTATTATCATCTGTACTATGACACACGTGTTACCTGTCGTGAAATCAATGGCTATTTCATTGTTCCCAGATTGTACTGTGACATTCACGTGTGTATTATAACTGCTGTACTGTGACATCACTGTGTGTTGGTATCCCTGCTGAAACTAGTGACAGTCACTGTGTGTGATTATCCTGTACTGTGACATTCACTGGTGTACCCACTCACCCGAATGCCTTGACCTACTGTTTATCACTGTGACATCGCTGGTATTATCCCTGTACTGCTGACATCACTGTGTGTAAATTATCCTGATCTGACGACATCACGCTGCGCTGTATATCCCTGATACTGTGACATCCTGGTGTATTACTCCCTGTACTTGACATCACTGTGTGTGATTATCCTGACTGTGACTCCGTGTAGTACCTGTGGGACTGGAAACGATGGTGTTACCCAGTACTTGACATCGGGTGGTTATCCTTCTTACCTGTGACATCGTGTGTATTATCCCGTACTTGTGACATCCATCTGTGTATATCCCTGTACTGTGACACCACTGTGTGTAGTAATACCACTGTAACTGTGATCTGATCAGCTCGATCTAGACGTCCGTGTAATTCCTGGAGAAAGTTTGCGTTATAAGGCGGAAACAACTAGCATACAGAGGCTGGGGCCAGCGAGCGAGAAACGGAACTACACGGGGAAATGGCGCGTATAAGCGGGAGGCCTTAATGTGTAGAATATGGACGAATGTCGGCGCAAAATCGCAATTAGTCGGCGTGCGGGAGCTGCAATTAGTATGGGGAAACGGTGGGCCGGACTCAACCCCCCTTGCAAAAGGTGGCGGACCCGCTAGAAAAGGCTGAAGGGAGGACAACGAACAAGGGGGCCGCGGGCAGAGAGGGAAGGGGAAAAGAAAGGGGGGGGAGCGAGAAAAGAGGAACGGGGAACAGAAATGGGCCGGCAGCGAGGAGAAGGGAAGCGGGGAAACGGAAAAGAGCGGTAGGGGAGTAAAGTAATGGATGAAGAAAGGTGAGAAACAGAGAAACATCGTGGTTGTACTTAATACGGTGAATGGGAAATGCACTGGGTGTATGGATCTATGTTACTGTGACCATCACTGTGTGATGGTGATCCCTGTAATCGTGACAGACACTGTGTGCTAGTTATCCCTGTACATCGTAGACATCACGGGGGCGAGGTAGATAGAATAGGCGGATCACAGGAGGAATACTACGTACAGGGGGTAGTGAAGAGAGAAAGGGAACGGGGGAAAACTTAAAGGGCGGACAGGGAGGAGGAAGAAAGGGAACGGCGGCAAAAGCACAGGATGGGGAGGAGACAAGGGAAGGCAATCAAGAACGGGGGGCGGAGGAAGAAAGGGAAGGGTACAGGAAATGGGCGACAGAAGGATGTAACATGTAAGGGGAAAATCAATGTCGTGGACTATCATTCTCCTGGTCAGTGGTTTTTCTCTACAAGATGCATTATGACATGTGCTGTGAGTCTATAACATTGGATTCCTCACTGTTTTCGTGCTTAATTCTGATACGTCCAATCCTCTATGTCATCACGATCCAAGACAATTCTATTTCCGATATGTAATATGCACCATGATAGGAAGGATGGAATGAGATCTTCTGTGATGGGGAGACATGGTGACACAGACTGACCGCCAGCCGAGGTTTTCTGCCCCACATTCACATACCTGCCCCTTGGTTGTGATCTAAAAGGAAGAAAAAGGAGATGCTGTAGGAGTTCAGCGAATCATGAATTATTATGATACTTTATGATGTCAGAATCCATAATGTTCTCCTGGTGGAATAGTCAGGGCTGTAGCAGTGATGGCTCGGTGAGTCACAAATTTATGAGATAGAAATGAGAATAACTCGCGGGGTGAGTCACTTCTAGAAAAATTAGGGTCACTAACGAGCGTTCTTTCCCCAGTATTATCTTATGGTAAACCGTGGTGCGGCGTGCACCGACGCACTTGGAGATTTTGGTGATCTGTCTTTAATATAATGAGCCGGGGGGAGTACAGGGGATCGACAAAAAAAGAGAGCTAGCCGATTGATCGAGGACCCAGAGGAGTTGTGACTAGAAGGGGGAATAGGAAAACAAGAGAGCATGTCGGTGGCATGCAAGGAGATATCTAGATCAAAGCATGCAGACGTGTCAGGAAGTGAAGCTAGAACAGAAGGTGGACAGCATCGGCATCCGGAGGCGGGGCAACGATCCTGCAGAAAACAATTTGCCCCGCCTACAGATAGTGTCAGATTACTGCTTGTCAGCTAAAATTTCCCAGCCTGTCACCATAAGTTATTAGGATAACCATCACTGGTCTACAGATACTCCTCAGATTACGGAATCTCGTCTGTGATTATATCGATGACTTACCAGGTAGGTGAAGTGTTGTATCTGGTTCTGAACCTCTGCATTGTTATTACGTGTGAGGAGATTTACAGCCAGATTGTCTCCAGGTTTGACCTCCGAGGGGGTGACACCGATGTGCAGGTAGTTCCCTCCGGACTGATGAGCATTGGCCGTCATTGATGCGGACGTCTGCCGGGTGGGGGGAAGGGAAGGATCTGATGTCCACACCTGTAATCAGGAAAGATGAGAAGAAAAAGTTGATCATCAGATTTGCCACCTCATCCCTGATCACTGTACTCCGAGTATCGTAACACTGAGGCGATAGACACCGGGATAAGCCATAAAACTACTAGAAATGTAGGAATAACGTGGGAAGTGTCTCTGACCATGAGTCAGTACAGAAGCCGGTGTCCGCACTATTACTTGTGACGCTCCGGGTTTTGCTGTCAGGATCGGTGGTAGTGGATCCTCTGTACCACCACGGACGATGACTTAAGCCGACGCCTGGGACGGAGTTAAGTGGTACCCGGTTTTCACCAGAGCCCGCCACAAAGCGGGTTGGACTTGCTGCGTCGTGGTTCCACCAGCCAAGGCGTAGTACAGAATCGTAAGGCAAACTCGTGGTCAGGGACAGGCGGCACAGGATCAGAGTCAGGGACGTGGCTAGGTAGGTCAGGACAGGTAGCACGGAATCGGAGTCAGAACGGAATCGATGTCACAATAGGAAATCAGGATATCACAAAGGGCATATGGAACAAAGCTTCCCTCTTAGGCTTTAAGCACAAAGAATCGGCAGGGGAACACAGGAAGGGGCAGGAATTTTTCTGGCGAGGGGCCAGCCAACGCCAATTATCGGTGTGTGGGCCCTTTAAATCTTACAACGCCTGCGAGCGCCCACCCTGTGTGTATTATCCCTGTACTGTGACATCACTGTGTGTATATCCTTACTGCATCCACTGGTGTATCTCCCTGTACGTGACACACTGTGTGTATTATCCCTGTACAGATGACATCCACTGTGTGTAATTTCCCTGTACTGGAATCACTGTGTGTGTTATCCCTGTACTGTGACATCAATGTTGTATTATCCCTGTATGTGACATCACTGTGTGTATATCCCTGTACGTGAAGAAGGTGAAGAATACGAGTGATCATGGTGTATATCCCGTGTGTAAGGTGACAATCACAAGGTGTGTATTAACACTGTACTGTGACACCACTGTGTGTATTATCCCTGTACTGTGACATCACTGTGTGCATTATCCCTGTACTGTGACATCACTGTGTGTATTATCCCTGTACTGTGACGTCACTGTGTGCATTGTCCCTGTACTGTGACATCACTGTGTGCTCTCTCTGGTCAGTGTGGTTTTTCTCTAAAGATGGATTATGACATTGTGCTGTGACTCTATAACATTGGATTCCTCACTGTTTTCGTGCTTAATTCTGATACGTCCATCCTCATAGAATCCGAGACAATCTTATTTCCGATAATGTAATATGCAATGATACGGAAGGATGGAATGAGATCTTCTGTGATGGGGAGAGACAGGGTGACCACAGACTGACCCGCCAGCCGAGGTTTTCTGCCCACAGTCACGATCCTGCCCTTGGTTGTGATCTAAATAGGAAGAAAAAGGAGATACTGTAGGAGTTCAGCCTGAATTCATGAATTATTATGATACTTTATGGTGTCCGAATCTATAATGTTCTCCCTGGTGGGAATAGTCAGGTGCCTGTAGCAGTGATGGCTCGGTGAGTCAAAATTTATGAGATAGAAATGAGAATAACTCGGGTGGTGAGTCACTTCTAGAAAAATTTAGAGTTCACTAACGGGCGTTCTCTTCCCCCAGTATTACTTAGTGGTAACTGTGGTGGGGTGCACCGACAGCATTGGAAGATTTTGGTATCTCCTTTAATATAATGGCCGGGGTGTAAGGGTCACACACGCCTTCTGTCACTGACGGGGAACCTATGAGACACACTAGTCCATCTGTGAGACATCTGTCCGGGGGCATCTCCGCAATAAACTGCGCCCTGTGCTCTCTGCAGGAGATATTCTCCATCTACAGATGCCGACGCTGTCAGGAAGTGAAGCTAGAACAGAAGGTGGACAGCATCGGCATCCGGAGGCGGGGCAATTCCTGCAGAGAGCAAGTTACCCCGCCTACAGATAGTGTCAGATTACTGCTTGTCAGCTAAAATTTCCCAGCCTGTCACCATAAGATATTAGGATAACCATCACTGGTCTACAGATACTCCTCAGATTACGGAATCTCGTCTGTGATTATATCGATGACTTACCAGGTAGGTGAAGTGTTGTATCTGGTTCTGAACCTCCGCATTGTTATTACGTGTGAGGAGATTTACAGCCATGATTGTCTCCAGGTTTGACCCCTGAGGGTGTGACACCTTTGATTCGTGCAGGTAGTTCTCCTCCTGACTGATGAGCATTGGTCCGTCATTGATGCCGGACGCCTGCTCGGGTGGGGGGAAGGGAAGGAATGTTATGTCCTCACCTGTAATCAGGAATAATGAGAAGAACAAAGTGAAATTATTGATAAATGTGTTACACAAAGTCATCAGATTTGCCACCTATCCCTGATCACCTGTACTCCGAGCATTTCGTATTCAATGACCCCGGCAATAGACGTGGGCGATTAACCGCAACTAACAAATACTCCACTAGACAATTGTCAGACCTTCAAGTGGGAAGTTTTTTCATGATTCCTCAATGAGTCAGTTATCAGAAGCCTGGTGGTCTCATGCATCTTTCCCCCCCCTTATAAATGCGCTGGAAGATAACGGGTTGTCCGATTGTGGCCCCCCACGGATAGGTGCACCTCCGGCTCCAGGGGTCAACCTCTTTGTAGCAACACTCAACGGCACCCCGATGATATCTTTATTATTTTGAACGACGGCCTTCCGCGGTTTGACCCGGACGTCCCTAAGCTGGTACCTTGGTTTTCACTCAGAGCCCGCCACAACAGAGGCGTTGTACTTGCGGATCGTTTTTTTCCTTGGGTTTCCACACATGGCAACTTTGTCCACAGTGAAACGCCAATGGTCGTAGTATTCAGAATGACAGTTTCATATCTACCACTTTCTCCCTCGGAAAAATTAAGATTGCTCGGTATTGGGGACAGTTGATGCACCCTGATTACACCCCAGGCTCCCCCTCACCGAACGTATTCGCCTATCCTAGGTTGACGGTAGATTCCGGCTCCTTAGGTCCTGGACCACAGGTACGCACACGGCTAATCCGGTTATTTTCTCAGGGAACGGAATGTCGATGTTTCAAAATAAGGAAAATATAGGATTATATCACAGCCCCCCGGCTTATGAACAAAGTCTTCCTTTATCTAGATTGGTAAGCACAATAAGAGATTTCCGGCAGGTGGACAAGGATAGGGGCAGGAATGATCCTTGGCCAGGAGGCTCAGCCAACGCCAATTATTGGTCTGGATGGACCCTATGTAATTAATCTTACCAAATTGAGCTGCAAGCGTGCCGCCATAGCCGAGCCCACTGTAGCGGGATTGAAGGGTGATTTGCCCCCCCGTTAATGCTTGACAGCGCAGTCTCCTTCCAGCGCTCCGGCACAGGATTATGGCATTTCACGGTGTTTTTTGCCGCTTCTTGCTGGTACCGGGAGATGCTTGGCACCCCTGGCCAGACATTTTCTCGGTAATGCGACCCGTTTCACAGAAAGTATTTTCAAATTTTTTGCACCTAGTTATATGTCAAAAATCCAGGCCGTGGAAATTACACAGACATCAACAAATGCAAAAAAACAGACAAAAAGCGACGAAAACAAAAGATTGTTGTCTGATCACAGCGTAGTCCCTACTCTAATATCACATTCCCTAGTAAATCTGATCATCCACGTCGTATGTAAATGGTGTTGTGTCTGCACGAAGTGTTCCAGTTACGGTTTCTCCTTTTTTTTGTCGAGCCGCCCTCCGGCCCGTTCCCCCTCGTCTTTCGTCTCTTGTGTTTATATTCCCCCTTCACCCTTCCTGTTGTCTTCTCGGCCCACTCTACACCGGGACCCTCTCTGCTAGGACGAACCATCAGGGTTAGTACATAATGGTTCCTTTTAGATTATTAGAACATAATGTTAACAAAAAGCCAGCTAAGAAAATATTTTTCATCTTGTGTTTGGTCTTTTATTTATTCTCCTACGAAGTTTAGTTTTTATTACAAGGGGACCTTCATTCTATTAGTATTAAATTCAAATAAAAAACCACATATCAAAACACATCATTTATTATTCCGTGGTCCGCAGGGTCTCATTAGGGTCAATTTTCCATTCTGGTGCCCACCAATTATTCATTCAACATCTAAATACCTCCTGATAATCCTCTGGTTACAGAAGCATGCTGCACTTCCCGATGTAAAGCGGCCAAGCCCCCCCTAGCCTGCCACCAATTTGGTCATCTGCACCTGATTGAAGGGTTCTACCAGCCCATACCTTCGTTTCCCTCCTTTCTACTCCTCCTCTCTGTGTCCTTGCTTTCCTCCATGTTGTCAGATTTCCCCTTCCTTATTTTCAGTTGTCCCGCATTGTTCATTTTCGGGACAGTAGCCCTACTGGTGTGAGGCTGCTCACTACTGAGCACACCATCAATTATCTCTCCTCCAAACCACATTTGGGAGATTAATTAATAGTTAATGGCCACTATGCCCTGATCGATAGTATGAAAGATTGGTGAAGGTGTGAATTTTCTTTTTACGCGGGGCCCCAAAAGCCGCCCCCCTTTGAGTAGCATTGTGCTGACCGTTTCGCACCATTTTCTTTCTCTTTCCCCCCACGTCGCTTTTCTTGGCTTATTTTCCCCTCTTTGGTTTGTCCCTTCTCTTTTTCCTTTTTGTCCCCCCACCCACAAGGCCCCCCCCCCCCCCGCCCTCCCTCTCCCCCCGCGCCGCCCCCCCCCCCTCCCCCCATCCCCCCTCCCGCCCCCCGCCCCCCTCCCACCCCCCCTTCTCCGCCGCCCCCCCCCCCCCCCCCCCCCTCCCCTTCGATATCCCGGGCCCCCCCCCCCCCCCCCCCCCCCCCCCTACCCTGCTTACTACCTTTGGCTCACTAACTTACTCAAATCCCCTGGCTCCATTGCTCGGCCCCCCCCCGCCCCGGCCCCACCCCAACCCCCCCCCCTCCTGCCCCTGTCCCCGATTATTCATTTCCACTTTTTCTATATTCTCTGGGACTTTCGAATCTGGACCCCCCCCTTTTCCTTTTTTTCCTTTGGCCCTCTCTTTTTTCGGCGAGCAACGGCTTTGGCTCAATTCTGAACAGGTTCGCTTTCTCCAACCGGATGTATTACGCTTTCGTTGCGGCCCCCATTTGGCATCCTCGCCGTCCATTTGTCATCCCTGGATTATTACGTTATATGTTGGTGGTCCCCGCCCCCCCGGAATTGTTCTAAGTCTAAACTTCTTTGTTCTCCCTTTTCTCACTGCGCCCTTAGCAAGCAAGTTTGCCGGTGTAATGGTGAGATTCATCACACTACTGTCTGCCCCTGCCGGTTCTCTTTTTGCTTTTTTCTGGGTTTTCTCCCCAAATCTGTATAGAAAACTTCCTGGAACATAATAAGCGCCGGGTCCTGTTTTATTCATATTCAAGTAATGTGGCCCTACCCCCCCCCCCCGGCTTTTTTGTTTTTTCTTTGTTTTTTCATCTCGCCCGCCCTCTTTCTCAACGCTCCCCTTTTTCTCATTCTCCTTTTCCCCCCTTTCCCCCCTCCCTTTTTTTTTTCCTCTTTTTCGCTCTCTTTTTTTTCTCCTTCCTTTTTTTTTCCTTCCTGCTTTTCTATCTCCCTTTTTATACTTATCCCCTCCCATTTTCTAAACTAGCCTTGACTTCCCACCTAACGTGTTGGGTCCTGTATTTTCACTCCTTGTGGGGTCCTTGTTACTCTAAATGTGACCTATCTCACAGGGGTATCTGTATTATATTCGTTTCACTACTGTGGGGTGCTCCCTTGTCCTACTACTTTCGCCTTAATTCAAAACAAGGGGGCACTGTTCACACCTTTGTGTTTCTGATGGTTGCATATCAAGTTTCGCTATGTTTTTACATGTCCTGGCGATTTTTAGAGTTCGATTACGACTCCGAGGATGTCAAGGGAGAGGAGGAGGGGGTTTTCAACGGTACCTCGGGCTACCCCGAGTCTTATGTAAGGGACTTGAGTGGTTAACCCGGGGTTAACTATGGCCCAGAACGCGAAGAAGTGGCATCCTTTTTAATTCATACTGATTAAGCGCTTCCCCCTTCCCCCACCTCTTCCTCTTTCCTTCTTTTCTTTCCCCCCCTTCAAACCTTTCCGTGGGCAATGACCAGTACATGCCCGGAAGCTTTAAAGGCATTTTCATCTGCGGCCTCGACTAGGTCACGTGAGATAATTGCAACTGTGTTTTTTTTTGACTTCTCTTTTGTGGTTAGGATCACTGTTTTATGGACTTATGGTGAACTATAGATAACATGCCCCTCAGTTATTCCTGTTATATACAATCAATTTGTTAAGTTTCACAGCATGAACCTAGAGACAGGTCTCAACCATTGGAGTCGCAGAACGCTTCTTCATTGGCTCATGAAATTGTGACTTATGGCAATATCCATTCTGCGACGGGTCTTTGGTAAACCCTTATATTAAAGGCATGGAGTTTTCTTTTTATGGTACCTAGAAGGCTCTATGTTTTTATCTCAGTAGCTTCAGGTCTTCACTCCAGTGTTAGCTTTCCACAATTTCTATTCTTTCTAAACACCGCGGACCAGCCTTGAGAAGTAAATGTATGTGGGACAATGTGCCTTCAGTTTACTTTCCATTCAATTTCTCTTTTTTCTATAAGGAGGGGCAGCTCAGAACGACATGTACAATGTTGTGATAGAGCGATTCAGCATCAAAACTCTCGACATCCTGATTTTAGAAAATATTGACCCTAAAAATTCCACCTCCCCTTATTATAGATAAGTGATATAGATCCACTCCGCTCCACTTCCCTTTTGTTAATCTATCCACCGTTATACTGTTTCCTTTCTAATATAATTTCCATTTTTCTCCAACACATTTTGTTTTTACAATCCCTCTTTGGTTTAATATTTTCCTTCCACCTATTTTTTTCCGGTTTTTTTATCATTTTTATTTCATTACATCCCACGGCACTCCCCTGACCAGACGCCGACAACGTGAAGAGGACGGGGCGGAACGTGTAACTTGTTTGCACTGTTTAGTGAT